>VWZG01012979.1:624433-679144 GCA_013396735.1 Grallaria varia | reverse complement strand
AAAGGGAGTTCAAAGGAAAAAAAAAAAAAAAAAAAAAAAAAAAAAAAAGAGTGCACAGGCTGAGAAAAAACACTCCTAATACTTGTACAGCACTATTAAATGGACAAGAGATGGTCCATTGTCTACTTAATTACTTTCAGTACAGCAATGGAATGCTGTTAGAAATGATTGTACTAAACACAAATTGTTTGAACTTTGACAGTGTACTAGCAGCTTATAATTTTATCTTTGAAAAACTGCCATCTGTATGCAAATGCAAGGAAAATCAGAACACATTTGCTCTTATCCAGTAATGTAAATCAGTTCATGCATTCTCAAGGAAGTATGCTATAGATGAGATAGCTTTCAAGACCAAATGCTATGCAGCCACATTTTCAATCACTTTCCTAGAGGAAAACAATTTGAGACCTACAGAAGACAGCACATTTTATAAACCCTGAATATGCAGGAATGCTGAAGCCAGTCCTCACATGATGGATACATGTGTATTCTTCATCTGAAATGGTCTTAATATGTTTTCCTCTTACAGGAAGTTATCTTTTTGATAACTGACCTATTGCATATATACTATATTTTCATACAAAGATTTTTATTTTTCCCTTTATTTAGCCTTTTCTCTTTGCTAACTTTCCATCCTTTGATTAATGTGTACTACTTTCATGTCTTGGAAGTCAGAGGAAACATAGAGATAGAACTGATGTAAAAGACTGGGAGAGTAGGACTAGTTCTCAAAGTTGCTGGATTTAACTCAGCTGATATAGACTGACAGTCAGATGACTATATAGAAACATGTACGCAGTTGAATATTCTTGCAGAACTTCAAGGCCAAAATTTTTCTTTCATTAAACACTGAGAAGTTGAATAACCATTATCTGTCAGAAAAACCTATTCAGAAAGGGCAAAAGGAGCTTTTGAAAAATGACACAGAAGAAAACACAGAATGGTTTGGTTTTGTCATGACTGAGAAACAAGAGCAACCCTATGGTTTCCAGAAACTTTTTTACTGTGTTTTGAGCTTCAGGAGTCCAGTTCTTGATTTCATATCCAAATTGTTGCAGGTACATCTGACATGCAGAAGGAAACTGTGTTCTTGGGAGCACTGATCAAAACCATATCAACTTTATTGACAAGAACAACAGAAATGCTTATTTTAGGCTCCTGCTGTATCACTCAGATCCTACTTCCTATACAGACTCCTATGAGGCTCTTATAAACACCTGTAGTATTGGAACACTCGTAGGCAGTAACACTTGTGTGTTGTAACACTTGTGGATGCCCCATCCCTGGAAATGTTCAAGGCCAGGTTGGATGGGGCCCTGTGCAACATGTTCTAGTGGAAGGTGTCCCTGCCCATGGCAGGCAGATTGGAACTGGATGATCTTTAAGGTCCCTTCCAACTCAAGACATTGTATGATTCTGTGATCTCCTTCCTTCTGTGTAAGCACAGTGGGTCAGTGACTGAATGAAATGCCTGCTAAAAAAAGATTAATATTTGAAAAGATTACTTAAGGTGCTGTCATAAATGTGGACCCAAAAGGTTGGTGAGAACTGTGCAACCAAAACTGCTATCTCCTAACTTCTGAATGATCAGTGGTAGTCTTCTGGAGTAATTTTATTTGTGCTACTAGTCATTTTTATTATGACCACATATTCTATTCTATCATATAAATAGCAACCACTATTCTAAAAGCTGCACAGCGTTTTCTGTTGCAGCCTAGTTTTTACAAATGCCACATTCTTCTCAAAGTGTTCACCTTGGCACAGAAAATGTTCTACATTTACTGTCTTGTCAGATGGTAGCATTTTTAATTTCTCTCATGTGGGTTTGTTTTGGTTTTTTTTTTTTTTTTTTTGTAAACTGTGTTGACATCGCTATGTAAATTGTGGGACTGTGGGAAAAATATGAATGTGACACTGATGTCTCCCATAGTGAAACTAATTAGTTTTTTTTTTTTAACAGATTTAGTTTTAAAAAGAAAGGTCCAATTAAAAAAAAAAAATTTAGTTGAGTTATCAGCTTTGCAGTTGGTGCCACAATTTGGTGTTGGGGAGGGAAATACAGAGCTGTTCACAGTAATTATTCTAATTTTGATGAGTTAGGGACAACAAAAAATTGCCTGTAGCAGTGCATTTAGTTCTCGTTGGTGGAACAGATTGAAGGTAAAAATTATTAGAAATATGGTTCCTTCAAGATTTTGAGATTGAAAAGAGATGAACTGTCTGTCTGTCACAAAGGGAATGCCCCACTCTAGTTTTGTTTTTGTTGTGTTTATGTTTAAAAAGGCAAGATTTGACATGCCCTAGTTCTAACTATCTCCAGGAGCAGCACATTTAGCCAGAAAGAGTAAATCCTGCTCCAGTGAAGTAAAGCTTGTGCAGATATGCTGATTCATAGGTGAAGAAAGTGCAGTGCAGTCCAGTCTGTTGGGCAGGAAATCGTGATTTTCCCCCCCGTCACCATCACCATCCAGCACGATTCCAAAAGCTCTGTTATAAACAGGCTTTTTGACAGAATTACTTGTGTTTTCCACAACACAGTCAATATATACTGCCAAAGGAAGATTCTAGAAACAGGTTCCTTTTTTTCAGGAGAAGAAACAAATTATTCCATTAAGTTATTTGTCTCACAATACAACTAAAACATCCTATGGTAAACAGTAGCCTCTCATGCAAAAACTTGCTGTTGGACATAATACAATCCTTCACTCAAGAAAACCCCAATGATTTACACAGATGTAGCGTGAGAAGGAAAGAGAAAAATTACTGTCATTTTGAGGCTAGGTAGCTTAGGTATGAAGACAATAATCTTCTGTCTAAATTTCATTTTTTAATCACAAGCTCTTACTTGTTACACTGTAGAAATGCTTCTGATTATTTTCCAAGTATTTAATCGAGTATTTATAAACAAAGGAGGACAATCTTTAGGACAGCATAAGAGCGCAAAGAGAAAAGACAATTGGTGAGCTTGGGGCAACTTGAGGCCTCAGTAATAAATCTTCATTCAAAAGATACACGTTTCAGAAATGTTTTCTTAAATCTTTGCTATAACTCTGTGTGCCCACCCTTCTGTTAGTAAAAGTGTCACAGTGTTAGTGCCAGAGGCTGGCTAGTAAATCCAGGTTAGATCCCTTCTTCTGTCTTAAATCATCCAGATGCTATTATGAATAGTTGACACATTTTCCTTGATCCTGCTAGGGGCAAGGGACAGCTGAGGTGTTTCAAATAGCTTTAAAGTAGGCATTTCACCATTTCCCCAAGCTTTGGGTTGTCATTATTTCCAACTTTGACCAACATTTGCTTAATTTCAAGAGGAAAAACAGGTTCTTCTGTTTTTCTTTTTGTTTCCCTTCACTTAAATACAGGTTAATCTCTTTTTGTCTGGGAAATTTCTGTCACAGTTATGTATCACTAACTTGTAGTATCATTTTTTCAACTGGTGTGCAAATAACATAGTTATAATCTCTCATTGGTTAATGCAACCTACAGTAGATTTTGATTCACATTAGGACTGTTCTATATAATCTATATGTTTTGTTTCCTGCAGAATTGCTTGAGATAATTCCGACTGCCAGCTAGAAAAAGCTGCTTATCTTTGCTTCATTAAGTATACATCAGAATTTTTTCAAGACTTTTTTAATCTTGTACCATGAAGAGTGCAACTTCTCATCGTTGGATGCACCACAGATGCATCACAAACAGTGATTGTATAAAACATTACAGTGGAATGGAGCTGGACCAGTATTCATCAAGAATGTTATTACATTCTTGCACATCTTTATGTATTAGATCTCAGAATACAATCTAGTGATAGTAAGGTCTAGGCAATTGGAGAAACATTACTAGGGAGAAAATGTGTGTGTCCATCTGACTAAAAAATGGTCTGTCTCTACCTGCTTTTGCTGGGCATGGTTTTGTTATTGATATTATTAGAAGCAAAACATGTCTTGAGTGCTCCATCATGTCAATTTGTGTGTATAAATTTATTTAAGGACCAAATGAATGTATTTAAGGGGTTTGGCAGTATATAAGCAAGGTAAGTCAGAAACAATACAGTAAAGAAGCACTATTATCTATTCAGATCATCCAGTTACTCAAAACCAGTCCCAGAAGTTGCTGTGACATGAAGCCTCACCTTTGGGCTCTTGGTGCAAGCCAGGGCTGCAAAAGCTCCAGTGCTGTCCTCCTGCAAATCAAGTCTAGTCAAGGAGTGGAATCCAGCTCCCTTGGTTTTGGCTCTTGTTTTAGCACTTAAAATCTTCCAGTCGTGGGTGGTAGTTTGCTTGTCATGTTTCTTAGTGAGAGCCTTTCTGTCAGCTTAGAAGAAATGTGTGCAGTGGGCACTGGGCCACTGTCTACAAATTTTCCTTCTCCCCTCTCCATCACCATTGTCAGTGGTTCCCCTTCTGAGAACTTGTGCTCTTTTTCCCTTATTACTCATGTCTAGAGCACCTTACTATATCTTCCCTCTCAACATGTCCAAAACCCATGAAATTCTGTAATTTATTTTGGCCTTCATTAAATGCCTGAGCAATGGTTAACTTGCTCTGTACAAGTGTAAGATTCTGTTTTGAAGCAAGTCCTGTACTTGGCCCTCACTGTTTATCAAATAATTCAATCTGCACAAGTAATGCTTCCAGGGATGATTTTATAGCTTGGCTTTCTCACCCATTTAACCTCTCTTGGCACAACTAACAGTACCTTCATTTTTGTATTCTCTGTTCTTCTCTGCAAAGCATTTACACACTCTGTTTTCTTAAGCTCCTCAGAAAGGCCTGCTTCTGAAATATTCCAGCCAGCAATCACCGAGGTGTTTTGAGTGCACGTTTGAAATGTCAAACCACCTTATTTTCTTAACAAAATGTTAAATGAAATAGGCTACTCTTTGAGCAGCTGCAGTCTTGGATAACTTCATTGTTGTTGCAATTCCTTGGTCTTCTGATGAGAAAAAGATATTTTTCATGGACAACACAAACAAGAGAGGCTACATACAACTTATGGAGTGTATGTGTGGGAGGGGTTTTTCTACATAACTCTTTGCTTTAGTTTAAAATATAACAGTTATTCAGAAAAATCTTTACAAGCCGCTGCTATGTCTAGTAACCTTTTTCAGTTGAAAATAAAACCATTTAATTTAGTTTCAGAATTCTTAAAGCACGTGTTTAAATAATTTTCATTCCTTTAAACACTTTTGATTAGTAAACCTGAAATTTTTAATGAGTTATTTTATTTTTGTTCAAATAAGACAGTTGAAGTGAATCCAAATTAAGTCTGACTTTACCTTCCAAAGTATGAGAACATAATATTTTCATTTCCCTAAAATAGAATACTTTTTTTTTTTTAATCTGAAATTGTTATTGCAATTAAGAACTGGTTTTTGCTTGACTTTGTTTTGGTTTTTTTCTTGTTATCTTCATTCTGTGTATCTGATTTTTCTCCTTGATTGTGGGGAACTGTTTTTAGTATTTGCAAAACTCCTCCGCACTTATGACATTCATAATAATAAAAACTTAGAAGAGTAATTTAAAAAAAAAAAAAATCGGTGCTGAAATGCTTTGACTGTTTGTATTTTAAAAGCCTTTTCTTTCCAGTATGTTCTCAACCAAACTCCCTTAATCACATTTCTTAGCATCAATGTACTCATGGCTGCATGTACTCTTCCTTTTTTTCCATGTTGTCATCAGATTCTTAGCTCTGTGAAATAGTGTGATGTAGTGATTATAATGATAATTTGCCTTTTTTTTTTTTTTTTTTTGCGCAGTAAGTCTTGTTCTGAACATGGCTGAAGGACCTACATAACACCAATCAGACGCCTAGTTCTTATCACAAGAAAGCTAAAAAATCAACACCAGAACAACAACAAAAAAGCTCATTACAAAACGCCTGTAACACAATTTCTTTTCAAGCATTAGAGCCTATTTCTTATTAGTCAGTAACAATTTAAGACTGTAGCCGTCCCATTTTCAGTTAAAGAGAAACATCTGTCTGCATCTGTGCATCATTTGTCTACAGCCCCAGTGCGTTCTTATAAAATCAAACAAGATGCTTTTGAGGGGTTGCTGATTGGTATTAGAAAAGTTAGCACCAATGAAGTTATTGGAGAGAGTAAATATACAAGTGTGAAGCAGATGGGTTGGCAATGACTTTTGTCCCTTGCAGAACTTCTTTCAGCTGGCTGGGTCTCACTCTCCACAGACTGGATAGAAAGAGCAAGTGCACATGTTGTTCTTCCAGGCTGTACATGCGCATTCGGGTGACACTGTGCCAATTACCTGCATGTAAAAGAAGGGAGTGCAAGTCATTCGATTTCAAGGGTTTTTTAAAAAAATGGTAACAAATGTTGTCCCAAAGAGAGGAAGCTGTTTGTTTGTCTGTGGTGGTGGTTTTAGGAGTGCGCAATGCCCTCAAGTATAGTTGTGCAAGACAATTTTCCCCTTTGCAGGCTGTAGGACCTAGAGGCATAGTGAGAAGAAAAGATAGTGACTTTAAAAATGCTGTGACGGGAGCTAAACACCTCTGAGAATTCTCAGAGAACACAAACAGAAATGTCAGGAGACTGCCCTGGGGTTTGCATTTTATTTCCCTTAACTACTGGTGTTCAGATATTGATCAGTGGAATAAAGTTATTGAGCAGCTGGGAACACCCTGCCCAGAATTCATGAAGAAGCTGCAGCCGACGGTACGGAACTACGTTGAGAACAGACCCAAGTATGCTGGCCTCACTTTTCCCAAACTTTTTCCAGACTCTCTCTTCCCAGCTGACTCGGAACACAACAAACTCAAAGGTATGTGTGAAAAGAGACATGGTTCACATGCAGCAGCTACAGCGTAATGAAGGTTTTTTTCCAACTTTTCTTCTCTCTTGTTCCACTCCTATTTCATGCCATGAGTTGCAGAGACAAATGACTACATGGGTTTTATTCACCTGAGAGGCTTTTGGAAATGATTTTTGGAGATCCTGTTTCTTGGGCAGCCAAGGGAATGCAATCACTGATGCATTGAGCATATCCTCATGGTGTTCCATGTGATGATTCTGTTAATTCAGGTTAATTAAGATATTCCTTTACTCTTACTCTTGAACTTGTAACACAAAGGAACAGTAGAACTTCCACTGGGAGATCTTAGCACTTGCACTGGGTTTTTTTTAGGTGAAAAATACAAGTTCAGCCAGATGCCTGCCTCCTAGCTCTACCTTTACTTGAAAATAGAAAGATAATAGTAACATTAACCAAAATGATGTAGCTGAGGTTTAATATCCACTGTGGGTGGATTTCTTCTTTTGAACAAATGCTGCAGGTCAGTTAGGATATGTGACGTTGAAAACTTAATTACAGTGTAACCAGATATGTCCTGTGTAAGAAAAGTTGCAATGATTTTAATCATACATTGAAGTCTTTTTTTAACTTGAACAGGGCATTGACCTTCAGTTAGAAAGAGTAGTTAATGTGTGTTTAGTATAGAAAGGATTTCTCATCACAGCTCTGGACCTCCTGCAAAATTGTGCTGTGTATCTGTTGTGCACCACTCAAGTACTTGGAGCTGCTTACTACAGTGACACATAATGGTTTTCAATTGCCTGCAATTTGCATGTCATTACACGACCCAGAGTTTTCTTTCAATTAACAACTGTTTCATAGCCAAGCTGCTGTCTTGGCTCTGAGAGCAAAGTGAAAGGTCTGAGCAGATGCTTTTGGATACACAGAATTTTATACTCCTACTACAACACAATTGAATAATGGAATTTTCTTGGATTTGCAGCTAATGAATAGAAATGACTGTCAAACAGTGCTGTTATCTTTTGGATACAGAAAGCACATCCTTTTGAGCATACTGAATGCCAGTTTTCAAGATATAGTCACAGAAAAAGAAAAAATTTACTTGCATTTAAAAAAATGTTACTTATGCAGCATTTTATCATCCCATGGAGTGCCTAAATACTTCACCATAATGCAATGTTAATGGTTTAATTGGATCTTAATTTTACTCACCCATGTGGGATGAGATACCTAATAATATTTTGCACTTATTGCTCTTTACAATTTTTCTTTTCATTGTCCTTTTTTTTTACACAACACATAATTTTGAGCATCAAAGAGTGTAGAACACATGGATTGTAATAATAAAAATATAAGTTGTTACAATTTTTTTACATAGGTTTAAGTGGTATTGTATTTGTTACAAATTCCAAATAGTAAAACAACAGTTGGGTAATAGAAGGAGGTGTTTGTAGACTGACAGGCACAATGGGATATATTATCAGGTCAAATAAATCAATGCTGCAACATAAAACTCAATGTGTATAGATATGTAGTGGAGAATGATGTGCCCGCTGATTTAAAGTTTGTTATGTGGGACAAACAAGTCTTAAGCAGTTCCAAGGCACTCCTGTACCCCTGTGTGTTGACCCAAGGCTACAGATTTTAAATTATTGCTTCTAATGGGATACTATAGGATCAGCCTAGTAACGATGCCTCATTAAATTATGTAATTCTAATGGGTGAAAAAAGTTAGGTGAAAAATTTTAAAACATAAAGAGAACTTTGGAAGTTTTTCTGAGCCAGTGTAAAAACACCTTTAAGTTTCAGACTTTCATTTAGTAATGCCATGATTTTAGACTTCATTAAGCAGACTTTAATTCTCTGATCCTGGTAATAATCACAGATACATCAAGACATTTTTCTTGGGTATGTTATTCAGCCTTCTACATGGAATCTGCCTACATGTAAAATCTCCTTGAAGCTTGTTTAGGTTATAGTGTGCCAACCTGTTGTTGTCACTTTCCTAAAGAATACAACATAAAATGATTACTGAGGAACTCTTGTAGTAAGAAAGCAAGGGAGCAGAAGTACATACAATTTCCAAAAGGGTTGTGCCATTGTTATTTTCCTAACCCAATTAACCCTCCATGGAGTGGGGGTGGGGGGAAGTAGTGATTGTTTTGTACTCACACTGTTTCTTTGATTTCATTGTTCCAGCCAGCCAAGCCAGGGACCTTTTATCAAAGATGCTGGTCATTGATCCGGCCAAGCGAATATCAGTAGATGAAGCCTTACAGCATCCATACATTAATGTCTGGTATGACCCAGCAGAAGTGGAGGCGGTAAGTGAGGCGGGACTCCCTACTGCTAAATGCAAATGTGATTCACAGACTCCTGCTGCTTTACAGCATCATGATAATGAGCATGCTATGAGGAAACAATGGTGTCACTGTGGTGGTCTTGGGATTTATGTGAAATGAAATCTGTAGGGACAGGATATCTCTATTAGATTAACTGATAATAGATGGGAGAAGCACAAACACTTCCAGCATATGAAGCTATTTTCTACTTTCTTGTAGGCAAGATGAAGAAAGGATTTTGAACCCAGTATCTCACCTTTTTTTTATCGCCATAGAGCTCGGTCTGGCAGAAGATGCTATCTTTCTTTCTAAACCATTCCTTGTGGAAAACAACAAACATCACTTCCTATGTTTGTGTTCAAGGAGAATGAAACAAAACAGTACAAAATCCTGAAGTCAGGACTCAGAAAATCTTAGCAGACATAAATTCTTCCTTAAAATAAAGCAGGGGCTTGTGTTTTCCTGGGCTTTGATTCGATGTACAGTATCACGTACTCTGTACTCAAGCAGAAATGGAATTATTCTCATAAATCTGTCATGCTCTAGACACCTCTGTACACCTTGGTGAGGCTGGTGTTGACAGGAATAGGTGCAATCTGTCAGCACATCAGTGACATGGTACAATAGGTATAGTATAATAGGTATAAATACAGAGAGGTGCTCTGTAATACTGTGTATGAAATGTAGGAAAACAGAGCTCAGTACTTCAACATGTTTAGAAATTGTACTTAATCACAATCGGAAAGGAAGACATTGCAAAACTAAATTACTGCTGTTTGGTGATGTTCTCCAATTCAGTCTGTGTTCTTGAAAGTGAAGTAAACTTCTAAAGTAAACAGAATGCACAAACCCCCGTCAGATTTCAAGCACATCGATTTTTGCAGAGGATGCTGTTTTACAGTCCTTTATAGAGCTTGATTCTGCTATTTAGAGAACCTTCAGTTTGTGCGTCTGCTTTAGTTTTCTTCAAGAAAAAATTTGTAAGTCTAAAGAGTAAACATTTGATACCCTGCAATATTTCACCCCCTAGTATGTGCATTTTATTTTCACATCCTTTTTGAAGATCTCATTCCATTGCCAGATACCTTTATTGTATTTACATGCCTTTCTTAACTTGGTTTTATGAACTACTCTGATGTCAGAACTTAGATTTGGCCCCTCTATAGTTATGCTTTGCCTGTGAATTTAACCATGGAGAGATACTTCTGATGCAGAACGGGAAAGTAATTTGGTGCAGTGGATAGCTTGTTGTAATGATTTTCCCAATTTCCAAACGCATGCTCTTAATTGGATTTCAGATTGAAGTAGAGGTTGAATTTTTGTCCTCATTTCATTGTGTTTATTGCAGTAAATACAGAAGGTGTAAAGCAGTGGAAAACCAAACTATCTTTACTTCCACAGTACCTCAAAGAACAGAGGTCATCATGTGAGGAAAGAACAGTGCCTTTAAATGTTCAACTTCAAATGCTCAGTGTTGTCCTAGTTATTTGCATCTTTGTCTGAATTGCTTCTTAGTAGATAACACTGTTCTCCTTGCCCTCCTGGTTCTTTACACAGTTATTGGGTAGGTAACCTGAGCTCAACATGAGCATCCCCAGCTGCTTTCCCTGTCCCTCTTAGCACAAAAATTTTCTCTTCCAGAATGTGCTGTCTTGTCAATAACACACTACAGAATCATACTAACACTTTTGTCATACTTTGACAGTAAAGTGTTACTGAATTGCTTTGTTACCACTCTGTGGTACAGAGACCCTTCTCTCTTGGGATCATAGCAGGTTAAAGCCCAGGAAGGTTCAGGTTGTGTGCCGTGTAATCGAAATAGAAGAACATGATATTAATAGTCAATGTGTTTTGTCAGAGTGCTAGGATTCTAGGAAGAGACCGGCTTCACTTAATGCCCATTATTTCACCAGTCTCATTTTTGGAGGGAAAGTTAAATTGGAAGACTTTCTTTTCACAACGAACAGTTAATTAAATTCTAAATGTCCATCTGTTCATGCTGACACACCTCCAGTGGTTAGCTGTGAAAACTCAGTTGGATTTTCTCTGCCTCTTGATTCAGCTGTTGAAGTGCTGTCCGTCTGTGTTTTTCATCAGTGTTGTCTCCATGATGGAATAAGTTTCCCAAACCGATTTGTGGGAGATTGGTGGCTTTCTGTTCTTCCTCAAGGAGTATCATGAGGTTCTGGGACTGCTACTAACTGGCAGTGCCTCTACAACGATTAGTTGTAGTTACTGTGGAGAGAAGGCTTTACTTGTGCATTCGTGTTACGATTTGTCACTTCTGGCTGAATGCTTGATGTCTGACTGCCTGTTAGTTCTTTACAAGACAGCAATGTACCTGTATGTGGTAAACTTTTTTGTTGGTAGCAAAAATGATTTAGAGCTTCAAGCATGAGGAACTTGTTTCCTCTTGGAAAAAGTGGTGTTGATGTGCACAACTGGTTGTGTCCATCTGTCTGTGACCTCACACCAGGGACAAGGGAACCTAGTGTAACATCCAGAAAACCTCTTGGACTGTCCTCTAATGCTTACATCCAATGCCTTAAATGTTTACAGGTTTTTTGCAGTAGTTCATATGATGCCATAAGCCCACACTCTGCATTGTGCAGCTTTCCTTGTTATATTTCAGTGTTGTGTGTTGCAATCTGGTATTCTAAAGTGAATTGGATAAAGAATTGAACAGCTATCACAAGAGTCTTTCTGTGTCTCTCCAATAAATACTCTTGAAATATCCACCATGTCACAGTTGCAGAAGAGTTAGGATCAAATTCAATAAACATTCCCTAATGCCATGCATTAAGTATGACATGGGCAAGGGGGAAATGGGTGTCATCTTCTGTACTTTGTTAGCCCTTGCCAACTTCATAGCAGTGGTGGGAGTTGGTACTCATTAAAAAATATCCCAAAAATGAGCTGTTTGAGAGGCAGACTCTTCTGCTGATTCACTTAATAATCTGACTGTGAATTTGTCTATATTGAACAAAGCTGAAGAAGTTATGGTACAATTGCATGAAGAAAGTAGTATTTGAATGACATGTCAAAACCTACAAATGATTACCTGGCTCACTAATGTTAGATTTGCAGAATGATGAGGCTGTGTGAAGCAACCCTCACGGACTGCCCTGCAAGGGTCCAGCCAGGTAACCTGACAAGAGAGCAATAGGGACATTAGTGATGGAGTTGCTTTTGATCACTTGCACCATGCTTAACTTCCTACTATTTTTCCTGGTTGCCCTGCTGGGATTTAGAAGCCTTCAGTGACCTGCTCCTGCCCATGTTCACTGTGCCTTTTTTTAATTGTAGCACTTGGTATGTACTTTTACACAGAGTGAAGTCTTTCATCATGTCACTAAAGGTTTAGTAGAGGGACGTTTTGGGGGTTTTTAAGTTTTCCTCCCATATTGTAACATGAGGCATGATTCCTTCCGCTATCAATAACCCTGTACGGTAGGGATAACACAGAAATTAGGATACAGAGGTATTAAACAAGGCAGCATTTTCAGCTAGTATAGTATTGGGGAGGGGGAAATCAGTTAACTCCACCTGTCTAGTTAGATTATTCCTTTTCCTCAGTAAATGACTTCTTCAAAAGCAGGCAGGCATCTGTTGTACACTGTCCATTTTTTTCAGAGGCCTAGGAGGACAGGTAACCAAAAGCATTTAATGTGACAGGAATTTTGAAGTGAGCTGCTGCAATGTCATTAAATGTCAGTGTGTGCCGGAGTAGACAATGAACAGCACTGAAATCAGCTCAGGGAAAAAGCAGAGAATTTGGTGTCAAAGTTTAACCTGGAGGTAACAACCCTCTATATCTGCCTAGATTTACAGCATTATAAATGTGAAGAAAACAGCTGAAATAGCCCCATCGAGTAAAAAATCAGACCAGTGAGACAGTTACAGCCCCTTTTTATAAGTCTATTAAAAGTTTATGGTCTTTCAGAGACTGTGTGGGGGCAATAAAACTATTATGTCTCCTAATGGGCAAACACTGCACAAATGGGAAGTGGTAGGAGTGCAATACCCTTTCCCCTGCAATGTATAACAGGATTAAACTCTTCTTGTTGGCATTTAAAGGCCATGTTATGACTCCCTGATACAGAGAGAAAGATGATATGTTATTAGGTGTGGGACTTGCTATTCACTAATAGCAGGTTAGACAAACAGTGCTGTGACTCTCCCACAGACTTCTGCATCAAAACAAACCATATCCAAAGCCCTGGATAGCTCTGAAACAGTCATCATATTGACATTTAGAAACAGGCCTTCCACAGTTTTTCAGCTTTCCTGTGGAGTGAGTGGGTAAGTTAGTTTTTTGATTTGGAGGAAACTCCTATGTCTATCATCCATAGTTAGCCAGCTTCTTTGGAGCACACTCAGCTTGCCGCAGTATCTTTGATAATAAACTCACAGTATTAGGTTCTCCAGAGCAAACATCATTGATCTGAAATTATTTTGAGGAGTGTTACCGTTAAGATAATTTCTGTATTCAACCAAGTATAACTAAAATATGTGCTTTTAAAAAATATGAAAACTTACAGATAATGCATGTTTATAATTCTGTGGAATTCCCAAGATTTTAGGAACTGTTGAAATCTGTTATAAATCTTCACACCTAATATATATGTAGGGAAACCAGAGGTCAAAGGACAAAATATTTACTAATATTTTTACAAAATATTTACTAAATATTTTACAAATATTTACTAATATTACACAGGAAATCTATTGTAAAATCAGAATAGGAACCTATAAACCTTACTTCTGTGTATTAGATTTCAGTTAAAGATTCCTTCTTCCTGAAATTTTTATGCAGACATGATCTTGGGTCCTCTTTTAAACAAATATTATGTTTATTACTTTCATACTGTGATATTTACTTTACGTATTGTAATAGCATTTTTACTATTATCATGAATAAATGACACACATGATATCTTTTCTCCCTCAAATTGCTTTTGTTCTATTTTTAGGACAGAAGAGGTTTCAATGTCTCTTGCCTCTATATGTAGACATTCTGTTCATTGTAGATAGTATCTCCCTGAGAACATATTAACTTCTCTGTTTTCCCAACTGAAATGCAGTGCTTGAGACAATTAATTTACACAGCTGCCTTTTTTTTTTTTAAAAGTTGCTGTGCATTCTTACCCTTCATTGAGATGATGTGTGAATAAATCCCAAATCTGATACTTAATTTTTCGTATCTCCCCTAATGTTTATGCAATGCTACCTATATGCAGGTCACTTGTTTTTATCCCGAAATGTTCAAATTGTGAACAGAATGGATCCCTAGACATGTGCTTTAGCGTAGTAAAGAAGTTCTACTTCCTTTTGTTATTGATGTATTTGAAGAAACCCTGAAATCCCGGGCTGTGATCTTACTCACTGCTCTGGCTCCTGCTCACAGGATACTGAGCTCCACAGCCTCATGATCACTGTACCCAAGGCTGCCTCCAACCTTCACATCTCCAACCTTCACATATCCAACCAGGCGTTCCTTGTTTGTTACTGTAAGTTCCAGCAGAACATTTCTGCTGGTTGTTCTCAAGGATTGCTTTGACTTGAGCTGCCTGGTCTCCAGCCCAATTCCTTTTATATTCCTGGCATTAAAAATACTTTTGAATGGGAGAGATACCTACTTATCTGTAGCAAAGTGACATGCTTATGCAAGGCTAAGGCTGCTTTATATTCCTCCCCTTGGTTTTTCAATTACAATATTTCATAAAAAGATAACCAAGTATTTTTTGGCCAAAAATATTTGCTTGCACATTTCTGGAAGATGCTATCTTAGCAGAATTTTTGCTGTTTGCTAAACAATTGTTCCTAATATTGCACATTTTTTCTTCACTGATAAATGATTTCATTTTGGAACTTTTTGAGTATGTGTGATCTCATATTGATACCCCCTTGGGAAAAACATTGTTCCCATTTCATGGAAACAAATCTAGTAGCAAAATTTGCCAAAAATAATTATGACATTTTCTTTAACTGGTTTCAAAGTTTGTCTTAGATTTTACTGTACTTGCAGTTATTGCTTGTTATCTGATACATCCCATCCATTAGAAGAGAGATTCCAATGAAACAGAAAGATCACATGTTAAAAATATTCCTTTTAAGCCTTTCTCCCTGTTGGCAGAATTTTACAACAGTGATAGATTTTGTGGGGTTTTACTCACTGTAACTCACACTGCTTCCACTACTGGTTTTATTTTCATCGGATTTGATGTTTCACTGGAGTATTTCTGCATCTAAGACCATGCACAAGGGGCTGAGTTGTGAATTATCATTCATTTTTCTTTGCATGCCAATCTGTGTGTTGCCTTCTAATAGTGTGATGCTATTTCCTATATTGCTTATGAAGAGAACTTGGTTTCCCTCAGTCTGAGGTCCAGGACAGAAGCTGCTGCTGTATTGTCTCAGCCCTGTGTAAACTATCTATGACCAGCCGTTGAATACAATTTGTTCAAATGAATTTCAAGTTTCATAGTTTGTCAGGAGAAAAAACAAAAAAAATCACCCACCTCTTATTTTATCTGTGAGTACTGAGCATCCATTAGGATGGAGAGGCACATCTGGAGAGCTCTGTGGCCTTGGCAAACAACATTTAAAAGAAGGTGTCACCTTCACTACATGACAAAACCAAGGCTGTCAGGATGTGTATCTTTTCTGGTTTTCTTTTCTCTGGCTCAGCTTAGCAGTCAGTTACAGGGCTTAGTTTTCTGCGTAGAGATTGATGGTACGCGTCTGTTGTCTCCCAAGAGAAGTATGCAGCTCTGCTTGATACATAAGCATGGATATTTCCTCTAGTCAGCAATATCTATCCATTTACAGATGATTAACTATGGAAGATGAAAATAGCTTCTACGGCAGTCTTTGTTAATGTCAGTGAGGTGTAGTGGTTAGAGAAGAAAGAAGCATTGCTTTTCTTCTTTTTCAAACCAAAAATCTTTTTCCAGCTCGTTTGTTGTATCTGCAAGCTGTTCAGTCATCTGTGTGTAACCAAGCAATCTTGACTCCTGCTGCATGGTATTCTTACAGTCCAGCTGTTCAGAAACAGCTCAGTCCACAGTTTCTTTGATGCACAGTTTGTGTGGAGTTTTCCAAATGTCTCTGCAAAGACTTCAAGGAACAAATGAGTCCAGAGGCATCTCTTCTTCCATATCCACAGCTGAGATCATGCTTAGCCCAGCCTTAAAGAGTGAAATCCAAAGCACTCGACATCTTCCCTTCTAGATAAGGAGACATCAGACCTGTGGTGATAGGCATGCTGGTGTACTTTGGTTTGTACTGCAAAAATAAATATATAAATGGTATCAGTTGCACAATCTGGGTTGTGGCCAAACACAAAGGAGGTTTTATATTCACCTGTTATGAGGATCTAAGCCATTTAACAAAATGTTTAACTTCACCCCATTAATTTTTACAGCCTCCATTCCCTCTTTTATTTGTATATTGCTAATTCTATCACTGCCTTTGATGCTGCTCCACAACTACTGCTCTGGACCCTGCGATTCCGCGAACAGATGCAGACCCAAGTCTTGCTCTGCCAAACTTTCTAAAAACAGCCCATCCTAAGGTCTCCACTGTGCTGGCAGAGATAGCAGGATTTATTCAAATGTGAGCTGCAGCATCCAAGTGTGAGCTTCAGCCCATTCCCATTGCTTTCTAGTAGTGGCATACAAACCAGTCTGTGTTGCTTTGGGAAAGTGAGAATACATCAGCCTCAATATATGTTTTGCTTTTTTCTCTACTAAAAGCTTTTCCTCCCTGGATATTTGAAAGGTATTTAACAAAACCAGTAGTCTCCTGCTATTTATCAGACCACATGAAAAAAAACATCTTTTGTGTGTTTTGCTTTTTGTTTTGTTTTGGGATTGATTATATTTCTTTGTTTCTTTGTTTTGCTTTTATTTTCCCCTCCAGAAGAAGGTTCATGTGGATATTTTCTGTTGGGGTTTTTGTAATTTTTATTATATTCAATGAATGTTACATTGAATGCAAAAATATTTTCAAAATCAATTTGTAAAATGGAAAAGCCAATAACCACTGAAACAACAAAGGGTTTTTTTTTTAATATCTGCAAGAAAAATGTAATTCATTCCTTTACTTCCACATCCAAATATAGATTTTTCTTTGTTATTGTTGCCAATGTAATTGCTTACAAATCACTCTGGTTTGGGGAGAAAATGGCTGCCTTAAACTGAAGCTAGATGCTGCCACCCATAGGAATGATCCACACCCAGCCTTGATTTAATGGAGTTTAACTATATACTTTTCCTGAAATCTGTACAAACTAAGCCATGTAACTCTCAGACAGCGTATGCTGTCTGAAGGATTTATAAGAATGTCTGTAACACTACAGCTGCATCCACATAGAAAATTAATGTTTGTAAACTCAGTCATTGTCTAAAGCATTTGACTTAGGTAGCAAAGTCAGATTTAGCCTAACCTTTGCACCACATCTGAAATCAGATGCCCAGGAGGACCCCAGTATGGCAGCAGCTCTGATTGCTTCATTACTGGGACAACACTTGTGTATTGTCCTTAAAAACCTGCCTTCCTCCTATTAATTTTAGAACTTAAAAACCCCCCACAAAACAAACAAGTTTGCAGAAAACAGGTGGTCAGCCCAAAGGGGATTTTGTATTAAGCTTTGTGATTCTCATTAAGATTAATGAGAACTGGGAGAAAATAAAAATAAATTCTTCACATTGTGGTATTCTCAGCTCATCTCTTTGCCTTGAACCAATGAAAAGATAAGGGCTCATTTCCTTATATCAGGGAATTTAGATGGGAAAGCTTCACTTCTCCCAGTGTGAGAACATCGGCCTGGCCTCTCAGCAGAGCTCCATTCACCTGTGCTCAGCAAAGGCTTGAGAGGTTATAGAACCTGCTTCTGTGAAGAGGAGGGATTGAATCATGTCATTATCATGCTGAATATTTGCTACCCTTGGCTCTCACATTCCTGCCGAGAGCCGTGTTTTGTAGCTGTGGGTTCTGCTACCTCACAAATAAAGGTCTGCTATAAAAACACTGGCAGAGCAGTAGAACACTGTGCAGGTGCAGCTTCTGGCATCCTGCAGCGTGTGGACTTGGGTTGCTCTCCCTAGTTTGTCTTTACAGAAAAGTAGGAGCTTGGTAACAAGTGAGATTATTCTGAGTTCTCTCCCTGGAAAATGCCTTTGTTTTCAGAATGTGTTAATCAAGAAAATGAAAATGATTACTGCTGATTTTCTTGTTGCCTGTTAGCCAATTATGCCTGCTTAAGATGTAGCTGAAGTAAATTAGAAGAGACATAAGCCAAAGATTTTGTGGTGCTGTGAACTGAGAACAGATATATGCATCTGATCACTTGTTCCTTTTGATTCTGTAATTTGTGTTTGAGAATTAAAGTAGTGAAGGAATTTATACTCTTATTTCTGTCTCAGGGAGAAAGATAAGTTTTTTATGGCAGGTGTAAAAAGAGTGTTTATACTTGGTAGGAGCAATTTTACCCACAGCCTACACTTTTTGCAAGTCTCTTTCTGAAGCTTTTAGAAAGAAAGGTACTTGCAGGATATTTTTGTTCAGCTTCGTTTAGCTGTTTTCTTTCCACCTTTTAGGGTAGTAGTGGTTCTGTCAATGTGATTCAGCTACAGCTCAGCCATATGCCTCCCCTCCTGCTCCTATAAATTCCTAGCCCTCCAATTTCCTTGTCGTGGCCAGCTTTCCCTGCTTTCCCCAGTAGGAAATGCATGCTGCAGGGATGGCTGAGTGGCTGAGCAGGAGTCCAACAGGCTCGGCTGGAGGAGTGGAGCTTTCTTATCACATCCCACTGGTCAGTGGCGAGGCTCTTGTACCATTTAGCACTCTGATAACACAGCAGAAACACTGAGTCCCCATGGAGGATTGCATCTGCCATAAGCTTCAGGACTCACTGGAAAAGATCAAGAAGGGTTGTTATGCTGAATAAAAGAACAGCTGCATTGGTTTTTGGACTCAGATTTCTTACAGGGTTGTGTCTTACCTTGCCAATGCAGAAAAACCTCAGGAACCCTTTTGAGACCTGGCCCTCACTTTAACTCCAGGCATGTGTTTTGCATTCCCTCTCAGCACCTTCGCAGGTGTGAGACTTGGCAATTCCGGACTTCACCAAATTCCCTTGTCTTTAGCCTTGTTACATCTATCACTCTATGAAAACTTCTCTTGTTTTCAGTGGACTTGTCCAGGTCAGCTATCATGGAATTTTCCTGATCCATATTATGTCATTAAGCTATTACTTTTTCAGTTGCATGCAAACAACTTAATCCTGAGACCAAATTTCTAACTTCTTCATGAATCAGAGAACAGCTTGGTAACTGTGCATTTAATAGGAGGATGTTTTGAAAGGGACACAATGACCAAGTGCCCAAGATGAAAGTCAGAGGAAATACATATGAACGAGAAAAGTGCTGGAGGTTGTTTCCAACTTCATTAGACACTTTCACCTCAGATGCTGAAGCTTCTTGGTAGAAGGAAGGAGGAGTCATCTGCCTTGCTTGGCTGCTGTGTTTGGCAGCTAAAATCAGGAATAGCAGTTAACACATGGCTCAGCTGCCCAATGAAAGCAGGTATTCAGGCTTCCTGAAATTCTAGGTATCTTTGTCTTAGTAAGTTCCAGGACCTGCCAGTTCTGTGACATTCCCATCAATTAAAAACAAAAACAAAACAAACAACAAAACAATACAATAAGCCTCCTCAACAATAAAACAAAACCAGCAACAACAAACAAACAAAAAATCAAAAAAAGATACTTAAAATAGATATACTGGAAAGCTTGGGAACTTGGAACATGGATCAGAAATTGTGGCAAGGAGATTTACTTCAAAACTAGAGATATTCTGAGAAGTTTGTATATCAGCAAATCCAAAGAGCAGTTTAAAATTAATATGGTGATGCTATTACTAATTAATCAAGATTGGTATTTGTTCGGTATTCTGACAGTACTTCTCTGCTGTGTGTGGAGTTTCTAGGCTCAGAACAAGCACAATGGCATCACTAACCTGGGTTTTGTTTCAACTGCAATTATACCTTGTTTAAAAGAGGAAAACAGAGAAGGATATTGATTTCTTCTACAAAAAGAATTGAATTCCAGAAGTGTTAATCCTTTCAATATTCAAATGTGCTTCATGTGTTTTGGCATGTGCAGGATGGATTACGAAGAGGGAGAAGAGAAATTATCTTTAAATAAGTAATTACTCCTAATTATTTACAATATAACAGACAATTGAGTAAACAGCTTTGTTTCTTTCTTGCAGCCTCCTCCTCAGATATATGATAAACAGCTGGATGAAAGAGAACATACAATTGAGGAATGGAAAGGTAATTGCAGTTTAAAATTACATGGGAAGGGGTATTTCAGTGGCAGAATGTTAAAATTAGAATGCCTCAGACATAAAGAATTGACACTAGCCCTACAAACAAACTGGTGCTTTGATAGAAAAAATATAAGAATTGTCCTGAGGGCTATGATTATCTACATAACTTCCTGTTAACACAGGAGGTGAGGACTCCAGTGCTACACTGAAATCTAAGGATTTCATCTGGAGAACAGACTACTGTTCAGCGGGACGATGCATCAGAATTTTAGCCACAGTATAAAGTGTTGTATTATTGTGCTGCTTCTTTTATAGATAATGCATCATTAATCAGTTCACGTGTTCTGGTTTAATCCCATTTGTCTCAATTCAGCACCAAAAAGAGATGAGGAGAGGAGGGTGATGGAAGAGGGAGGTCTTAGGCAAATAGAGTGGTCAGATTTGTAAAGACAAGGTAGGGCTGACCTAGGGAGCCCTTGGGAGGGCCACAACACTCTGTGACAGTTGTTTTCCTCCTGGTCACAGGCACTGGTCCCTGTCTGTAACTCTCACAATTCTCTCTTCCAGAACTCATCTACAAAGAAGTAATGAATTCTGAAGAAAAGACTAAAAATGGTGTAGTAAAAGGACAGCCTTCTCCTTCAGGTACTCGGCCCCATTGAATAACTTTGATATGATTTCTGTACTGACAAAAAGAGAATGGAGATAGCAGAAGCACTTGGGCTTCACTTGTCATTATGTAGACTGTGAAGTCCAGTACTTCTAATGGGTTAACCTTGATTAATTGTGCTCCAGTGTCATGTTAATACTTAAAAATTGGTCTTGTTGCTTTTTGAGAGATAGTTGTCCTGGTATTTTCTGTGGAAAGATCTGTGATTACAGATTATACTCCTGCTGGTGGGGAAAGTTTATCTCACACTAATATTTTTATACTACTTATGGATGCATAAATGATGTAATAATTTGGTAGTTGATATAAGCCAAAATAGTGATGTTATCACACATCCATCTGTTGGACATGCAACACACCTGACGTCACCCCAGCCCATGTAAGTGTCTGGTATCTAGTCTGGTATTTTATCCTCTCAGAAGTCTGATAACATTGGAACAGCTTGCTGACGAGCTTTGTTTGACACTTCAATGAGAAGGGAAAGTTGTCTTCAACTACTGAGTCTTAAAAGTTCTGTCATTTAAAAAAAAAAAATCACAACCAAGTTTTTTCTGAGGAAAATTCCCATCAGCAGATCTTCCCACAGAAATGCAAACTGACTGCCAGTACACAGAAATACCTATTTGTTAAGGCATGCTTTCACTTGGCAGACTTGAAGTGACCAGATTTTGAGCACAGTGTTCCAGTAGCATTTATGTGTTAAACTATCTCTACTCAACTTGTCCTCAAAGTAAAATAATTTCATTCAGTGTTCCCTGCTTATGTTCAGAGAGATATTTTTTTGTGTTCCCATTTTTCAATTGCTGCTAAAAACATTTAATGTCAGAACAAGAATGTGTCTCTAGTAATTGACAGGAGAAGGGGAATGTGGCAACAATGGAGGGAGTTAATAGAGTGCTGGATAGTGATATAGGCGGGTATTGGAGCACTAGCACCTGGATTTTGACATCGACATATACTGGAAACAATCCATTATGTTCTTGCCAAGTAGCAAACGAAGTACAGGACTTACAGATTTAATTTACCGAACTACGGTACCACCACTGAAAAGTAATCTGGGGCCCTAACAAGTATCTGATAAATGCTCATTCTTAAATCTTTCCCCCCTACAGAAGTGTGGTTGCAGATTTATGATCAAGGAACCAACTATCCAGGATTTCTTTACGCGTTCCATGTTCTCTTTTTCTTATGTGGAAGGGTTTTATTGCTTATGTAAAGCATTTTCAAACATACAAAATTGTCATTTCTTACCTGTACCTTTTCTGCTATTTCCCTTTGACTGTTTTTGGATTGTTAGGCACCAACAAGTTCAGCAAATATTTTAAAACTGCTCTCAGATGAGGCTGTTTTATGAAACAGTAGATTTCCTGTTTTTCTTCATGTGCCTGACTTAAATTTTTAGCAGAATGAAATACTGAAAGAATGAGATAAAACACCCGTTCTGGGTGTCAATTTCTTGTTCTATGAAGAACTGGTTAATAAAACATACAAGTCTGAAATGTGGGGCTTGGAGGGAAACTCAAGTACCCCTCATGCTCATGTTCAATGAACAAAATCAACAGTGTCCAAAATTGCTCCCAACAGATACTACTACTGCCTGTCCAAAAGATCTCTCTAGGCTACACTGCTTATTTTCAAAAAAGCTTTTTGCATAGCCTTGCCTAAGTCTTTTTTGCTGCAATTATCGTCCTGTGTCCAGAGAACCTGGAAAAGAGATTAATCGATCATTCCTTCTTTGTCAGCCTTTAGCTCACATAAATTTCATGATCACATCCCTAATCAGTCTTCCTTTCTTTGAACTTCAGTACCTGCGTCTTTCAGTCTTTCCAGCTTTTCTCTACACGTTATCTAGTTGACATCTATTTTTCAGAGCTCACCATGTCCAAACCTATTTAAGGCATTAGTAGTGCTGAATTGAGTGGAAATATTTATGTGTGGGTGTGTATATATGTGTTACATAAATAAGTAAGCAACATGTGCATGTCCACATACACACAGAAACAAGGAATTTAATCTTAGATCATAGTCTCTGTCACAGAATTGCTAACTGTTTTTGTTTCATTTATAAATTCATATGCTGTACCACTTACTGATATGCTGACTATTCAAAGGGTCTATGCCAAATCATTACTAGGCTGGGAGAATAAAAGTTTTTCTCAGTGGAGCTTAGTCACAATACGTGTGAGAAATAGCCACAAATTAACCTCCAGGATTATTGACTAATTCACAGTCTCATAACATGCAGATATACGCCTTTTATACACCTATAACCTCTCCAAAATACTCACTCATATATATTTGGCTATCACACATGCTTATGTGAATCTTCTGTTGAGGTCTCCTTTTGGGTTCCACAGATGTATTGCTTATTTTAAGATCTATCAAGAAGTGCAGTAGAACTTCTCACTAGCAGTCTTGTGACTCTTCTGCTTTGTCATTTCTGAAGCAGAGAAGCAAAGCATGTAAGCTGGTTTATGGCAAAAAAAAAAAAGAAAAAAAAGAGGAATTTACAGCTACTGTTTTCTAGTTGGTTAATGCAGTATAAAAAAGTCAAACAGCAGGTATTTTCATTAAACAAAAAGAAAATTAATACAAGGCTGTAGATTATTTAGAATTAAATAGAAATTCTGTCCATACTAATGTCTTCTCACACCCTCCACTAGCCTTCACTACCCAGCTATTGTTTCATACCTAACATTTTTAACTCTCTTCTCCTTTCTGGATGCAGAATATAGTAAATAGCACTGATCTGAGTGCAGCTTATTTTTAGCATTCCCTTTCTAGACAAAAATTGATCTTTGAGTCTTCCTTTCCTGGCTTTCAGTTGCTGTCTGATTTGGTCAGTTTTGCTGCTATCACCCAGGAACTACTGGATACACTTATTAAACCTCTTCTGTCATGTACAGAATCTGAATTAAGCAGCTGATGGACTTGCCAAGCATCGCAACATTCAATATCAAGAGTTGCTATTTACACAATTTATAAGAACCTGAGCAAATCCCCAAGACAGACACAGGGCTTTTCCTTTGAAAATAGCAAAATCTGCAATTCTCCGTTCAGTTTTTTTCACCCCCAAATCTGTACCATTTACAGCTGAAGTCTCAGAGGCACTTCCACTGGAGCTCATTAAACAGCACTTCAACGGACCCCTCTGAGGAAGGAATCCCTGCTTCACAGGAGGGAAGCTGCTGGGTGGCTTAAAACAGTAGCTGCCAAGTCCATGGCAGAGCCAGGAGCAAAATCCCAGGAGCTGTTTCTCACCTGCTCTAACCTTTAGCTCTTTTATTTAATCCTGCAGCCAGTGAGAAGCTTCCTGTCAAATAGCAAATTCATGAATGGGGCTCTTTTGCTCTTTCTGAATGCACCTCTGTCATTTCTGTGCTGTCTCACCTGGCACCCATCCCTTCAGGAACAAGCTATTGTAGCACCAGGCAGGTGCTGAGCTTAGGAAACGAAACATTCCTTACTGTCTAGGATGGCTTTTGGTTGGATTTCTGAATGTTAGTGCAAAAGTGCTGCTTTATGCTGCTGAATTCTTTAACTCTGTCATTTTCATTTGGTTTCATTTGATTTTGTGGATATTTTTTGTCTTGGGTGCTTCAGGCCTGCAACAGCAACTATCATGTCTGTGTGTTGTGTCATGTGGAATTGTGCTGAAAGCCGGGAATAACCGTAAAAATGCAATTTCCAGAACCTTACAGGCTGAGTTGATACTTGCTGAAAAGAACGTACCAGGGTTTATTGAATTCAGTCGTGCTGAATCAGACAGAGCATAACAAAATCTTCACTTGTACAATTTCTGCAGCTATTTCTTCAGTTGTTTTGCCTAGCTAAGTGGATTGCACATTCATCAAAGAAAGCTGTGCAGCAACAGTTTGGTCAAAAGTCTATTGAATCTACCAGAATTCTTTCTGGGACAGTATCCATGACTTTATGTCAGGCTTCTGTCCAGAACAGTAAACATTTAGCAAGGTAATATATTGTTTTGTCATTAATATAGATAAATACAGTCCTATTTTGACTACACATAAATCCAGTTGTCTCGACCGATTAGTATTTTCAAAAATTATCACATTATTAAATAACATGTAAACATGAAGTAACAGTACTGTCCTGGATGCTGAGATGCAGGTAATGAATACCTGAAGTAATTAAGTCTTCCAAAAACAACTCTTCTGTCAGAGAAGATAAGTCATTGCTGTCTGCAGTCACCAGTCAGACGTCATTAAGATTGCTCTGTCTTTTCGCAGGACCTACTAAATTAACTGTTTTAATTTCCTAATGTATCAGGAGAGTAAACTAATTTAAGGGTTGTTCTGATGCCATAAGGTCTCTGTAGCACTACAAGAGCAGAAAGCAGCTCCCATCTGGAGCTTTGAATATGAGCATTATGAGCTGTAACTCTTCTAAACAGACTGTTGAGGGAGAGAATTTCCTGGGGAAATATTTAATCTTATCCAATGCCTAGATTTTGTACGGCCCATTTTCTGCTAGCACTTGTCACTGTTTAAAATGATCCGTGTACTTACATGCCTGTTGCCAAAGGATAAGTATCCTTTGCTTTTTAAAATCTGATGTGTTCCAGGGTTTCAGGTTTAATCACGTTGGTGTTCGTTTTCGTAGCACAGGTGCAGCAGTGAACAGCAGTGAAAGCCTCCCTCCATCCTCATCTGTCAATGACATCTCATCCATGTCCACGGATCAAACACTGGCGTCTGACACGGACAGCAGCCTGGAAGCTTCTGCGGGACCCCTCGGTTGTTGCAGGTGACTAGCCGCCTGCCTGCGAAACCCAGCGTTCTTCAGAGGATGATGTAATTTAGGAGGAAAAATTCATGGGAGTTAAGAGATGAAAAGAAAAAAATAAAATACAAAGATTTAAACAAAAAAAAACCAAACCAACAAAATCTTTTCAGCCTGCTTCTCCTACAGAGTTATGTAATGCAGCTAAGCTCAAGTGTATATTTAACTTATAGTTGCTCTGCTTTGGTCTTCTTTCAGTGATGCTTACCGGGGTGGGGGAAAAAAAGGAACTGAAAAATCCTTTTTTCACCCCGTTCCCCACAAGATGTAAAATGAATGGCTGCAAAACCAGCAACCTGCAACTGTCCTTTTCACGCTGGCATGACAAGGTGTGCAGTAGCCACTCTCAAACATACGAGTGTGTATCTGCCTTCACTCTCTATTCTGTCATCTGCCCAGTGAGGCACACAGGGATATACACACATTTTTCTTCATATAGGAATAGCACATACACACACACGCCAAGAGAATTCTGGCAGTGTATGCAGCTGCGTGCCCACAGGAACACACACATCTACATATGTCCTTAGAGTGTGCTCCACAACCACAAATGGCCCATTTCATGTGAACTGCATAACTACATATGTGATATTACCAGTATATATTCTATTTGTTTGTTCATTGATGAGGTTGCATAACTTGTATGAGGACTTGTGGAAGTGTAAATAACCACATAGAATTGTGGCTCCCTCAGACACTTGAAGATGTAGCACCAAGATTTCTGCTGAGAGTTGTATATATATTTTGAAATAATAACCAGTTTTATTGAAAGAAGAAGCCACAGAGCTTCATAGAAAAATGTTAGTTTGTGAATGTTAAGACTTGTTGTTCTGATTTTTAGAGAAGATATGCCAAGCTGAGACCAGGTTAGAAGGAAGCACATGTATCTTTGCAAGCTACAGGGAACAAGAATGAAGGGGTTTTTATACCTAGAAAGATTTATCTCAGTAAGCAACTTTTCCTGTCACTGTTAAGCAAGTTATCATCTTAGGTCATAGATAGGCTCGCTATTATGAATTACACATATGTTTGGAAGTTAGAGGGTCAGGGAACGAGCAGGTTATGATATATGATTATGAAAAGGACATGCAACAACTTGTTTTTATTTTATGTCTAGGTCTTTACTAGGTTAGATAGAGAAGGGATATTTGTGGCCCACTCCCCCTCAGTGTGTGTTTGCAGCTTAGAGGTTGTTTTCCCTTAAATCATTCCCTAGCAGGGACCTCTGCCACTAAGAACAGGCCTTTCTCCAGGTGCATTTGGCTGTTCATTTGCTCATGACAAATCATCAGACTCCCCAGGAAGTTTTAACAGCTGTGTTACACGGAAAAGAACCACGGAGTGCATGGGTCTAGGATTCCTCTTTTCTAATAGCAAAGGTTATCAATCAGCTGGTGCACTGGGATGAAGCAGTTGCAGTCAGGAGTCTTAGCCAGTTTTGACAAGTTCCAAAGAACCCAACAGTGACTGAATATCAAACTGAATTTACCAGGTAATATTTCCAACTGTAAGTAACAGCAAGTGTTTTTACCAAAGGATGACAAAAGTCCACACAGAATTTCAGAACAATTGAATGTTTTTTCCAGCCAAAACAGCAATTAACATTTTCCACTGCAAGGTCATTGCTACCTGAGTTGGAAATTAACTAAAATCGGAGTCATCTGTCCTTTAGCTTAAGTGTGCCATGTAAACTGAAATGAGCTAAATTGTACTCTGATGCTTTTCTAAATGTCAGAGAGAGAAACTGTTTAGACTAGTGTTTAGAATTAGTGGGTATTTTAAATTCACTAATTCCTATGTATTCAAAATTCTACCAAAATAGGACTGCTTTATTGGGTGGCTTACAAGCCTGCCATTCTGTGGTAGGAAGAAAAATTATCAAGTCAGATTTTGCTCAAAGGAAAGAAAGGAAGAAAAAAACTTTTCTCCAGGGTGGGGAGAAGGGGAGATTAAGTTGATATAGAATAATTTCAGACTTGATCAGTCTGAGCTGTATCAGAATTGTTGTAGGAAGTGGGTTTTTCCCCCTGGTTATATTTTTGGTAATTTTTATCAACATTTTTTTGAGAATAAAATTAGGTCAATAATGTTCTAAAAACTCAGAGCAGTAATTTTAAAAGCAATAATTTACTACTGCTAAATATATTTAGCAATATTCTCTCTTAAGCCATGAAACATCAAGTCACTATTGAGTGATGTAACTCTCACTTCAAAGCCAATGATCATAAAAGTATTGAAAGGTTAACAGCAAAGCTCTGCAGGTATGTGGGCAATAACACCAAGGGTGACTTCTTAGCAATAATGAAATGTATCACCTCCAGATTTAATTCACCTAGACATATATTAATAATATTCAGGTAACTAATATCTGCTTTACATTCCTTAGTGTGCATCATTTGGGTACATTATTTAAACAGAACTAAACAAAGCATCTCAAAGAGGCCAAGCTGTATGTAAGAGAAACTGCAAAAACACCACCAATGTAGACTGTAGAAACTTGGAGTAACCACAGTTCATTGACAGTGGTATTATGGAGATGTGACATAGGCAATAGCAGAGAAATCATTTGTAGTCGATGGATACTTGTAGGTCTCCCATGTTTCATCTATGGAAGCCAAAAAATGTACTCTTAGTCACATGGTATAATTCAGTCTCGTTTGGGTTCAAGAGGGCTGGGTGGACAACCATAGATGATGTCCTGTGAACCCACAACACAGGAGTTACATAGCTTTATTCCAGCAGCCCTGATTCTGCCAAACACCAGTGCTTGTTCAGTCACTTAATGGAGACTAGAGGGATGCATACATTATTTTAACTAGCACGTGCTTTTGTTCTTTGCTCAGCAGTGATCAGCATCAGCATGTGCTTAAGTGCCTTGCTGAAATGGGGCCTAAAAGAATTACTACATCTCTTTTTGTCCTCAAATTAGTCTCCTTTATGAGAAGCTCTGTCTGGGGAAGGAGACTTGGAGCTGTCCACATTGGACACAAGAAAAAAAGCCATCAATGAAGATAAGCATTAGTTCTTTACGATTCTGGTCCTTGTACGTCCAAACTGCCGTAGTGACCATCAGGCAGGAATAGCATCCTTTGTTTTGTTTTGTGTGAGGAATTCGGTGCTGTCAAGCTGATACTTTACAGCAGTGCATGTACTCTTGAATAAAAGATTATAGTTATGATGTTCTGAGGTTGTCTTAAGGGAAACAAATTCAATTTTCTGGTTCTAGATGTTTTGATACTCCTCTCTTCAAGTCTGTCCCCCTTTATTCCAACATTTTGTTCAGCTTGATAATGATAAATGCTCTTCTTATTTTTGTGACTGATCTTTAAAACCTACTACTGTTTAAAATGTTACAAAATACAGTACTTGAGCAAGAATTTTCACTTAATTCTGTGAGGTTTGCAGTTGTAAGCATAATTGCCACCACTGCAGAGGTGAAGGAAATTTGGAAACCAGAGATCTGTGACAGATGTCCCAAGGTATTTAGGCACTAAAGGCGCAATCAGAGAGCCTATGCCAGAAGTGGCATCATCCTGAAGGGCAGCTGGGCACCTTGGTATTTTTGAAAATATGCCTGAGAGCCTATTGATATCTTAAGTGCCTGAATCCCCAAAGAAATTCTGCCCCAAGTGGCTTACTTAATTCATGTATATAGCTATGAGCAGGGTGAGGAGAATGGCAGAAGCATTTTCACTCTCAGCGGCTGCTCAGAGCACCAGTTACAAGAAATAGCATTGAGAAGGTACAGAGGAAAGTTGCTGCAAAATGTTCCTGCTTCATTTTCAGATGGAGTATTTCTGGATAGAATGAGAAACAAAAAAAGAGGAAAAAAATGTCAGAATGGCTCTTTAAAGACCCTTCATCCACTTTCTTTTGCACTGCTGAGTTTAAATGAGGATGGGGTATTGATTTACTACAAGTTGATGCAAATTATGTATGTTTTCAGTCCAAAATTTTTGGTAAATTTTGAAAATAGTCTTCAGATACTGACTCGGCAACTGGAATAGTATGTTGTGCATTTTGACTATATTCCATTACAATGTAGTCTATCTTTTAGAAAGTTCAGATATTTGAGTTGGTCACACACTGATTTATAGGAATTGAATTGTGGCTGATGATTCTCCCTTCGCTACCTAGAATTCCATGGCATGAATAAATTCAGGAATCTTGGCAAGCTTGCATTACAGAAAATGGAGCTTAAATTGGAGTGCGAGTATGGTAATGAATTTAAAAATTAAAAAAGGAGAAAAAGCTACCGAAAGCCTGGTCAGCTTTTCCAAGCCCTAATGCACTGATGGGTTTTCCTCTGGAAATCACCAGTTCCAGCACAGGATTGGTTGCCGAAGGTTACATGAGATAGATGATCATGTCACTCTCCCAAACTTATAACCAATTTGGTTCATGTATATGGTTTTGTCTTCATATGTATTGCTTTACCTTCAAAGTTTAGGTTAATGATACTGAAGAAAACAGACCTGTTGCAGTGCCTTTAGGGAGTTTTCCAAAGGAGTGCTACTTAACTGATTTGGATTGTAGCCTAAATTGGCCAGTGAGCACCAGTGACTTCTTTTCCATCAATATATTTTCTCATTAAAAATGTGCTGATAGTAAATTTTAGAACTGCCTGAGAGAGTCACTTTCAGCAAATATCTCAAATTTTTTATTAAAGAAAAAAAGTGTTTGGAGTATCCTGGAATTATTGTGAAATGTAACTGGAATATTTCAATTCAAAATTACTTTCAGTAACCAGTGTTAGCTTATTTATATTACAAAATTTATAGTATTTCAAAGTATCACAAATTACTTTAGTTTCAGATCTAATTGTATTTACTTCTTCATCCTTATTGAGATTTTAAAATTTTGTGTGAATTCAAACATTCTAAAACAAGCAAACAAACAAAAAAGGCATTTTGCAACAAACTCTGAGCTTCCAGGGAGACCAATATAAAAGAACACCTGCAGGAAAGAATTAGAGTTTTCTTTTTACAGTCTGGCGAAAAAAAAGAAAAGTCTGAGTTAGCGGTCCACCTTATGTTTAGGCTTTTGTTTTCTTTCTTTGTTTCTGTATGTGTTTGTAGGAAAAAGAGGGTGTACATAGGGACATAATTTTTAGAACCTCTGTTCTACTCATACTTGATCCAAGTTCTCAGTGTGGATAAAGAGAGTAGTTGTGACAATAACCATGCATCTTCAAGAATCTGATGGCTGTGCTTATTTGAACTTCCACCACTTTACAAAGGACACAGTTAGCTAATTGCAAGCTCAAGGGGATCTTTTTCACACACAAACACACACAGCAAAAAGAAAAACATTGTGCAGTAGATTTGAATATTACACAAATATGTAATGTCTTAATTAGTAAGATGCTTGGGGGAGGCAGGGGAATGGTGAATGTGTCATCTTCACTGATGAGCTGGAAAACAGACCTGTCCAGTGGAATTTAGTGGAATCCTTTTAGTGTATTAGGAACTTGCCAGTGTGGCCTGATTTTTTTTTTTCTCTTTTGTTGTTGGTTTGGGTTCTTTAATTAACTATTGATTGCAAGAGGTGAAATGTTTAACATAATGCATGTTCAGGCTCATTGACCCATGGCAAGTTTGTGTTTTAAAGAGGGTTTGATTCGACAAAAGAATGTTGAAAAACTTTGACTGAGGCTAATGGTGCCTTTTAACTTGAGAGCAAAAAGCTGAAAAGCACATACTGAAGGAAGACACAGTCAATTTGGGAAATAAATGTATCCCTACCATGCTTATCATTTCAGACAGGTCTCTTTTGCTAATTTTCACTGAACAGGGCCATTCTTGTCTTCTGGAAAGCAAGATATTTATAATGTAAATAGTTGTATTGATTTATTTTTTCCTTCCTCTGTAATTAATATGTAATAATCCAACATGCTATTTCTGTTAAAATCTTTTACAATAAGGCCGCTGTATGCCTAAATATGGTTGACCTCTGACCTTCTCCTAAGTCAGTCACATGCTGATAAAGGAGGGTGCTGGAAGATTCCGTGTACATATAGAATCATGTATATTTAGTAACTTGGGTAAGTGGGACTTATGGCCAGTATGCATTAAACCACAACAGTAACAAAGCTCCAGATCTTACCTACAAAAACAACTGTTCACCTTGCCATGTCCATCCTGTAATAAGATCTAAGTTGCACCTGCCTGTAGTTCTGCATGAATCAGACTTCGAAGTATAACTAACAAGATCTGTAATGTATCAGTGTTGATAAACGTAGTTGTAAAAAAAAAAAAAAAAACAAAAAAAAGAAAAAATGGGGAAAAAAAAAAGAAAAACAAAAAAACTTGACCAACAAAAGAAAATCAACAACAGCAACAGCTCAATATCAAGACTGGAAGATGAAACATGTCCGATTTTGTTGCACAGTTATAGCTGAAAAGAACAACCGGTGTCAGTCAGCAGAAATGGACATTTCTTAAGGAACCAACATTATTTCCATATTGTTTCGTTCTTACCCTGTTTACTTTGACCATCTGTTGTTTCCTGTTCCACAGGGGGCAACAGGGCCTGAGTTATCAGTGTTTTATGGGTCAATGTCACATTAATGATTTCCAATTTCTGTTTGTTTAGCAATTACTGAACTAAGATGGGACTCTCATGTTCTCCCATGTGTCAAAAGGAATCCTGTCAGAGCTTCCTCATGAGGATATTCTTCTCACTGCTGTCTTGACTCCTGTCAGTGGAATGACTTTGCAGCATTCCCAAAAAACAGCACAACGCAGCCAATATAATGACCGAGGGCTTCATTGCAGGCACGTTGTGAGTCTGTACTTTCACAGGGGCTCAAAGTCATGCAGAGACAGGACTCAACTGAAATATCGTATGTACTCTATGCATGACGCCTATATTACACCTTTATGACCTTATAGAGGTAAAACTGCTGATCTTTACAGATGTGGATTTGGACCATCTTTTCTTTTGGAGGCAAATTGTCATGAACCTCTGTCCTTATGCCACAAACCACTCGCTCCTATCCAGAGCAGCTAAATGGAAGTTAAAACAGTGCAGGGGCCTTCTGGGGGCTGTGCACAGGGGTGAATTTCATGCTGTTTGAATGTGATCTTGCCAAAAAGCCTGTACGTCTAGCAGGGGAGACTGTGACTGTCCTATAAGGAGTGTTTGTGTTGTTTACTTAAAAACAAGCTTTGCTAATTAAAGTAGTGTATTCCGGAGTCCTATTTGAATGGCATGAAGGGTATCAATGAAGAAGATACAAAGTACGCTCCTTCAGCTCCCCTGGCTTCTTGTTTCTTTTCCTTCAGCCCTCTCTAGGGGACACAGATAAAGCTGTAAACGTGCGGACATTGCCAGGATTACTAAACTCAGTTAGTGCTGCTTCTGATGGACTTCATTTAAGAAGCATTTACAGCACTACAGAAATGTAAAGGTATCTTAAGACGAATGAGAGTAAGACTTTATGTCTTTAAGTAGCTTTAGAGTCTATTCCTCTGGTTAACTGAGTAAAAAATATTGTGGGGTGGGGGGAGAATGACCACGTGACAGGATAGAATGAAGAAAATCTGTCAAGTAAAAGCTAGTTCTTCTCCCATCTCTTCCCCCATTAAAAAATGTAAAACAAAATCAAGCCAACAACAAACCCAATTAAAAAACCACCCTACTAACTGCAGTTACTATTTGGACACTGATTTTTTCACAAAGTTGAACACAATTCACTCTGGATGAAAAAAGAACAAATAGGAGAGAGGTGCTATCTTTTGGGAAACATTGCTGGTTTTTTTCTATTCTTTCACAAGCTATCTATGTCCATAATGCTTCCCAGAAAGTCAAATCATAATATACAAAGGACATTTTTATATTTGGGTTTATCATGTGTAGAGATGAAAATTAAAATCACCAAGAGCCTTCTGTCAAAACAATTTGAAGGGGGGAGCAATAGAAAAAATTAATTTAAAGCACTTGTAAGCACTGTAAAGAGAGAAACTCTTACAGTTGCTGGTACTTAAATGTCATTTTAAGCATATCTTGCACAGCTGGGCCTCTTGCTCTGACTTGCTAAAACAAGGCAATTTTCAAGAACTGTTCTTCTCCCACTTTGTGTACACAGAGAAGCTACAACATACAATAGAAACCTCTGATTTGCAGTGGCTAGAGAATTTTGGCTTTTTCATGATTACTGCAAAATGGCGGGACCATTTCATGTAGGGACTGGCTTTTTTGTTTTACTGGGTACCTTCTGAGAGGTTTGCCCTTTTCAGAAGACAAAATTTTTATGACCATGTTTCAGTGATTTACATCACTGAATATGTGATACACATCATTGAATCCAAATCTGAAGCTGTAACTGTAACAGTGATTTAGCTTCACATAGCCCAGAGTCCTAAATTCCAGAAAATCTGAAGTTGTATATGAACAGGACAGGTCTGTTTCCTGTAATGCTCCTTGGTATTCAATGGAAGTACCTTTTGTAGCATCAGAGCAGCCTTGGAAATTTTCTCCAGTCAGCTTGTGTGCTGGCCTGAACATCTCCTGTGTGTTGAGAGCCCGTATGTCTTGACACTGATGAGCTGTAGCAGATCAATGGACTCGTCTGTGTGGAAGGAGATCCAAGAGCCTCTGCAAAACTCCCCCTCCCTCTCTGCTGCAGCAAACAAATGGAATGAAGGTCAGTAAAAAACCTTGGGCTCAAGCTGATGAACATTTACTATGGTGCTATGAGGCCCATTTGGATGCACTTCCTAATTTGATGGCAAAGTTGAAGCTTTGCTTCTCCTGGGAAACCTTCTGCTGAAGACTGTTCAGTGCACTGTTTCTGTGCTTGTGCTGATGCGTAGAAAGCATCTGAGCGTTCCGGAGGCTCCATTCACTGCCCTGAGGCTGGGATTCTTCAGCTACATACCGGCAGAGACTGAGACTATGTTGCCTTTTAACATGCTCTCCCAACCTCTCTGTTAAATGGTATGTCTGGGAGCCCAGATTGCAAAACTGCTCTGTCTCCAAGAAAACCTGATTGTCAGTATAATGTAAGGAGCCAAGGAGGAAGTTTAGCTAGTTAAATTAATACCAATTTCCTAATGTATTTGTCTTATTTTGAATTGGACTACTGGGAAGCAGCAAGTGTTGTTTGTCTCTTGATGCTTCCATATGATGTTCTGTCCACCTTCCAGGAGCACTTATATATGAAATAGAAATTAGGCTGCTTGATAAAATAGCTCTCTTTCTGAATATGTCTATTTAATTGATAGACTGGGCCTTTTGTTAAGTAAGTCCCATTATGGGGAATAGCTGGCTGCTGCTGTCTGGAAGATTTTAACCCTTCTTGCATCACAAGCCTGGCACTAACAATGGGGGCATTTAATGTTCCTCCAGGGTGAATGTAAAATGTGTGAAATTATTCCTGTTTCTACTTCACAGCTATCATTGGAAGGTAAGGGAAATTATCTTTGGTACTTACAAACTCATGAGGCATAAATTACAAAGAAGTAGCAGCTGCAACGAAATACCCCTTCGGTTTTCCAGGTGGTTAAGGTGTGGATGAGGTAAAAAGGTAAATGACCCCCTTCTGCTGTTAACCTTAGCTAGGTAAAGACATGTCTGATATTAGAAGAATAAATTGTTAAGATTAAGAAAATTATGGCAGATACCATGAAAACATCTTTAAGTTTTGATTTGCCCTCAACAAATGTTCGGAAAAATTATCTTTGGAGTTTTCTGTTTGGGAAGATAGGTTTATGTCCATGCTTTGAGAGATTTGTCCTTGGCACTCTCTAGATGATATTCCTGCTGTGGAGTAGTCTTACCTTTTCAGTTCAGTTACGTCATCTAAGAAGGAAAAGGATAGGTTTTAAGTGTCTCATCAGAATGTTAAATCACAGCTAGAATAAATGTTCAGTTTTGGTTGGTTAGTTTTTGTTCTGGAAGGGGCATTTAATATGAATAATTACTCTAAGTGCTCTAATAGAACAGACCTGGAGGTATGTTACCACAGGCTGCTGTTAAATGTGCCCACCCCACAACTGTTTTCCAGAGAGCAGTCTGCCTTTCAGGGAAAGATTTGTGGATGTCATTGCTCAGAAGAATGGAGACTCTTTCTTAACGTCAGCCTCAATTCAGACTTAACAGGGTTTGAACACAAATAAATTCAGAGGATGTGCAAAAGCTCTTCTCACTAAAATTAAAAGTACTGTAGGGTCCAACATGTCCCTGAGTGGACTGAAGGATGAAGCTCTAGTTTTAAAATCAATGAACATCATGAGAAACACTCCAGGAATGAAGCCTAATGTCTGAATACCACTGCATTTCAGAGCTCCAAGCAACCAAATTCTTTTTCAAAATCCTGATGCCATGTAACAGGTCAGAATGCACACCTGTGTTCTCAGAGCAGGAGTCCTCCAAAAGTTTCAGCGTGCATCTTTCTGAAAAGTCAGTTAGTTGAAGGATTATTGTGATTCTCTGCATAAAGGAAAACATTCGCTTTTGGCAATGTGCAGACCTCCCATCTTTTTTTCACCAGAAACGAGAAAAGTAACATCATGAACAACTCTACAACACAATACTCTGACTGCAGGTGGGTCAGTGGGAGAATGCTGGGCAGGTTTCAGCACAGTTGTACCCACCAATTTTATCTTTCTGACATTTTGTCACAAGCACAAGGTAGGGTTAGTGGCTGTGGCAATAAAATTACTGCATGTATTGCTAAATTCATTTGCCAACATTGCCATGTGATTTCTGGAATATATGAAAAGACGTTTTAAGTTCCCTTTTGGGCCATAATTACTAGCATGAACAAACTGACAGCATGGCCAAGCTGTCCATGGGATTTAGCATAGGATTTCTAAGCAGTTAGCACAAAGGTAAACATTCACATGTGCTGCAAGAATTCCCTACCACATTTCTGTAACATTAAATCCAGTAGGCCTGTGATTGTACATCAGCTTTGCACGGTGTTGTGGCCAATTCACGGGACCATCCAGTAACTGCAGAGGAAAAAAAGAATTAAAAAATCAGAATTTGCAGTGCAAAGAAGTATTTTTTTTAAAACCAGGAAGACAACCCTGGTTATCCCAGCTTCTACTCCGTGTTAAATCAGATACCTTATCTCAGGTTAATGTTGCACTCGTCTTGCTCCTCTGAATCTGGTATTGCAGAGCAGTAGCAACAGAGCAGCCTTGGAATTTTTTCCCTCGGCTTGTGTGACACAGACACAGCGCCTTCAGCCAGGAGGACATACGGCACAGGTGAAGAGTGACACCTAAAGGCAGAAATGTGCTCAAGACTCCAGCTAGGGCAAAATTCAGCGAACCTTTTAGCCTGTAAATCATCTGCTTGTTGTATTCCTTCTCCAGCCAGAATGACTCTGGACAGTTCCTCGTGTACTCGATGGTCTGGAGCATTTCTTGGATGCTCCAGCATTACAGAAGAAGTATAATTCTACATTTTCAGTAAGTTTTTGTTATTTTTTTCTTTGTTTGCCAATAACTTCTTTTGTGTACGAATGTGCATAAATGTCTCCCTCTAGCACAAGGGATAACAACAAAGATAAATTGAGGGGTAGTTGACAGTGGTGCTAAACCAATTGGGGATGTGGGTAGATTTGGCCACTATCAGTCTCTCCAAAACTATTTGGAGTCCTGCAAGTAAAAGGCCACAAAGAATTTAGATGATTACCTTTTATGGATTTTCAACTGTCTGATCTGTGACCAACTTGAAATTATATAGTGAAAACGTCTTCCAACAGAACATGCAAGGATACATCAAAATGGGTGTGTTACCATATTTCTCTTCCCTTTAGATAGCTCAGCCTTTAGACAGTAGTACAATTGGACAACACTATCATATTGGGAAATTGCTTTGTGTTGGGTTCTTTTCAAATCTCTGCTGTATTTGGTGGAGGGTTTTTTTGGTTTTTTTAATTGTTATTATGTTTATGTCCACTTTAACAGAAAGACATTCCCTAAACCATACCTTAAATATGCCTTTCTTCAATTTCTGTTAATATTATAAACAAAATCATAGATTCATGAAATGGTTTTGTGTGGAAGGGACCTTAAAGACCATCTAGTTTCAACCCCCCTGCCAGGGGTAACGACACCTTCCACTAGACCAGGTTGCTCAAAGCCCCATCCAGCCTGTCTTGGAACACTTACAGGGATGAGGCATCCACAGCCTCTCTGAGCAACTTATTCCGGTTTCTCACCACCCTCACAGGAAATAATTTCTTCCTAATACATAATCTAAACCTGCCCTTTTTCAGTTTAAAGCCATTCCTCCCTGTCCTGTCACTATACTACCTTGTAAAAAGCACATCTCCAGCTCTCTTGCAGCCCCTTTAGGTGCAGGAAGGTGCTACAAGGTCTTCCTGGCACCTTCTCTTCTCCAGGCAGAACAGCCACAACTCTCTCAGCCTGTCCTCACGCAGGAGGTACTCCAGCCCTCTGATCATCTTCATGGCCTCTACTGGACCCGCTCCAAGAGGTCCATGTCTTTCCTGTGCTGAGGACTCCCACAGTGGAAGCAGTACTTCAGATGGGGTCTCATCAATGCCACCAGAGATCAACCTTGTCATAATATCAGTTAGTCCTTACGTCTCTAACAAATTCTTTAGCAGTGGAGACAGTCAGGAGTGGCAGACTGAAAGAAATGATACATGATGATTGTGAGTAATACTAATTTTGGCTAAACTTTCATTTATGTCTATACAATTGAAGCTGATGTTTCCACACAGAGCAAACATTATGACATTTAAAAAAACATGGATCTTGCCAAGTGATACAGCTTTTTATCTTCTGTTTTATGCTCTAGTGCATTTATTTATTAGAGGATACTCCATCAGCTTGGGAAATGAATTCCCTTAAAGACAATAGCATTCAGTAATTATCACATCTTTCATTTCACCATGTCAGAGAAGACATTTAAAATGATGATCACATCCAAATTCCTCCTACATTGCCTGTAAGAAGTGTATTACAAGTAAACAAAAAAATGTTCCTGCATCAACATTGCAATCTTGCTGTGAGGAGCTAATGAGTTTGCCCTTCATAGTGAAGCACATGCAAGGAATTCATATATTCACTGATTTGATGTTAAAAGTAGTACACAGATAATATGCAGGGAACAGCTACATAATATAGTAAGTGCATGTAAGAGCACCTTTTTTTTTTTTCTTCACAGAAGGGCATTAGGAGGAAGAACAGCCAGAGCCATAACAACATAGCAACTAACTGAAAAATTGCTATTAATTCAACAAGCTAAATGGGAAATATTTCCTTACTAAATTTGTTGTAAAACAGAATCCGGTAAGGCCTGTCTCAGGTGTTGACTTCCTGTCAGGTGTTTCTTTAAGTGCTATGTGTGTGTAAGTCATATCACAATACTTAATATGTTCAAAGGTAAGTTAGGAAAGTAAATGACATTTCAGGTAGGCAGCAGTTCATTTCAATTAGCATGGTGTTTGGGGGAAGATATCCCTGGAAATATTTAGGCACAATAGCTGCTCCTTTTTTCTTTTTTTTTCTTTTTTTTTTTTTTTTCCCTTACCAACAACATTGATATATGGGTGTAGATTTGCCTTCAGGTCACTGCAATGCAGAGGAAATTTCAAGTCCTCTTCCTTCCATTCTTTTTAACTACTGAAGAGTACAACAGTCTCAGTAGCATTAACAAATTAATTTGCCATAGTGGCTTTTTTTTGCAATTACTCAAATCTTTATGTGAAAATGCACTGGATGCTTTTAGGAGTTTTTGCGTTGAAAGAAAATAAAAGACTGAAGGACAATCATTTCAGTCAACCTGTGCTAATAAACTGATAATAAACACTAATGAACAGATACACTACTGGACTGCTGAGCAGCTGGTTGAAATAGCTCTGAAACTATAAGCAATTTGGTTGTTGATGCTGTGTTCAGCATTTTGAACTGATGAATAAACACTTGACAGCCGTGCTGGTTACAGCAATCACTCTTTTAGGAAATACCAAGTTTAATGAGCATAATAGAACAAAACAACACCTGCTAATTGTAAACAGTCTCCCTGTAGGCAAATGGTTGTTCATAATACCAATTCAGAACTCCACCTTCAGCTCAGGTCAAAAGTTGGTTAAATACCATATGTGCTTTTGGAGCATTAGGCTTTTGCAAGCATGTGTAAGATTACCCCTGAAACACCTACACATATGAATGCACATCATGGGTAGGGAAATGAAGAGCAGGGGATGGCCAACACATTGTCCCACTGTGTGAATACAGGTGTGTTAGCTTTGCACTGCAGAGAAGTAATGGATTCTCCATCATTCCTCTTCATGCCAGGAGGGCTTCTCTTATTCTGCATGGGGCTCTAAGAACAATTGCTGGTTTGGAGGTTGTGGCTTTTGATGTCAATTCATCTTGTAGGTTTTGCTTCGGCTGGTGCATGATATTTTCCCTGAGGTTTCATAAAGCGAACTGGAATGTTATTGTTACACAGGCTAAGAACCAGTCTATGGTTGCCTGTGGGAGGTCTTCTCTAACTAACTCATGTAATTCTGACCTACACACTGAGAAAGTTTCAAACTTAAACAACTAATGCAGGCAGCTCCTAAGGCTGGGAAAGAAAATTACGGTTCTTCAACTGAGTAGGACTTAAAATAGCAATTAAAAGAACCAATCATTTAATCAACTGGCTTGGAAGAGACCTCTGAGATCATCAAATCCAACCCTTGAGCCAACACCACTGTGATTATTAGATCACGGCACTAAGTGCCACGTCCAGTCTCATCTTAAAAACCTCCAGGGACGGTGAATCCACCACCTCTCCTGGCCGGCCATTCCAATGCCGGATTACTCTCTCTGTAAAAATGTGATGATGATAAAAGTATGGAAGGTGTACTTTTATCCTATAAAGTACTCTTTAAAGTTTAACCCTTTCCCTTCACAATCTTCACTCACTGAAATCTCATCCTCCCCTTTAGGGACAAAAATGTAGGAGCAGAGTTCCTCAGTGTCATGCATGGGTCTCCTACTCATCAGAGTCATGGATGTCACGGCAGCACAGAGTTAAGACCTCGGTTAGAAAGGGAAATTCAGGTACTTGCTGCAGCAATTTCTGCACCTGACCTCATGTGTACATTCTGCTTTACTAACACCACTCACAAAGATCCAAGGCTGTATCCCTTCTTCAAGCAAAAACTCCTCCTTCACTGTCTGAGAGATTTGGCTGAACAAGGCCAGAATCAAGGTCAAGCCTTATATACAGATGGAGATGGAGAAAGAAACTACTTTACTGCTGAGACTATATGTAACTATTTTCTGTAAAGTAACTAAATAAATAGCAGCTCAAGTGGCTTTGGCTCATTTTTCTTTTTTATTGATAGTGGCTGATTTTTTCAGGTGTGAGGAGTTAGATGCACAGTTTTTCTACAGCGGTGCAGTGTAAGAGCTTGGCAGCCCATGACCTTCTCTGCTCCCTGAATTTCACCTCCAATTACCATCAGACTTTTCAGAAAAGTATAATAATTTCAGAAATTACTTGCCTGCATCTTCTATCCTGAACTAATTATATTTTTTTTAGAAAGAAGAATGAAAAAGACACTCAAGATTATAGAATTTCTCTGTATGAACAACTGCTATCTGTATGTGATTGAAAATAAAAGCAAGTCTATGAAGTCAAAGAATCATAGTGTGGACTGCTTCATACACTTTCATCTCTCAAGCCCTGCTTTTCAAGAGTATTATATTATCAAACACAGTGTAGTCATGTTTGGCAATTGCCCTCTGGAGAACAGTGAAGCAAATCAAAAACAATTTGCCTTGCAATTTAAATATACTGGATATAGTTAGTTTCTGTATTGTGGTAATACTCTGGCTTATGGTGGTAAACATTTGACATGATACAATATTTTCAGCCACTTCTTTGACAAGGTAATTGAAGACCAAATAATATACTGAAGTAGAAAACAATTTACTGGCAGGGTTAGTTCTATTTTGGGTTTTTTCTAATACTTTGGTATTGAGGAATGGTATAAAAATGTTGTTTATACTTATTTAGTGCTTTGATTACAACTGTTCTTTGAACTGCTGAAATCTGGTTTTAACCACAACGCACTTTGGTTTTCCTCCAGATATTGTTCATATATACTTTTTATACAAAGCTGTAACGTTTATTCAATGAAAGACTTAATTAGAATGCAAATAGGAAGGTACTCTCAGTTAAAAAAAAAAAAAAAGAATTGCTTCTCATGTTTTATCTTGGCCATTTATTATTTTGCAATTATAGTTAGAATATTAGACAGGAACGAAATGTCTAACATTCTTAACAGTGTTCTGAAGTTTCAACACGACCAGGATATTACATCAAGTTTTATGGAGGGAAATATGAAACACATTCTATATTGACATTAGATTTTTGCAAAATTATCTGCATCCCTTTTATAGTCAAAGGTAGATCAATTGGCACAAGAAGCACAACCACAGTGTGTCCTGTTGTTTTAATAACTAACATTATAGGTATTTTAAATACATATATATATTTATATCTTTTAATATACCTATATGTACTTGGGCCACGAGGATGTCAATTTTGTTATCTATAATGTGTTCCTATTTTATGTGTTACTTTCTTATGAGGGCTGCCGTATGTTAAGGTTGGACATTTTCACAATGGCTCCATAATCCACAGCACCTTGTGATCCCTCACTTTTCTTAGCAGAAGTGCTACATATCAGGACTGGCCATCTGTGAGCATACCTTAAACAAGTTGCAAATTCAGTCTCCTACATTCGGAGCCAAACTTCCCAAGATGGCTACAACTCCACTCAAAGTCAGGTGCAGAAAATCAAACACCTCACCACCTGTTTTTATCAGAAATAAGAGATGGTCAAAGGTGTTGCAAATAACAACACTAAGATATTTATTAAAGTACTTTTGTTATGCTGATGATGTAAATTTTTTATTATCCTGCAGTCTGAATTAAAATTTGCCTGGACCTCCCTGTATTTCAGAATCTATGAAGTCAGATATCAACTCATTATAAATTATAAAGAGATAGCTTGCATGCCTACAAAGTGGAGAAACAGAGGTAAGAGATTTATTATTAACTCATTTATGAATGCTAAAGCACACAGGAGCTAGCAAGAGACTGTAGGTAAATTTAACTACAAAGAAAGTAAAAGAGGAAATACACATATAAAAATATTTTGTATGAATAATATACCAGAATTTCAGCACCACCTTTCTGTTTATTTAAGTAGCACTACAGGACATAGTATATTCCAGAAAGCTCTCTGTTCTGCTGTGTGGAAGGACACAGAGGTTTTGACACAACATTCATATTAATGGTGTATCAGCTGCCCTAAGGAAGTGTAGCTTCACTGCCAGTACTTGAAGCATACTATATAAAATATAAAACAGGCTTAACACCCAGGCATGCAGACAGAAAATATTAGACTGAAAGATTAAATACCATGTTAATTTCAAGTGTATTTCTTGATTATCTGGGGTTTTTTATTATTATTTGCTTTAACAATGAAAAATATGAACATGGTGAAAAGGAAATTGCTTTGTTTTCTTCAGAGCAGAACAGATGTGCATCAGATGCTGTAGTCCTTTGTGTAAAGAAATATATTTCATTCTGCAGCATTGCCAAAATAAAATTAACAAAATCAACTGAGTTTCAGATTTCTTTTCTTGAAGATTTAAATACTAGACTTAGAGTGTCTGTGGAACCGTCAGTAGTTTGCAGTAAAGTGTGTTTCTGAGACAGAAAAGAGTATCTATGGTGTTAAGCCAGTTACAAGTGGGCAAGTACATTAAAATACCTGGGTTTGGATTACTGTTTTTGAGCACTCTGTGATAAAAAGTTCTCCAGCAGTGTCATTAAAATTATCCTCTGAACCCCTTCTTGGGTAATAATTACACAACTAATGGTAATAAGGACGTCAGTCTGAGCATTAGCAGGCATAGTTAATCAGTGCAGCTCCACTGCCTTCAGTGTATTTATGGCAGTATCAGTAAATTTACTTGCTTGAAACATCTCCCTTTGGAGGAAATCCACAGTGCATTCAATCTTTTAAAACAGAATAATTCTTGTCATGTTTCCTATGCTTCATACAATATTTGAACATCAGAAGTGTTAGGTAAGAAGACAAATGACACTGGCATTGGAGTAGACTAATGCACATAAAACAAACAAAAACTGCTTTAAAATTATATTTTCTATGTATAAAAAAAAGTGGATGCTGCACTGTTGATGAAAGGAACTCCCAGCCAGAGCAGGACACAAAAGAGACAGAAAGAGATGAGCCAGTGGATGGAAATATACAGAATGTTTCAAGTCAAAAGATGAAACAAGTCTGTAGAGAATTACAAACCCATGAGCAGCAAGTATTACTTCGGCGCAGAAATGGCTACGAAGGCAACCAAGAATGAAGTAATTTCATCTGCAGTCCTGGAGCAGGGTTGTGGTCATGCCACAGGATTCTAACCTCCCTGGAGCCAGAAATGTTTAAGTTCCAAAGGCAGATCATGTTGCTATTGCATGGGGGACACCAGTTAGGAGTCAGTTATCTCCAGTGAAATCTCCTGTACCGTGTCAATTTGCACCAGGGAAGAAGACTGCAGGTACAGTGATGTAAGAGGAAACCCTTGCTGTAGACTGGAGCGGAAGTTAACGTGTACAACTCAAATAACTGCTGATTTGTGGATGGCTCATGCATGTAGTAATCTTTTAAATTATTAAGATCTCAGTACAGGTTTGGGTTTTTGCTGGGTTTTTTGTTTGGGTTTTTTTCTTTTTAGCTCCTCAAGAAAGACATGGACAACTCTTACCTACAAAAGGTTTGAGAAGAAAAAAATACCTGCCCACACAAGGGGAATTTTGGAAGGAATTCCTCCATTTTTGCCTTTTCCAAATTACACCATAGGACAGCTCTGGTCCTGCCTTGTTTTGTTTCTGTAAGTATTTTAATTCTAAGGACCATTTTATGCATAGTGATACTCAAAGGACTCTGATTTAAGGCCCAGCAAGAAAATACTGGGTTTTCTTAATTGCAACGTACATCTGCTTTTAGCTTCCAAATTTGGGTTGTCTACTCATGGAAGAGCAACCACAGCCTTTGACTTGGGTGTGCAGTCACTTTGTCTGCTTGAATAATTTCAAAGACTGAATAACCAAACTACACTTGTTTTGAACAAAAACATGAGCCATTCGCTCATGTTTATTTATACCCACTCCTGATCAGACCACTTAAACAAAAGTGCACAATTTACATGCAGAGAAGTCATAAATCAGAGGGCAGACTTCTCTAGCTAAATATTTCAGAAACTTTTGAGCTAAAGTAGCTTTAATTCTCAGCTTTGTTCCACTAACCAGGTAAGTTCCTCGAACATTGCTGACACTGACTAGACTACTGTCAAAAAGAAGATAGTTTATTCAAATTAAAATCAAGTAATGTCATGTCTGCTTCTCCTTAGAAGAAAGAGAAGTGACAATATAATATGGAACTTGTCAGGGTTTTTTTAGAGAAAATACACTGCTTGTATTGGAATGAGGCAGCCATACCAGCAGGGAATATAAATCTTGAAGAGTATATTTAAAAATACTAATATATTTCTCCAGGTACTCTGAAAACATAAGTTCTTCAAATTTTCAGTGATCTTCAGATAAAATAGCTTTCAAAAATTTATGGTTTTACTCCCACTCTCACACAGCTAAAAAAATGTGGATCTTTTCCTCTGGTGATTTCACATCTAATGTATTCCTACGATTATCCAGCAATGAGCAGTTCACTGAGATTAAAATAAGACATAAAAAATACACTCTTTCATATTTTGTTTCCTGCATGTGCTGAACATATGGTTAAGTTTGCTTGCTTAAATCTCTCTCTGATAAGCTTTGGAGACAATGAGTCTATTTAAAAGTTGTAAAGGAAACAATTGACGCCAAATAGTTTCCTGTAATAGAAAAGAGAATTCTTCCCAATTGCATCCAGCTAAGGAGCTGGGCCAGCATCTGATCCCATAGTATATGTTACCTGCCTTATCTTAAGCTTCACTTTAAACTGTCACACAAACCAGGTAAGTTAGAGATAGATTTGGTCACACTGCATTTGGGTTTGAATTTTTTTTCTTTTTCAAAAAAAGAGATTACTAGCAGGTGCTAGACACCCTCTATTACTCTGCTGTTCTTGAAGTTGTCAAGGTACTTCTCTATGGTCTTTTAATACTTGAGGGTCAGAAAACATGTTGTGGAAAAACATATTCCAATGTATTTCCCTGTAAATAACGGCAGTTTCCCAATTCTGCACTCAGGTAGACTGACTATTATATGTATTGCAGGGGACTAAGTGTTATTTGTAGTTGTGCAATAGTATAATGCAAGTAATAAAAGCATTCTGTTTATGACAACCTCTTTTTTTTTTCTCCATCTTTAGTTGGTAATGTGGTATGATTTGCTGCCATGGCATGCTGTACGATTTGAACATATCCTTTCAACATATTTTGTGTTTGTGTTAAGTGCCTTCCCTGGGGCACTATTATTTTCTATTTCCATGCAATGGGATAAATTAGATAAATTACACAGAGATGTGGACAATGCAATCAAATCCTAGCACAAGAAACAGAAAAAAATTATACATTTTCTGCTTAAATGGGAATTAAACACTTTTAAAAGCTTCTTTGAGGGCTATCCTTTTAGAGTGAGATTATTGTTTGCACCAGCAGTAATAAAAGACAGATAATGTCTCACTGGTGGCTCTATTTTGTCATCATTCAAATGTCACAGTACAGATTGTCTTGCTCAGACACCGAGCAGACACTTGAATTAGTAGATTTTCCGATTCCCAACTCTATGTCTATCATAGATGGGCCTGCCTCCAGAGGTGCTGCAAATACGTGCCTCAAGACTCATTCCCAAACAAGAGTCTGTCTGACAGCTCTCTCACATGCTCCTCAGACTGTGGCACCAACCCACCCTCTGACCTCACTGGGTTCTGCTCTCCTCTGCTGTCACAGGCTTTTCACCCAGCCTTCCCAGGCACATCCCCCTCCATGGCCCCTGACACATTCCAGCTCAGCCCCCGAAACTCAGATTTCAGTGCAGCGCTCAGACCTCACAATGCGTACCTAGTTTGTTAGCTATGGATCCAGCCCCACCAGCTCTTGCTTTCAATCTTTATGTCAGGACTAAACCAGACAGAAGGAGCAGCTAAAACCTGAAATTTGCCTTGCCTGTTCAGTGCGTATGTGCTGTCTCAGATGCATGACACCAGAACACACCTGGTGCTTTTGCTGGTGTACACTTCTGTTGCTGTTCACTGGTGATATTGTGCCATGGACTGCCATGGCTGACAGGGAAAAGAGGGTGTATTAAAACGCTTGTGACTTTAATGATGCTACAAAAGGGAAGGTACCACCATATGCTGTTGCTTCAGTTCACTCTGTGTTGCTATTTCTCCTATTAATGGATTCAGCCATAGTTGTGTGGTCAATGATGACGACTGATTGTAACTGACATAATAAGATTCATTCCATGAGTGCAAAGTAGTTGGACTGTAATTAGTCATGTGATAAGTAAGTACACATGATACATTTTATGCTTGGGTTCTTAAAAATACAAGCTGCCAAAGGAAAAGAATGAGATACAGTTTCTTTGATTTTTTAGGTGGCTCGTGTACATTAGTTAGCATCAAGACAAAGAGTGGCAACCTCCGAACAATGGAAGTTACTCAAAAGATCAGAACATTCTTATGCTCTGACTGCACTTGTGCACACTAAATCTGCTTGCAAAATGTAGCCTGAAATGCTCCTTGTGTGCAATGCCCTGTAATTTTTAAACATGCTGAGTAAAGATTTTACTTAAAAGCATAAGCTAGTGGTTCCACCATAAGGAAGTATTTTACAAAGCAGCCCTTTGAAATTTAAATAAGATAGTCTACCTAACAATCACCACAGTTGCAGGGAGAAAAGGGCATGTTTTAAATTCAAAAAAATACAGGATGTACTATGAAAAGTAGCGAAGTGAAAATGAATAACTATTGCTACGTGTAGCCAGAGGAAAACCTTCCAGACACTAAGCAAGAGTCTGATTCCTTCTGGACTACCAGCTCTTCTGTAGGAGGAGCATGAGACTGGAAGTAAAAACTTCCAGTACTTAGCAACAAGTTTCGTGCATAGCCCTGAATATACCAAGTCATGCCTCAGCTTTTCCTTCTTTGAAATGTGAATGAATAATATTACCTTTCCATGTGTTGTGAGATGCAGTAAATCTGTATAGCAACCTGCTTTGAAAGCTTCAAGAGACAGGAGTTATGGATGCCAAAATATTATCAGGCATACATAAAAATATACAATTAGGATTATAAAGCCAGAATTTAAAATGAAGCAATTCATTAACACTTCACCCGAATTGTAAAGTGTTTCCTTCACAGGGATTAAACGATGACCCATCTCTAAGAAGTGAGAAACTTTTCCAAGGGCGTGTTTCTATTGCAAACTGTTTTCTGTCTCTGCTTGTTCTAAAAGTAATTTATGGCCAGGGGATACTAAAGAAGTTTCTCTTTGGGGCTAATGACTGTCAGAAAATCTGTTTATATTTCAAGTTGTGGAAATACATAGTACAAAAGAAACATAAAGAAGACTGTCCATCATACTGCTTCATCTGCTTCATACTTCAAGAATAATTTCCAGTTACAAAGCAGTAAAACATTATTAAGAGAAGCACTATGACGTAGCTAAATGGAATTGGGAAAGAAGTGTCCAACAATTGTTATATAACTATATGAATCAGTATAGTTCTTCTAATTGCCAAAGTAAACGTGAAACTTTCAGAAGATGTTTACATGCAATTCTCACAGAACTCAGCTAGACTGGCCTACGTAATCACAGAGATAAAATTTACCAGAATGAAGAGATGCTGCTCATTTGGTGCAAGGAGTTTGCTTCTTCAAAAGGAAGAGTCTTTCCTTCTTTTTTAAAGTCACTTGATTTAAAATTCATGAGAGTAAAACTGATTGGCAATGAACTACAAAAAAAAGTAACATTACCGTGAAAGCTTGGCGATAGTAAGCAATTAAGAAAGCAGGGTAAAGTCCGGAAAAAAATGCCTGCATAAATGGAAAAGTATGTACAGTTATATATTCCAATAAAATTAATCCACTTTAGTGGGCGTAACGGTGTGAAAATGTTGTTAACTTCTGGGGTTTCGTTTGACAAGGTAAGTTCGGTTTGACTAGGTAAAAACTATCTCAAGATATCGCAGCACATAGCATTTAAAAGCCCAGTTTTGTACCACTTAAAAAAGTATATTAAAATAATCCTTATTCTTACATAAGAACAGAGAGGCAATTTTTAGGAACAAGACAGCTTTCTGGTCAAATTAATTCACAACCTTCTATGGCAAACGTGATTAGAAATGTAAATGGTAATGGTTTATAGAGTAAATAGGGGTCAGATTAATTGTCACCTACAGAGTCAGATTCTAGTCACTGTAACATCAATGTATAACTGGAGTAATTCTGCAGATTTCAGTGTAATTACTCTGGATTAACTCTGGTGGAACTCTTGTAGAAAATAATACCCTTAAGAGATTTGCAGACAGATAGAAGAGATTTTTATGATATGGAAGTAAATTCAAGCACTCTTAAAGGCAGCACAATAGTTCTAAAGCATTTGATGTATTTTCTTATTTTTGTTTTCTTCTGACTCTTTGATAGTTCCTTTAGTAGTTTATACAGGGATTCTACCTCTTTAATTCTCTGGTTCTCTCACTCTGTTCCCCTGGAGTCTATCTTCAGCTTTTTTTTGTTTTTGCTGGTTTTCCAAAGCATTTAATGATTTGACAGACATGTTTGTGTCAGTGTCTGTTATTATCTCTTCATCTGTAGATATTTTAGTCTTTACTGAGATATTTCATCACCTGTCATGTCAGCCATTTTCCTATTTATGCTTTGCTACTACTAGGAAACGCAACAACCCAGGTATTGCCTCTGGAATGATGGCACTGGGAACACAAGGGGCATAAAAAAACCTCATTGAACACAATTTTTGGGACCAGAGAGTTTGTTACACTGTTGCTACAGCCAGTGTGGGTGCTATCAATGTGAGTGAATGCTATCATGACAGAAACTGAAAAAAAGTCTTACAGATGTCAATAATCAGTGGTTTAAAAGTTCAGAAAAAAAAGTTGGGTTATGTTAACTTGTTTTGTTAACTTTTACTGGGTTTGCTACCTCTTACTGAATAGTACTGCCATGAATACCTTCAGTTCCCATCCCTTCCAGTTAGGTTTAAGATCATGCATCTGAATGTGCACGTATTTGCTAGTCAGAAATAGCAAACTCATGCAATCCTTAAAGATGAATATGAAAAACTTGGTTTCCAGTCATTCTTATAACCTTAGCAAAGTGAGATTTGATTAAGCAGAAAAATTTATGTGTGCAGCCTTAGTAATTCCAACAGCTGAGGAAGTGGAATGAAACAGTGCACAAGCTGTAAGTGCTGGAACTACATGTTAGATTTTTTGCCTGTTGACATCTACCTACTGAAACTGTTATTGTGCAACTTTCATTGCATGAAATTGCAAAGAAAAAAATAAAGGATGACCCCCAAATTATTAGAATTTACCAATAGATAAGCAGAATTTCTTGTTGACACCTGAGTACTGAAGATCATGGCAAAATATATAAACTATCTTTTGTACAAGTCAGCACCATCTCTGTTTAAAGTGCACTGTTTAAGAAGATTTTACTGTGTTCAGCAAAAGTTGTACTAGCACTAGCACACAGGATGATCGAAGTTGCATTGCAACAAGAGGAATGAATTCATTGAAGATAAACACAATGCTTTTCTGTGCTGGAGAGCTACTACAAAGGAATATTCAAAAGCCTCTCTGCCTGGCATTTAAAATTTGGTCAGCCGAGAGTCATCAATTATGGAATTATAGAAATTATAGAAAGACAACCATTTTGGAAAAAAAAAAAAAAATCTCTCTTCTCTGTGCCCCCCTGGCCCCCTGGCAACTTGTCTAGACTTTGGTCTGTCCCTCCACACAATCTAGCTACTGTTGATGTGAGAGCCTTTTCTTCAAAACAGGCTGCAGTCTGGGACAGCCTTTGTGTATTTCTCAGCCTTGGTGTCCCTTCATCTCATTTCAAATCTCAAATAAAAACAAGTCCTTTTCTCCTACTCTCCCTACACATTTTAATGTCTCTCTTCCGCTGCTCTGATTTAACTCTTGACTGTAATATTCCCAAACAAAACCTTCATTAAGATAGACTCCAAAGTTAAATGCAGAAAGAACCAGTCTGAACAAGTACTTTCTGTCTGGGCAAGATTGTTCTCTACTGTATATTTACTACTACTTCAACCAGACTGGTTTTAAGTATCTAAAGCTAATTAGCCTGTGTAAATTAGACTTTCTTGAAGATTGTCCTCAAGAACTTTAAGACGATGCAAAGTACCTTCCTAGTAAACTCACAATTTTTTTTTCTTCTTTTACATGGTCCTTATGTAACTATACTCCCAAATGTATTTTAGGTCTCTTTTTCTGCACCTGTACCGGTACAGGGTCAACAAGTGCACTCCACACTTCATTGGCATTAGCCTACAGAAGGATTGCACTGCAGATGGGGACCAAAAGAACTTCCTCCGCTGGCAATGACTCATCAAATGTTTGTAGGCAGTGTTCTCCCTATCCCTTGATTGTCATTTAGCCAAAGAACATAAAATGGCTCATAGTTCTAACAGGATCTGTGAATCAAGTTGTCAAACTTCAGATATCACAGACCTTTTGAAAATAAGGTCCCTGTCTGCACTCCAAAACTGAAACACCCAAATTAATTGTCACTTTTGAAAATCCCAGATAGTCACTGTACTGTCTTGATCTTCCTGAGATTTAATCTTTGTGGCAGCTGTTTCTCTTTGCTGTTTCTTTCTGAGCAGCTCAGTCTTTGTGCCCAGTGTGCTGTGTCTTAGTCAGTGATGTAAGAAGTTTCTGAAGTTATGACAATCTTTTCCATGTGTTTGCAACCCTGTAAAATGCACAGTAGGTGGAGATGGAAATTATATTTTTCATTGATCCTAAGCTCCAAGTTTCCTTGTTGAAGATGTTTAATTAAAGAAAATAATCAAACAGTCTAATGAGATAATTGTTAGGGCATTCACATACATTTACAACACCAAGGAAAATTCTGTCCCAAACAGATGCTCATTAGTGGAATGAAAAACAAGGAACTAAATCTTCTTTAGAGGAAAGTAAATTACCATCGAATTTACAGTCTTTTAAGAGAGGTGACTGTCTGAGGAGGAGACTCGTATTCAGAGGCATTGTATACAACATTGCCTTGTTGTGTAACTTGAGTTTTAACACATCTGTAAGTCCCACTCATTTTGTTTACTTGAATTAATAATATATCTTTGCAAAAAATCGTACTTCTACAAAGAATTCCTTCTGTGTCCCATCTTCAAATACAGTGAAGAAGACAGAATTTACAGTAACATGGGTTATGGCCACTATTAATTGATCTGAAGGTTGGAACCAAGGTTTTCAGATAAAATCTATTACAGATCATTAACACCCATAAAAACACCTCTTATTTCAGTAAGACACTAACCTATAGAAAGAGGAGATGAGCCCTTGCCATGGAATGTATAAATGCACAGAGACCAAAGTGAGCTCTTGTTGGAAATATGGATACCAATATACCCAGTTCACCATAAAATAAAAAGAGATAGTTATTAACTAAAGGAACTTGTATTACGGGAAAATTATATTTAAATTACATAACTATCAACATCTCAGATTACTGTAGCCTCTTACAACGTAAATTAGTTCTACTCATCATCTTTATTTTTGTTATGACTTACACAAAGTCAGTGAGACGATTAGCTATGGTAGACTCACTTTCATGCCAAGTTCTTAATACTTTGGTTAGGTATTTAGTTATGAAACAGTTAGAGCCAAACATTTCTTATTCATTCTAAAGCTACTGTTTCCACAGATTTCTATTTATTTATTTATTTAAAACTGAAATTACTCTTCCATTCTGAAAAAGTTCATTTTCACATAGCCTGATTTCAGGGGGCATGCATGTGGGGGGCAGTATTCTTTGCAACTAAAATAACTTTCCCTATCGTGTGAGTACTTTCTTTCATGGTCTGTCTCCACAAAGGAGGGGGTTCCTGCAGAACCCACCAGAGAAACTCCAACCCTGCTGCACAAGTGGACAGCGGGTTCCTACAGCTGATTTCACATCCATAGGGGAAGAAGGAGGCTTATTAAAAACAAAACTAAAAAAAACCCCAAAACTGAACAAATAAGCAAACAAAAAAACTCGCAACAAAATAAAACAAAAAAAAACAAAAAGGCCCCGAAAAACTTTTCACATCATCAAGTGGACCTTTTCCTCATCACAATCTGTCTCACAGCCTACAGACTATCGGTCCTATTTGAAAGCTTTGCCACTACAGCTTTTGTTTAAGTTTGAGGCCCAAGACTGCCAGCTGAAGCGCCAAGGAATGCGAGCAGCCAGGAGGAAGATCATCCCCGAGAAAAGAAGCAAAACGGAACAAAACAAAACAAGACAAAACAAAGCGCCTTTGGGGCCAAAAACCGGCCGCCGTCACCAGGCCTGAAGTTCGCCCCCGAGAGAACCGGATCGCGAGTGACTTCGGAGCGAGGGCGGGAAGGGGCCGGGGCCGGGCGGGGCGCTGCGGGAGCGGGCGGGGCCGGGCGTGTGTCAGCATCTTCCCCGCAGCCCCGGGGGCGGGAGGAAGGGAAGGACGGACGGAGGGCGCGGCGGTCGGGGGCGGGGGGCGGTGCGTGCCCGCCTCCCCTCGCTGCTCCGGCCCCGAGGGGCAGCGACCGGCGGCGCGGCGGAGCGGAGAGAAGCGGAGCGGAGGGGGCAGCGGGAGCGCCGGGCCGGCGGGGCCGGGCGGCCGCGGTGCGTACCGGGGCGCTCGGAGGGGCGGCTGCTGGGAAGGAGAGATGGGAGCGGGGAGGGATGGAAAGAAGGGAGGGAGGGATGGGAGGCGCGGGGCGGGGAGCGCCGCCGCTTGCCGCCCTCTCGGCGGCGGGGCTGGCGGCCGGCGCGGGGGGAGATGGCGCTNACAAGTGGACAGCGGGTTCCTACAGCTGATTTCACATCCATAGGGGAAGAAGGAGGCTTATTAAAAACAAAACTAAAAAAAACCCCAAAACTGAACAAATAAGCAAACAAAAAAACTCGCAACAAAATAAAACAAAAAAAAACAAAAAGGCCCCGAAAAACTTTTCACATCATCAAGTGGACCTTTTCCTCATCACAATCTGTCTCACAGCCTACAGACTATCGGTCCTATTTGAAAGCTTTGCCACTACAGCTTTTGTTTAAGTTTGAGGCCCAAGACTGCCAGCTGAAGCGCCAAGGAATGCGAGCAGCCAGGAGGAAGATCATCCCCGAGAAAAGAAGCAAAACGGAACAAAACAAAACAAAACAAAACAAAGCGCCTTTGGGGCCAAAAACCGGCCGCCGTCACCAGGCCTGAAGTTCGCCCCCGAGAGAACCGGATCGCGAGTGACTTCGGAGCGAGGGCGGGAAGGGGCCGGGGCCGGGCGGGGCGCTGCGGGAGCGGGCGGGGCCGGGCGTGTGTCAGCATCTTCCCCGCAGCCCCGGGGGCGGGAGGAAGGGAAGGACGGACGGAGGGCGCGGCGGTCGGGGGCGGGGGGCGGTGCGTGCCCGCCTCCCCTCGCTGCTCCGGCCCCGAGGGGCAGCGACCGGCGGCGCGGCGGAGCGGAGAGAAGCGGAGCGGAGGGGGCAGCGGGAGCGCCGGGCCGGCGGGGCCGGGCGGCCCCGGGGGGTA
>VWZG01012979.1:487659-624320 GCA_013396735.1 Grallaria varia | reverse complement strand
CCGCTTGCCGCCCTTTCGGCGGCGGGGCTGGCGGCCGGCGCGGGAGGAGATGCTGCTCCGCGCTGCCTGGAGGGCGCCCCGCACAGCCGAGCGCGGACGCCGCGGCAGAAGAGGGCGAAGCCCCGGGCTCCACCGCCGCCCTCCGTGCGCCGGCGGCGGCTCCAGAGCGGCGGTAGGTCCGCGGGGAGCCGGGGGGACGGCGGCCCACGCCGAGGGGGTCTTTCGCGGATAGATGCACGGATGGATGCATGGGTGGATGGATGGCCGGCCTCCGGGGTGTGTGTGTTGGATCGCCTGGCCCCGCTCTCGCAGTATGGCTGGGGTGCGGGCGGCGAGGTGCGGGAGAGGGAAGGGGAGGCCGCAGGGAGTGGCGGGCGCTGTGGGTGCGCCCCGGGGATCCCCCGCCCGGGTCCCCGCGGGTCCGCCCGGGCTCTGCGCGGCGGCGGGACACGCGTGTGCCGGCGGAGAAGGGCTCGGTTTTGCCAGGGCAGCCAAACAAAGCAAGCCCTCCCCACACACCCCTCGGACTTCTTAACAGAGGGAAAACTTTTCTCCGTGTTAACGTTTCTGGAGGAGCAGAAATGAAAGCTAAATCTGTTGGCCGCCGATGAGAAATAGCGTAGGTTTCATTGGCTTTGTATCTGCCAGCAATCGACACCTCCGCAGACCGCAGGATAATCTCTCTCATATTCTAGATTGTGTCATTCTCTTTAAATTGCATGTTTAAAACAACAAAGGCAGTGACTTCATAGGGAACCGCCAGGAGCTGTTCTGTACCCCTCCTGTTTACCGGGGAAACATTTGGGAACCGGTTTGGTTTTGTAGGTAGGATCAGAAGTAAATGTAGGACATGGAAACTGTAAGGTTGGTTGCAGGTAATCTATGTCTAGCCATCTTATTAAGGTGTGAGTTTTGGAGAAGGGAATATGAAAGCCTTTGCATGTGGAACTAGCTGGGGCAGTGGCCGAGATCAGCTCGTGAAGCCTTTGCAGGGAAGAGAATGTGTTTTATGAAGCTGTACAGTGAAAGTGGGTCAGAACACACAGACATTTTCCTGGGGGCTGAACCTCATGTGAGAAAGCAGTCATTGAATACAGATGTTCCGAGGTGTCATGACTCCCAGGCCATTCGTTTGGGCTCAGGTTAGTGAAATGGTGGCATTTAATACCCAAAGTAATGATTCCAGAGCAGGACTGCTTTCTGGGTTCGAATTAAGCACCAGGCCTCTGACTGAACTCTGCCTGTGCAAGTCTGTCTTTGAATGACCAGAAATACATTCTGAAGACATCTCTGCAAGAGTTGGAATCAGCCAATATAGAGATACAGATAGGAAACCGACTTAAATAATTTGGTTCTTGTGCAAGAAATACCGATGAGGAAAGAGTAAATCTTGTTATAGAATCTTTCGGTAGTGCAGTTACAACAGAATTTGCTTCCACTCCTAGTGCTATCAAATGTCCCTATCTATTCAGCTTTCACACTGAGTATGTGTTTCACTTGGAGTATCTTTTTGCCAATAAGAACAGCTTTTCATAAAAAGTTTTGAAATATAAGTAACAATTTAAGGAAAGAAGTGAATGACATCAAGAGAGAGAAAAATAGGCAATTTCACTTTTAAAGATATTTTATTACTCCTTTTTAACCTAACAGTCCTGTTTGGTGACTGGAAAAGCACATAACATGCTTTTCTTCCATAACAGGGCTTTTTTTTTTTTTTTTCTTTTGCTTGTGCATGTGAAAAAAATTGTACTTTCTTTATGTGAGAGTTTTTGTTTTGATTTTTTTTTTCTGTTTAAAGTGTGGTTGGTGATTGTTTAAGTTAAAGGTGCAATAAAATGAAATACTTATGAATATACCAGGTGTAAAAGAAGACAGGCTGTATCACAGGGTGTTGTTGCAACAACTTAATTAGAAAAAATCACTTCATTCCAAGGCTCTTGTTGAGTGGAATTGGAGGCTGTGAGAACCACAGGCTCAAGGTCACTTGAGTAGATGGAAGAGCATGCATGAAACAAGGAAGTGTCTGCGAGAAGGATGAACTGAATGTCAGGGGATAAGTGAGTGCACAGCATGTATTTTCACCAGGATAAGAGAGCCTGTGGAGAGGATGTGATCCAGTAGTCTATTCACAGCTTCACAGGCCCTTGAAAGTAGAAATGGGCTGTGTGGCTGAGTGGTAAATAACCAGTGTAACTGGCATCACCAGCCTGTGATAATTTGTGTGTAGCATTGTAACTCGTGCATAGCATTGTCATTTTCGATGCCTTGAAAGGAAGTAGTGAAGAAGCCTCGGAAAGGGAGGAGATTGCATACCTGCAGGTGGGAAGTTACCAAGGCGGAAATGTTGCATTTGCATATTCCAGTGGGAAGAAAGTTATGTTTCTTCGGTTTTTTTCCTTTGTGATGGGATTTTTTGCAGCTATATGGTTCTTAATAAAGTGAGTATCACAAAAAAGGACTGCAAGTAAAAATGCAGTGCTTTATCTGTTCACTTTTTGAAGAGCACAGCAGAGCAAATATTTTTATTTTTACATGTGGAACAGAAGTTATTTGGCACATAGCTATTTTCTCCCAACCAAATGGAGGTATGAACAATAATAATTAGTGGTTGTATAGTACAATAAATCTTCAAAGTGCCTTCAAATCTTAATCAGCAAACCTTAATAGCATGCTGTTCCTGCAAGAGAGGTAAGTAATTAGGCAGATAAAATGAGACCGGGCAGACTCTTAAATGGAGTTTATTGTTGAAGTGCCAGTCAGTTTCACAAAGTTCTTCTTTATCACTGAAGCCTCTGAATACTGCTGGATGTTAAATGGCTTCAAATATTTATATGTTGAAATACACGACAGTATGGCCCAGAGGGCCTTGTTAGTATAGGCATTCTCTTTTTCAAAGTTCTTCACAGTTAAGGAGACCTTATGCTCAAGAGTCTCTCTAGTGGTTGTTCCAGAGCATCTGTCAAGACTTATTAACTTGAACAAGAGTAAGGGCAGCTCTTTAAGAGGACTGATTTTCTTTTGAAGAACTTTCCAGTTTACTTGTGTGACAAGCCTAGAACCTGTAGTCCACTGGTGGTAAGACTCCACTTTGAGTTCACCAGGAGCTTGTTGAACCTAAGAACATGTAAATATTGACCTGGCTGCTGCCTTTTGGACACTTGGGAGTGAGTGTTGATTATCAGCCCAGCAGTCTGTCAGTCACCCTTTCTTTTTCTCTGCTTATGTAAAAATTGACTGGAGTTTTAAAATGACTAGTTATTGGGACAAAGTGATTGAAAAGCAAGTCTTGGGGTAGTGTGTCATGGTGCAGAAAATATTTGTGAGCAGTTGCCCTAAGCTGTTGTGTGCCATGGGACAAGCGTGGATGGAAGGCTATGAATACTAGAGTAAGTTAATGTTGTATGTCGCCAGTTAACTATTAATGAAATCTGTGCATCTGTAAAGAAGGGTGGAACTTCTGAAAGAAGTGTTTCCCAGCCCCACCTCCTCCTGAAGTACAGAGAATGAGGCTGGCATTTACAGATGGGAAGGGCAGAAGGCGACTCTTTGGTGCCATTTTTATTTCGTCCCGGCTTCTCTTCCTCCTGTGCCAGTAAAATACCTGGTGAAGTACTAGGCACATTTTTTGTGCATCATTATCTATTAAAATGCTTTCATAAAAGGTAATGAATTGAGTAGGCTCCCTTGGGACAATGATATGCCTTGTGAATTTGAAATCCAATTGCCAGGATAGAGATCTGCTCCAGTTATGACGCTGTAGGAAGAGTAACAGAGGTGAGAAGACTTTGTTCTCAGGGTTGTTCTTTATCTTTTATGTGTAAATTTAATGAGCCACAGAAATGTCTGCATGTAATATGTCAAGAATTAAAGGAGACACAATATTTAAACTGATTTTTGATTGCTGGTATTTATTATGAGTACAGTAGCTTTGCAGGACATTGAGTGTTAAGGATTTGTAGATGATAGGGCAATGACAGATTTAGGGCTACATGTTTTGTCAGCTGATGGTTCCTGTTTCAGTCAGACATTAAATTAGGTGAATTGGGCGACTTGGAAAAGAGAGGGAAGGTTTATCTCCTGTTCTGTGGCAGAAAGTAAGGCTGGCCGCAAAGAACTGACTGACCTAAGAATGATGAAAATGTAAGTGCACAAGTTTGGAATTGAACACAAACCTCTTCATGAATTAATCTGATGCTAAAACCCACACTTTTTTTTTTAGTAGACTTTGAGACTTAATTTCTCTTGTGCTTCTGCTTTGTCTAAGGAAGGATATGGTTTGCTGGAGTTTCATGGTTTCTTTATCCAGCTCTGGGTAAAGGTTTTTTTTGGGGTTTCTTGAAAATTGTATTACTAAAGAGGTTTTGTGGGAGAAATATGGGAGAGAACATCCTATAGAGCTTGCTGAAATTCTTGAAAGTGAATCTGAAAATGGTTTTCCTGTGGGGTTGGCATCTTCTCCGACTATCTGTATGTTGTGTAGGTACTTGTTTTCAGACACATGTGGAGAGGTACCTCAAAAGTGGTGTATATGAAGTCTGTTTTATGTAGGAAAAGAAATCTTGAACTGAAAGGCTACTTGGGGACTTCTCTTGAACAATGCTGTTGCAGCTTATATTTGTGCTGTAAGCTTGAAATTGATGCTGAGTTTATTAGGAAACAGTCCTGTTCAACACTCTTTCTCAAGTAAGAGAAATTAAGCAGAGGCTCTTTCCCATCAGACCTTTCCCTGAAATCCAGTTTTGTTCCTTGCTATATAGTTTGTTGAGGGGAGAAGGCTGTTAGATCATACAAATACCTCATCTTTTGATGGTACAATGTGCTTTTCATCATAATGAAGGCTAAACTCTAACTAGATAAATCAGTGGAAGTACCAGCTTCTCCTGAGTTTTGTATCCAGTTTCACAACAGCTGTAAAAGCTGTTTTGGCTTCATACACACACACACACACACACACACACACACACACACACAGATATATATATATATGTAGGTGCATCTGATGTTGTCTAGTAGCCAGATGACAGTTATCTTCCTAGCACATTCCAGCATGTCCTTGTGTATTGGAATCTTAGCACCATGCGGTGTGCTGTATAAAACTGACCACAGTAGTTCATTGTAATACCATCGTTCTGCCCATGTATTGGAAATTGTTGCATTTTTTGTTGACTTAAAACGCTATTTTAGACTGGATGTTGAAAGGCATAAAGGTTTGTTAATGTAAATAATTTTAATAGTAAAGTTGTGTGCTTATCTGAGTCTGGTGTCTATTCTATAGTCTGTCTTTGTTTTTATTCATGTAATAGCCAGCGTTGTGCTCATGCAGTGGGCAGGCTCTCAAAACCTGTTAGAGAAAAAGCCCAAGGAGATGAGTGCAAAGGTTTTCGAAGTTATTACTGAGTACAGACAGAACATGGCTTATCTCATAATCTCAGGGGCTGTAGACACTCTCATTTGCAGCTCCCAGTTTGTGCAGGGGAATTGGTTCCCAGTGATTAATTTTATGTTTCAGACAAGGGTTTTTCTCTTTCTAGTATTAATTTTTTTAGCATCTCAACAGTGTGTGTATATTGTACTGTGTTTTCAAATTTTCATATAGACATGAATGGCTACATGGGAGGCATGAAAAGCCATCCCAATAAACATGACACAGGTGATTCCAGGGGATCTTGGGGTCACCAGGGAAAGGTAAGGGGACTTTACTCATAAAACCATGTCTATTGCACAGCAGTTATTCAGAGACTCTGTAGAACACTGCTGTTGAAATATTAACTACAAAATTTCAAAGTTGGAAGCAACGTTATTTGGTGTTAAATATGTTACATCTTTCTTGATGGAACTGCTGACTTTTTCTGCTAACCACTTCTAAATATTGTAATTTTAAAACATTACATGGACTAAAGAGAGAGCTAAATTAGAGTTTAAAACTTCAGCTGTTAGAAATGGTTGTTTTTCATAGCAAAGTCATGCCTAGATGAAAGATTTGAACTTACATATTGCCTTGAGCAATAGAAGGGTGAAAAAGTGAAGCATTTGGATTTTTAACCATACATAGATAGTCAGACTTTATACAACTTTTCTACCTAGTTTGCTCATCAGTACTGTAAAGGATCTTGCTCATTTTTCTTCTCTCGCCACAATTTGTCAAGTGCAACAGTATATTATTACTGATTTTGACCATTTCTCTCTTCACATGATTTAGGGTTTCAACAAAAAGAAAACTTAGAGAAGGGAAATGGAGTGGAAGTTTTGCCTTTTAGTATCCTTACTGTAAAATCAGTAAGTGGAAAATCCCCTCCTAGTGCTTAGGATTATGGTCAGTGAAATAATAGCTCTCTTTTCCCAAGTCAATGCAAAGTTGTCTTTGCCTTCAATGAATTAACGTGGGAGTTTGAATTCCAGGCCAGTAAATGGTTGATATGGTTGTGCAAGTGCTACTTATATTCTTTGCTTCTTAATGTCAGTGAGTAACAGCACACGTGTTACTTTGAGAGACATCTCTGCAGTATCCGTCGCCGACTGGACACTTGCGTGGTTAGGGTTATGGGGAGTTATCCCTCCAGCAGCCTAATTAAAGACTGCGTATAACTTCCTTAAATAGGGTGTTTCAACAGGTGATAAATGCTACTTTCTCCTTCAGAGCTTTTGGTATGGTATTTCTTTCAAGTGCCTTCGTGTTTTTAACTATTTTTCAGTGATTGAGGTGTATTTTTTTGTTTGTTCTTCTGAAGCTGCCTTGCTTTCGTCTTCTCTAAGTCTCAAAATTGGACTTCTTCACTTTACTTTAGGAAATAAGAGAGTACTGCCTGTACACATGCATTAATCAGAGGTTAATTTCTCCGTATGCTCCCTCTGCATTTTTCAGTAAAGGATTTATCTTGGGTAGGTTTCAGGGAGGATAGATGTTCTCTCCAGCCTTCATAGACTCTGTTTTTTAATTGTATGAAAAGTGGAAGCAAAATATAATAGCACATCAATCCACTAAAATATGAAAAAAAAGTCGCGGTCCAGGAAGAACTAAAGTTTTGATGATATTTTGCCATAAAAAAAATAACTGATGTTTATGCATGCTGGTGTTTGGTATCTGAATTGGTACCCCCTGAAGAATGATGACAATCTCCCTGCTAACTTCTCTGGAAATCTGAGTAGGATGCAAGTGGAATACAAGTGGTGTTGACATCCTTGTTGATATGTAACATTACAATAGACAATGTATCAGTAGTCTGTAAATAAACAAACTGTGCTGTACAACAGTAGCAGTTGTGAGCTGTTAAATGCCTTGTATCTGAAAAAAGAAGTAATTAGTTTACAAGGTAGCTTGAATACCTGTATGGCACCTGGAAAACTGACACAGAAGGTCTAGCTTGTGAAAATGGTGTTAAAAAAATCAGTATTTTTTGGCAGAGCACACATTTTGAGGTAAAAGGAAAGTGAAGAAGACAAGGAGAGGAGAAAAAAAAGGTTGGACTCATTCTGGTTGTGCTGGGACACCTTCAGTTTCCTCTAGTTCAGGTTTATGTGCCTTAACAGAATGTCCTTATCTCATGGACTGGTGGTGGAGACTTCTGTGAGTTGGGGTTTCTTCCTCATAAACGTTGGGATGATATTTCAGACCTTCAAAGCTGCAAGTACTTTTGGTGTTCCCAGCTTAGTGGTCATGTTTAAGACCTTCAAGGGTTAATAATTATCTGATGTGTGTTGTGGGTTTTTATTTGTTTGTTTTCTTGGGTTTTTGTAGGGTTTTTTTTGAACCATTTACCCTCTTACCCCTTTTTACTTGTAAGTTTGTTCAGACTCTGAAAACCAGAAATTTGCCTGGGAAGTCTGCTCTAATGTTTCATTTAATAAGAGCTGCAAGAAATGTGTGCAATAAATTTTTGAGGAAACACCAAAACTTTAGACTTAGATTTCCTGAAAGAGATTTCTTCTGCTACTATTTATCTGACAAATATATATGCTTAGTAAAACAAGCTAGTATTGAGAACCTTAGATTTTGAACAGCTTACTTTTTCATTGTACCCTGTCATTGAATCCCTTGAATGACCTTAATAAAGAATTTAAAGATTATCTGATTGTAAAGATTTGCTAGCTGGCAGCGCTGGAAGTTTGTTTCATCAGCTACATAGACTCATCTATTGAATGGCTTTGCAGTTAGGTTATCACACGTATGGAACAGCCAAATCAGCCCGGAGCTTTAAGCACATGGGCTGACACGTAGAACTGAATTACTGAAATAGCTGTGCAAAGCTCGTTCATATCAAGTTAAAGTATGTGTGCTTACCATGATTGGTACAAGAACTGCGTGTTTCTGAAGTGTGATGCCTTGTAAAAATTAAGGCTTTTTTTATTCTTGTTGGTTTTCAGCGGTTTTTTTTGATACCCTTGTGTCACATTAGCACTAGTATGTTTCAATCTGTTGACAAATAGTTTCAGTAAGAGCAGTTTTCCCCTTTTTTCTTGCTCCATAATACAGTTCTCTGTGAATTTGAGGAAAACAGCATATAGAGGAAGAAAGTCATAAGACTGCTTTTTGTTGTTTTGTCACAACGTACTAAGGAAAATCCTAAAAATATTTTTATAACACTTTTGTAATTTTATTTGCATGCAGTGTCTTCAGAGGAGAAAGTATTTAGTATGCTGGAAAGTTGTTTGGATCTGTTGGAAGAAAATAGTTTCCGTTTTCAGTAGCTGCAAACATTTACTGGTGTCTGGTAAAAGTCAGGCAACTTTGAGGCATGACTGGATCCTTCGAGACCTTTAGCAAGTTCTTCTCTAGTGAAATTTGAGAAATAAGTTACTGTCTTCACAGTGAACAAACGAAAATGCTCTTTGTGGACTGCTTAATTGCAGCTGTGTTACTGGAACAAAATGTCATGTGGAGTGAAAGTGTAAATGTGTTCAGAAAGGGATTAGGGAAATGAACAGAGACCATTAGTGACTCTCAGATTTGACTGTGCAGTTCTAACCTTTAGCTCAGGAACTCAGTAAACTGGTGACTGCCAAGAAAGGGGATGGAGGAGGAAGCCTGACCCAGTATAGTACTTCTTGTATTGAACTTTACTTAGGTTTCTAAATAGCAAAAGAAATGGGAAGCTCTTTCAAACTGAGAATCTCTTTAACCTCTTTTTTTAAATTTAGAAATAATAATAAAAAGCCCAATAAGAAATTTTGTGATCTAGTTTTGAAGCTTGTGTGTGTCCACATGGGCTGACTTGCTGTTCAGAGAAGCACCTTAGGAGTCTAAGGAATCCAAGCAGTGGGGACCACTGTATTGTCCATGAAAGTCTGCATTGCAGCAGTGTGTTGGTTGCGCTTAGGTCAGTGCTCTGGATCAGAGCCATCAGCAGTGGTCATTCATGGCTGAAAGAAGGGGGAAGTTTCCACCTAGTTGAAGAAATGTAAATGTTTATCTCTCTGGTTCAAGGTGAAGTTCATTGCTTGTTTTTTTCATCCTTTCTGTCATGGAATTTTTATTCCCTTCTGACAGCTTATGGAGAGTTTAAATGATGGATGGTCAAGTAATCAAGGGAATTAATTTTCATGCGTACAACTCTAGAGTAAAAAATTGTTGCTCAGGAGGAGAAGAGAAAAAAATAGAAACATCTTGGTTGATACCACAAGGTTTCAGTTGTAGTATTAGCTGTTGTTAAGGAGGAAAGTGAAAATATACTACTTGATAAAACAGTAAATTAGATAAGTAATTGTAGTTTCAAATGGTATCACATGGAAGCAACAACAAAAATCAGCTTGTGGGGGCATAAGTAGTTGGATCACTTCTACGGATGAGAAACATGTTTCTCAAGAAGTGAAGGACATTCTGCAATGCTAAGAGGCATTCTTTTTGTTCTTGTTTGCCTCAACATCAGATTCTTCTGCTTTGTTGATACCAGCATGTGTGCTGGTGTGCTGTGTGTGCTCTTTGGCCTTGCATACTGAAGTAAGTTAACAAGAGCCTTTTTCAATGCCAAGCCTCTGGTTTTGTGATATTGTCAGACACATAAAATTTTTGTCTTTTCCTACTCTGTATTAGAGAGCAGAATACAATCAGCAAATTGAGTTTAATGGAGTATGTGGAAATTTCCCTGTTGCTTGCACAGTGCAGAATATAGTTTGCAATGTTTATCGAAAATATTTTCATGCTTGACATTAACTGAACTCTTTGATATACACATTAATTATCATTGATTCTGTCACACCCATTGCCTTTGCTTTGAGAATATTGAAGAACTGAAGATCACAGAATTTATCTTTTCACCCTAATATGGACTGCTGGTTGGGAAGTGTACTGCTGATCAAAATCTGTTTGTTCTGCTTCACTGTTAAGTGGCTTTAGAAAAATGAAAGAGAAACTATTCCCTGTCTAGACTTCAATAATTTTATTAAATAATATTTTATTAAATAACTTTTTACATAGACAACATACATTTCAAAGCTTATGTTGTCTTTTCAGTGACAGGCTATAAATGCCAGTTAAAAAAACCTACCAACAAACAGCACAGCACAGTGGTTGTGCCAAGAAGGAATATGCAGTTAATGAGAGCGATTGCTTTTTATAATAATTTTGGAATGCCAAGGTATAATGTCTTCAAACTGTTTTCAAAGAATTTGTGGAACTCAGATTTTTCTGTGTGACAAAAGCTCTAATTAGTGACCAGCAGGCTCTTGGATATGTAGAGCAACTGTAAATGGTATATGACTTCTCTGTAGGGAAAGTTTGGGTTTACTTCTCCTTCCTTTTTCCTCCCCCACATCTGTCATTTGGAGAAACTGGTTTTTTGTGGGGTTTTTTTTTTTTTTTTATTGCTTGTTTGTAGACTGATGGTGTAAAATAAGAGTGAAGTCTTCCAGCTGCTTTTACAGAAGTAACTATTGGAGAAGGTCACTAAAAAATCGGAGAGGTCACTCATCAGTATGGTAAGAGGCAAAGGCTAGGTTAGTGCCAGCTAACTTAGCCTTCAGTTTATTTTTTTTGCCAAAGCTCAAAATTTTAATCTGTACCTTTTAAAATGCAACCTGTGAACAGTTACATGCATTTATTTCCCCCTAAATGACTGGAGAAATATTCAGCTTCTAGATATGTGGATGAAAAAGAGTCAGTTGTGTAAAATCAAATCATAAAAGCACTCAAAACAATTATTTGAGGAAAAATACATTTGTCTGTAATTGACTAGTAATGATTCATGGGATGCTTTAGTTTTGCCAGCTTGGCACTGAGAATGATTTTTTAATTTATTTTTTCTTCTGTGAAAGTTTCCAATGTTCCTAACCACCATTTTATCTGCAAATTAGGTATTTCTTCCTTGCCTAAAACACTATATATGTGCTTCGGTGCAGCGCACTTTCTTTGTGTTCTTCTCTTTCAACTGTCTGATGAAGTCCTGGTTCCAGCTTCTGTGCTTCTGCCCAGTGGGTAATCTATGGATAACTCTTCCCACTATGGACTAAAAATACATCACGTTCTCCTGTCTCTGAGATTTAAATCTCAAGACACCAAAATTTTGTTCCTTTCCTCCCCTTTTGTTTTTTGGTTTGTTTTTTTGTTTGGTTGGTTGGGTTTTTTTTTGGTTTCTCCTTGCCTCATTTCATTTATACCAAACTGAATATTTCTGAAGTGTTGAACTCTTGATGCTTCTCACTGATTGCTAGTACTACTTTTCCTCAGGTAAGTGTGTATGCAGGTTAAGGTAAACCAGTACAACTGGTCCAGTTTGATAAACTCTAATTCAAGTTCAGTATTTTGTAAGCAAAGTGTGCATGGCAGTGAAACGACATGTATCAAAATGGAAAATGTTTTGAAACTAGTGATAAAACATTTGAAAGTTTTGAAATCTGTTTCAGACTACCGGCCATGTGTTGTTTGAAGCATTACATTTATGAATTTTCCATGTGCTGTATCAATGAATAATCTCTTTCACTTCTTTTCCAAAATGTTTACTTAGCAATGAAGGAGGGGAATAGGAGTTGAAGGGGTTNTTTTTTAAAGCATACCTGTTTTTTTTTAGTTTTCAAGACTAAAATTGAAGTACTGTATTCAGGACTGGAAGAAAATTCCGATTGTTGTAAAAGTTCTAGACAGGCATGGAAAGAATGCCAGTTGGTATATTGTTTGCAGACCATACTGTACAAGACTTGAGCTCTTAGGTTTTGAAGGGAGGAAATTAATTTTATTTTCTTCAGTGTTGGTTTGGTGTTTCAGTTTATTTTAGGTGGTTGTAATTAGTGTTTTCTTAGCTCTTCATGAAAAAAGGGTTATGGACTTAAGCCTGTTGTACATGAAATTATCAAATTGACTGAGAAGGCAGCAAAATTCGATGCATTTTTTAACTGCTCTAATTCCCTGTGGTTCACCTCATCAATAAAGGACTCAAGTGCTGTTATATTATCCTTCTATTCTTCTTTTACTTAATCCCTCACTAGGACAGTGGTTTCAGAGATTAATATGACCTCTGCTTGGCTCTGTTCCAGTACAGCAGTATAATCTGTACATGGGCATTATCTGTGTATGTCCTCAGTCTGACCAGCTTTCCATTACTATTCATAGGAATGTTGTTAAGAGAGATGACACTGTGACTTTCTTTTCTCTCATAGTTTCTAGGCCTGTAGAGGAAAAGTTTCTGCTAGTTTGCCTTTGTTATGCATCCTAAGGGTGTCATGGCTCTTTGTCCTGTCCTCTACTAATATGAATGTTTATCATCTGGACAAAACAAAACTTCCCTGAACTCTTAATTTTTTTTAGTGGTAGCAGACTATGTTATATTATGGCAGGAGGTGCTGCTAACTTGTTTTTCCTGTTTCTTTGGCAATGCCATCTTCTGTAGCTTGTTCTGTCCTGTAATCTCTCCAAGCACCAAAATATTATGGAGTTCTTTGTCCATTCTGCTCTGTGAAGTTAAATCAAGTCTGTTACATCATGGGCTAGTTCACTGACTTTGATATAGATCAGGCAGTCTGTTTTTATATGGAGGGTCTGCTGAGGAGTTGTATAAATCACTCTTGCAGATTTTTCTTGTTGCTATCAATTGATACTGGAGCTTATGTTCTGTATGGTGAGGCTCTTTCTTACACTCCAAATCCCATTCATTTTCTTGGCTCAGAAATGGTAAGTTTGGTGAGCATTCGAAGCTGGGCAGCAGTAACAGGTAGATGAATGTCTTGTGGAAGAGAAATGGCACCTTTTCCCATCTAACAGGAAAAGGACTAATAATCACATCACCTTTGAGGGCATTTAAGACTTGGAGAGTATCATGGCTGTAGGACTGAATAAATTATGTGTAACTGCTGAATTTAAGATGAATCATAAATTGGGTGTGTGTTAGAAATTTGTTCAAGGGGCAGTATAGTCAATTTAACAATTGTGCAGTTGTAAACACATACTGAATCATGCAGGATATAATTATATATTTTTCTGAAGTGTGGTGAGCAGAATGACAGGCTGAGGAACTCAAGTTAACTGGTCAGGTTCTGATTAACTTGTATGATTTTGGTACAAAGCCATATGTGCTGTGTCAATTCATGTTTTGGAGCAAGATCATGATTTCCTAACCATAGGCATTCCAAGTCTTCAAGTGGCTTTGTCTGCTCATTAATCTGGAGCTAAAGCCTCCTAATTGCAGGATTTAAAAAAGACAGTATAAGCTGCTTGGGTAGGTTTTGGCCTCCATAAAGAGCTCATTTAAAAAGCAAGCATCCAGGACCAAAAATCTTCATGTTTTGTGTGGAATCTTTGAACTAATTACCATCTCTAGAGATGCTGCTAAATTAGTTGGTGATAGTTGTCACACAGACTGTATTGTGCTTCATACTTGATCTAAGCCACATCTAAAGAGTTGAGTGGGCAAACAATAGGTAAATTTTGATGTGTGATATCAGTTGCAGGAAATGGATCAACTATGGATAGTTGGATAAAGAAAATTAGCCAGTGTTTTTTCAATACCTGCAAGATGGTGGTGAGTAATGTGCTTAGAGTCCCTGCTAATGATAGATTTAACAGAGAAGTTAAAGAACTTGAGAAATACTGAAGTACAAAAATGCCAGCAGTGGATGATTGAGAATTTTGGGAAATCCTATAGTGAACCAGTAGGGAATAATATCCTTCCTATTAAGCTTGTCTTGCATTTTCTGGGCAGTGGTTCTGTTTCACAGCATGGGAAGTGCACATGGCATGTTGTCTGCGCTCACAGATTTTTATGTGCCCTGCAAATTGGTTATTGATTGGGAGTGTGTATGCGGGGAATATGCACAGCTTTAGTCTTAAATTAATATCTGTATGGGTGAGTATGGCAGGAAATGCAGAAAGAAGGGATCTGCAATCTGAGACGACGGAGGGTCACCTTAGTTGTCACAGTTTCTGTGCTTGGGACAAGCAGGTATTAGGCAGAAGAGGAAATCTCCATTGTTTGCGCTGTGTGACTCAGCTCTGTTATCTTCTATATTATCCTGTTGGTTTTTCTTTTCATTAATGATTTCACCAAATACTTTTTCATATAGTTCATGTCTGGACCTTACTGTTAGATCACCTAAATGACATTACATAGACAGATTCTCAGTTACTGGGTGAAAAAAATTATATGTATCCTGTTCAAGGACCATATTAATGAATTTCCAGCAGTCTTCTCTTCAGCTCAGCATCACTTCAGGAAAGGGAAACATCTTTTATATCACTTGAACAACAGTTAAGTGTTTTCAAGAAGTAGTAGTTAAATAGGTTACTTTTTCTCTGAAATGTTAGTAATTTCTGGAGAGAAGAACTTGCTGTGAAGTCTCTTATGGGGACAGGGGTATACACAGATGAAGGGTGGCATTGAAGTGCTTCTCAGGAAATGGTTCTACCCTTTAAGACTTGTTAGTGCTACACTTGCAGTACCACACGTGTAGAACGAAGAGCTGGTTTCTGGACAGATGGAGGTCTGTTATTAGAGTTGTAGCCCATCTGCTGGTACCCCATCTGTTTTTTACAAGTGCTTACAGAATCTTATTTAAATCTGCCTTGGCCAAAACCTTTAATGGGCTTTAGGGACCCTCTAACAGGGCTTTCAGGTAGTTCATGCTGACTTCCTAAAATAGATCAGTGCTCCTGCCGTTTGTCCTTCAGGGTTTTTCCCAAGTCCATTTGTCCTTCAGGGTTTTTCTCCTGTCTTTCAGCAGAAACTTGAAACAAAAGGGAATTGTTTGGTCTATATGAAATATATGCATGCACACAAATGGACATACAAATTTTATATAGATAGATGGTAATATAATATATGCATGTGTGTGGAGACATACTTTCTCAGCTTGAGCATGCACTGTAAAAAGCACATCCTTTCTGATGGCTTATGTAAAGTTCAGAGAACCAGGTATGTAAACTCACTTACCAGTGCTTCTCATTTCCTTAGAATCAGCTTGCTTTCCTTTGAGGCAGCGGCTTGTTGTTTGTTGTTCTGTGGACAGTCAAATCCAGCCAGCTGCCTTCTCACAGCTCTGCCATTCCCTTGAACTGTCCCTGTTTCCTGACTGGGTGTCAGGATGAGAACAGGGTATCATCTGTTACCTTAGTTATGGGGAGCAGGTTCTTTAGAAGTTGGTTCTCAATTGGAAACATACGAAGTCGCTTTATAAAATTAGTCACTGATTCCACCTGCTTAGATTTTTTTAGCATAAAACTTTGTAGAGATTTTCACACATCATAGCAGGCTACTGTATCGTAGACATTTTAAGTTACATTTTGGTGCCTATAAAAAGCATAAATCTTATGTCTTCTACTGCCATGTCTGGGTAGAGAAAGGCTCTGTGTGAGAGCAAAATTACTTTCCCCTCCGCCCCCCTACAGAAGAGTGAGGAAAATGCAGTACTCTTGGAATAAGACTTGATATTTGCTACTGTGCTTGAATTAGCTTGTATTTCAATTTACAGATAAGCAGAGCAAGGATCTCTCACTTTCTGCCTTGGTCCTAAACACATAGCTTTTCTTGAGTGTACACTTCCTGACAGCTGAAACACAGGCCTATGTCCCATCTTGTCTGTTTTTCAGGGTAGAAATTCAGACTTTCACAATAAGAATTAGTCATCGCTTGTGTGAATAATAGCTTTACTCCTAGACAGTTGAGTTCACAGATAAGATATCCCTGGTGTCATCCACCTGCAGACCTTGCAATGTTCTCTTCCTTATGCCATCTTTTTTTTTTAACTTAGAAATGAACTAAAAAAATCATAACTGAGCAGGCAGCGCTTTTTTTTTTTTTTTTCCTGCTACAGGTCCTGGGTTTCTATTGCCTGTGTTACAGAGCATATGTAGTTGCTCAAAGAAGTCTAAATTTCCAAGGAGCTGGGAATATTATTATTTGGCATTGAAGACTGCAGAAATGGTGCACGATAGACCCCATAGATGAATAGTGCCCTCAGACATCCTGAAGTTAGGGAACGTGCTTACTTCTTCCCCAGCTGTGAGGCTGCTTCAGAATCATTCCTGACAATTACTGGAAACTAACCCATCATTCTGGATCGAGGTTGAGGAGAATGTTATTGTTTGGGAGATGGTCTATCTCTATCAGTAATTATTTGGACTCTCATAAATGGTTTTCACCAAGTCACAAGCAGAAAAAATGAGTATGAGGATGTAGTTCAGCTTAGGGCATTGGGTGAGAAAGCTGGTGTAGCAACTCATTGGCTGAAGAGAGTGCTGGCTAAATAGTAAATTTAAATTCTTTTTTTATTCTCATGGCAAAACCCAAACAAACATACAAGTGCAGTTTAGTAGGAGTATTGCTAAATGTGGTGATCCATGTGGGAGTTTGTTAGTATTCATATTAAACAAAAATCCTCATGTTGTAGTGATGCAACTTCTTTGCCTGGATACGCCTAAGGTAAATGCTGGAGGAACCAGATGCAGGTAGATGTCATTCAAACTTGGTTCTGTTACTCAACCAGTTTTACTTCTGTTATTGAATATTGTTCCCTTCCTAGGTAGGACATATGAAGTAGCTGTTAGTCTGAACTATCCTTTGAATACCAGACGTTTATTGTGGTTGAGTACAGAAGTCATACGCTCCCTGCTAGCAGCTCACTTTCTTGTCAGGAGTGTGTAAGAGTGCTGCTTGCAAACTAAGAACACAATAGAACTGTTTCTGAAACCAGGGCATTTTTCACAAGTACCATACATGAGTCTGTTCTAACTGTGGAGAAACTGCTTTGGTGCAATAGTGAGGTATCTCTTCTGCTAATTTCTTTTTCCAAAATGTCTGATAGTCAAACATATAAGACTGACAAAGGTTTCTTTTATTTTATTTTTTTTTGCTCAGCTCCATCTTTTCCCCCAGGGGGAAGAAATCTCAAACCCCAAGTGAACCACACAGTTCACTCACCATAGCGACAGCAATAGCAATTTGTTGAAGGATTGGATATAAATATATAAAATTTAAATCTAGCTTTGAAGTAACATATGGTAGTGTCAGTCTTTATACTTGTTAAGAGTTTGTTACCTTCTAAGTTACTTACAAATATACTACAAAGCTAACACTTTTCTTTATTACTGAGGTTGGTGGGTATTTATGCTTTCTACCCACTCCTCCCACCCCCAGTATTAGCACTGTTACACAGTGTTTCTAGACCTATCTAAAAGACTTTCTAGTGCCACATCCAAGAGAACAGAGAACACTTACTGTCTTGGCTTAATTTCTTGCTGTTCCAGTTGTGCTGCCTTCATTACACTGGTTATTATGTTACTGCAAGGGGCTGTCTTACCAAGAAAAGGCATTTATAAAGCAAAATACCATTCTCTGTTACTGAGACTGAAAGGATTAACATCTGACAGAATCTGAACCTTTTAGTACTAGAGAATTTATCTAATGTAATAAAAGTTGTATCACTTCATTACCACAGGAGAGGCCTTAAAATAAGCTTTTCAAAGAGTAAGTTTATCCATTAGTGATATTATCTATTGTGCAATACTGACTTTATTATTACCTTTTATATCAGTGCAACTTACTTGTAGAGTCACTGAATTTCTAGTCTGTGGCAAATTGTATCCTGGTGTTAAATACTTGAGCATTATTATTCTCATACACTGGGGACTGATTTTAAAGAAAATAATAGTGAATGAAAAAGCAGTCGCTGTACAGTTGCTACTGCTTACTTGATTTGCTCACCGGAGCAAGATAGCTTTAGAATGCCACAGATGGTGGGAAGTAGTACTTACTGACTTAGAATAATGCTTCCTAGTGACTTCATATATTTAAATTGTGTGCCTGCTACTATTTCTGCTCCCCTGACAGTAGCTTTCATTCCCTCTTCAGCTGTGCTAAGAGCTGCCAGTGAGTAAGGACAGACTTCAGTCATGACCTTTCTATAGTATGTGAGGAATGTGTGCCTCTTGCATGCAACAATGGAATAGCTGCTGGACTAAAGCTGGAGGTGCCATTCTTAGTGCCATTTATCTGATCAACAGTACATCATCACTCCATAATGGAGTTACGCTGTCAATAGCAAGATGTATTTTGCTTCTGATTGTTTCAGGTCATTAGAAGAGTTTCATCTGTGAATTCATGTGAATAAGGATTTTATTGGTTCATCTGCCATTTGAAAAGTGTTACTATTGCCAAGCGAGTTTGTGGTCCTGAAATTTTTACTTTTCATTTCTAAAGCTTGCTTTAGTCACATGTCCTCTGTTTCTACTTAGCAATTAAAATGAAAGTTGCAGGTATGAGAAATGCATCCAGGAGACATGCCTCTCCGAGGTGGAGCAGATCAACAGCAAAATAAGGGAGTTGCCCAGGAATCTTACACGACAATTAAACAAAGAGAGGGATACTAGAGTCATGCTGCGATTTATGTGGATTAAGTTTACTTTGTAGTGATAATTATATACTCTTCTGAATAACATTTTAATATCAAATGTGAAACATCAGCTACCCTCATGTATAAAAAAAATTCTACAGTTGCCTAGAAAACATGACTTTCATGGTCATTATATGCATTTTGGACTGGATTTACTAGTTTGTCTTACACAAAGCTTCAGATAAACAAGTTTATCTGGTTCTGGTGATAGACAGAAGAGCAGGGAAGGGAGTCAGCACTAACCCCTGCTTGTCTTCCATTGTGAGTTCAGTCCAGTGCCAAAACTTGATTTCTTTCCACCTTCCAGGAAAGAAAACAAGCACTTTTTGAGTAAAATAAACGCTGCCTGTCCTGGAGGTGCAAGCCAAGGTTCTCAGTGTGTCTCATTCTTCTGTCTTTCAGATATGGGAATATAAGACTGATTTAAGTCTTTGGAAGGGGAAATGCTAACATCTCATCTGTTCATCTGTGTATGCTCAAACAAAAGGCCAACATTTATATTTCTGGGAGTGTTCTCACATTCTTAGTGTTTTACCACAATTTTGAGCTAGTTTCTGTCTCTTGCGTAGGAGATCTGAGCTCAAGCAGCAAACCATCAGTTTGAAGAGGAAATGCAGTTTTAAAGAAATTTTCTTCATATGGTTTGAGGATTTTCCCAGGAGCATAAGGCTGTTTTGCTGACATTTTGTTCTGTCTGCCTGCAGAAGAGAAAAAGAGGAAAATGTGGAAGGAAAAATGTGGGTGGAAGAAACTAATCCCTTCCGCAGTGAGGGTAGGGCAAAAGTACTTGAGCTGTAATACTAATCTCTGCTGACCTCTACAAAATGAAGGAGAAAGGAATCATTCTAAGATAGTATTATTGTCAGGTAGCAGGTTGAATGAAAAGCACCGTAAAAGTGTGTTTTTTTCACAAAACCTTTGGTTCACCTGAATTCTGGCAGGTCTTCAGAGACTTAAAAAAAAAGAGGCAGGGAGTGGGATTTGGATCTTGTGGGACTTTTTGTCCCCTCTTTGTATAAATAGGACAAAAGAAAAAAGTAGTTATGACACAAGGGTTTGTTTCCTTATCCTTCAAGACAATAATTGAGTATAATATAGAGTAATTAACTTGAGAACAGGATTCTACAAAAAAATAATTTTTTTTTTAAATGGACTTGACTTAATTAGCTTGTGTATATGCCTTGATTGCATGCTTGACTTGTCTATTTGCAAATAATGCCTTATTTTCTGGACAGTCTATGCAAATTAAACCTGCAGGTATAGGAAGCCACATTTTATGTGTGTATTTGAAAACCAGGTTTCAAAGACTACTGAAGCACAAGCTCTTTCTAACTTGGCCCCAGGGTTCTGCACTTAAGCACAGTTTCAGCAACAGTATTATTGGGGATAAACTAATTGGTAGATGTAGTCCAGGTCTTGTTCGGGGGTGTAAGATGTGGGTCAATGTAAATAAATACGATAGATGCCAGGATTCTGAAGTTACAAGGCATGATAATGCCTTAAGATGCTTAAGTTCTGAAATGGGAGAGACCACACTTTCAAAACTGTTTCAGTGTCAGTGAGATTTGTGCATGTCGAGTACTTTTAGAAAGCACTGCACACTCAGTGAGTGCTGAATGAGTGTCTGTTTTATTTTCAGACAGCTAATCATGGCCTAAGAAATGTGAATTTTAAGAGGTGCTCTTGGACAGAATTGTCTTGTTGAATGTGCAGAGGAGAGGCCTAGAAGGGGCTCTTGGCTTTTCTGCGAAGAGAAAACTGCTCCTTGGAAACTGCCCTGTTTTGCCCAAGTATACCTGTGGAGGAAAGGGGCAATACTACTCATATTTGGGACAGTGAAAGTCAGGTAACAGTGTTTTATATGGGAGAAATAAGGTGGTTTTTTTTCACCACAGAAAGTATTTTGAATGTACATAGAACCTTCTTACTCTCTCTTCTCTTTTTTAAATTTTGTCCAAGGATAAAGATGAGTACCAGAGTATTTTATGTGATTATCTAGAAATTCTAACAATTTTCTTGTATTCTAGATTTTTTCCACTACCTCTGGCACATCTAAAAACACTCTGCAAGAGTGTGTGCTTAGAGCAGCTGCTCTCCATGTTTCTTGGCAGTGTATTTTGATGAGATATCAAGTATGGGGTATTGCAGGCATTTCAGTTAGCTGATGTTGATAAAGCACAGCTTTTGCCTGGAAGTTTTCATTATGAAGTTACAACATGGGAAGCAATGTTGATGCACAAGGTAAGGAAAAAGGCAAGAGGTGTGTGTTACTGAAACCAAAGCACAACGTTGTCATGCATTGGTTAAGTTGAAGCAGTTTAGCCTTTTGACTTCCAGTCTGTTTTTTGGAAACTTTTGACAAAAATTACTGCTATTACAGTCTTTATTAATCACAGTTATAGCAATAGCTTCTTAATATTTCGGCTGGGAACAGTTCAATAAAGTTTGGAAAGAATAGGCCATTAAAATTTTTCTAGTCCTTGGTTGCTGTTAGAGACCTTCAAATTTAAAATGTGTAAGGAAAAATGGTGGTGGTTGGGGGAAGTGAGAATTTTGAGCATTCAACTTCTGTTTTGCATACGTAAGTAACAAAAAAGTGTTTTCAAGGCTTGGCAAGTTGTAGGAAAAAGTATATACCTTGCAAATGTGCTTTCCTTCATACTTTGGACAGAGCAAGTGGGAGGCTGCCTCGTGTGGCATGTTGGCACTGTCTGGATATTCCAGGGGTCTTGTGCTTTCAACGTGGGTTAAAGGGACTTTAAAGTGTAGGAGTGAGTTTACTGGGCTTGCTTGACAGGCAGGAGACAAAAGTCCCTATCCACTCATCAGGGCATGTGTGAGCTGTCTGTCTTAGAGGGAGGAGCTGTCAGCCGGTCCTCATGTGCCTTTTTAAAGGAAGTGTCTGAGATATGGGAGAGGCCTCTGGCTTAAGCAGCACTTTTTCCTGTAACTGCTGCCTTCGTTGCTTAAGGCTGAATGGTGTGTGGGGTGAGAAATTGCACTCAGAGCTTGTTGATACAAATGATTTACACCTGAATTTACTCTCTGGTCCTGGAGCTTAAAAGCTGCCTCCACATGATGTAACTCCTTTCCTGTGAAAAGAGTGCTCCTGTGTGGTCTGGGAGTAAATTCTGTCCCAGAGAAAGCCACCTCTCAAGTTCATCTCAATGCATCTCCAGTGTTAACTGTTTTAATTTGTCCACTGTCTCCCTCTACTGTGTTGTGCTCTCTGCTGTGTGAGTGTCCCTGTTCGGATGTTCCATAGCTGTGATCTTGTGTGATTTTTGGGCATACGGGTAATCCACGCCCTAACAGTTCGTGTGGAGTTCATACCACCAACCCTTTGATGTGCCTCCTGACCATGACTGCACCTGGACTTCTCACCCTGTGAAGCAAGGTGCAGAAACAGGATGCGCTTCGCTTCGTAAACCTCCTGATCCCATTTCCAGCTAACTGTCGGCGTGGCTTCTGATTAAGATGCCATCACAATGCTGTCCCAAGAAAAAGGGACGTGAACTCATCCTTGGTGCACCTGTCAGTGTTCTTTAATCTGTCAGGTCTCGTTACAAGGAATGAAAGGAGCAGGGCACAGAATTCCAGCAGGGAGAGGACTCACTGCAAGAAAAATGGCCTGTCGGAACCTGACTGAGAGTCCATTGAGAACTCTGCCAGATTTCTTTGCCAGTCAACCTGAAACACTGAAAAACACAGGGACTGCCAGGAGAACATTCAGATGTTTGAAATAGACTAGCTTGTACTGTTTGTACAAGAGAAGAGTCTTTGTTTTACTTGTAGTTTTGAATTCTGTAAGCTTTCCTGAAATCTGCTTGCCCTCTCTCCTTGGATTACCTCCTCTTTGCTCAAATGAAAGCAGCTAAAAGTTTAGCCCTAATGGAGATAACTCATCTTTATGCTGTCTTCTTTTTCCTGCATTTTAAGAAGTTGCTATTCTTAGTATGTTGTCCCCTGTTGGTATCACCCAGCTTCTTTTCTCTGAGTTCTTATACATAAGAGTTTAAGTACACAATTTATATGATGATATGTATTTTAGCTGGAAAAGAAATGTTCTACAACTGTATAGCCACTGATGTAACTGCAATTAGAGAGCTAAGATGAGAAGATAGGCAGTGTTTATAGTTTAGATACAGTATTCTACAAACACTCTGTATGTTTTGCTCTTAGGAAAATTACTTAATACTGTCCCTATGTTGAATTTATCAAAATCTTCAGGTATTGCACAGAACCAAAAGATTTTGTTTGTATTGAGCACTTAAGCTTTTGTATTCTCAAAGGATCAGGCATGATTGACGGCTCCCAGAATCTAAGGAGACAGCAAATTCAGAGGAATTGTGCATTGCAAACATTAACATTCCAACAAATTTCTTCTTTCTCCTTCTGAAAAGCATCTGTCACAAACTGGTGTGGGGAAAAAAATGTGTATTGAGCCAGGCACTTCCACTGTTGGCTCCCTCCCTCATGTTAAATGAGTGCCTGGCTGCCAAGAGGTGGGCTCTACAGGTAGAGAGATCTGACCAGGCATTTGCTTTTCCCCAGCTTGCCTCAGTCCGTTCCTTGGCGATGGAGAAGTTTTTTTGTGAAAGGTTCTTTAATCCCCATACCCAGTGCTGTTGGATTGCTCAGCGCTGTGAGAGACAAGCGCTGCAGCTTAAAGATAGTTTCTAGGAGGAAAAGTTACAGAGTGACAGAGAAAGTAACAAAAAGTTACTGAAGCAGATCCGCCTGAGTGAGAGCCCCACTCAAATCCGGCTCGTGCCTTTTTCCATGTGGATGTAAGGACTGGTTTTATGATGGATTCTGCTTGGGCTTTCAAAATCAATTTGAAATGTTTTGGGTTTGGTGTGTTGTGTGTTTAATTATTTGCCAGGCTACTGCTATCTGTAATACGTGAGCAGTTCTTGTTCCTTTTAGTGCTACAGCCGAGACCTGGCTGGCTGGGTCGATGTTCTGACCCTTCTTACTGTGATCACGAAATTGTTTCCTGTAGGATTCTTTTACTGTGGATGTAATGTGTTTGGGAGATTCAGCAGTCATGCTTATGGTCTCTGTTGTGTTGTTAAACAGGGAATTGGCTTATATCTGCTACAGAACAGTGCGCAGTATTTAATCACAGCTGAAAGGATTTCAGATTTTGCAGGATGGGGAGAAGGGAAGTGACAGAGAAGGATTTGGGGGAGGGATTGTTGCTGGTGGTATTATGCTCAGCATACTCTTTTAGACTATCTAGTGCAAAAAGTTTTCGCTTGCAGTTCATGTATTTTTAGTCCCTAGGAGATAGTGAGATCTTTTAATCTGACTAATCCAGATAGTTTGATTGTAGTTGTACATACCGAAAGTTGAGATAGTGCCATGAAATCACGAATTCCCTGGGACAGATGATAGATGAGACACTCATGTGCCAGGTGTTTGTGTTTATCATGCTGACTAGAAATACATTTATCTCTGGTTTTCCATCCATTTTTTAGAAGTCTGTATGGGTCCCTAGCCTTTCAATTTTGAATGGTTTATTTTTTTTTCTCTTCAAGAATTCAGATTTCATCTTTCTTTTAAAGGTGGTCTGGTTCTGCTCTCCCTTGCATTATCTTTAGTGATGACTTTTGAATATTATTTGTTGAAAATACATTTGGCTCAGGAAATGTGCAGACTAATTGAATGCTAAAAACAGGCAAGTTTTGAAATAAGGGAAAAATAAGCTGCGTTGAAAAGCAGCCAGCAATATGAAATTTTTCAATATTGTAGTAAGGAATTCTAGATGAAAAGTCTCTGGGTAGTGCTTAATCAGGTATCTTTGAAGCCCATGTTTTCAGATAGAAACTGCAGCCTATCGAGCCTTTTGTATTGCCATTACATGCGTATAAGCCTGGTTATCTGTAAGTAAAAACACATGGAAGGCATGAACCTGCCTAGCCTGTTGGGAACCCAAGTGTAGCTAGCCAGCCTGTCCTCCTTGCAAATTGTTAGGTGAATATCCACGATTGTGCATCTGAGCCAGGGATGCCTGCTGATGAGGAGGCTCCAGCTGGAGATTTAAAGGAAGGGAAGGAAGGAGAAGGAGCTTCCAACAGTACCACTGGGCCATTGTAGAGCTGTTGATACCAGTTGCTGATCTCTGGGCAATAAGCGTTGCTTATGGGACTGTTTTTTCATTTCCATCAGCAACCTTGGAGCCTTTGAGACGTAACAAACTCACCAGTGATAATTGACAATATACCTTAGGCTCTTACTGTATCTCACTGCCTCAAGGGTTTATTCCCTGGGGTTTGGAGAGTAGCAAAGAGAGAAGAGACGGCAGCTGCATCGTAATCAGAAATATAAATTGGCAAGGTTGCTGAATCCAAGAACATTTGGTTTTCATAGAAAGCTAAAGTAATTAAACTGACACATGATTTATTAGCTTCTGAGCTTATCAAATGGATTGAAGCTTTGACTTTGCTGGAATATTTACGGATACACTCTTCAGTTTTCAAAATGGTTTTGTACAACTGAATATTGCATTGTAGTATGGTGAAAGTGGTTTAACTCTTTGAAAAAGTATTAAGGCCTAATATCTTTTAGCTGGAGAAGAAAATCCTTATTTGTTTTCTGGGTATGTAAAATGTAGAGTGCCATTAACAGAAAGTTTTACTTTGTTTTTTAAATGGATAGATTAGCTGAACAGAAGAGGTTACTGTCAGTTCCACAGCTAGTTTGCTTATGTGTGTGTTTCCTGGTAGTAATTCCTACAGGTTGATCCTGAGACACTGTAAACAACCCTGTGAAAATATATTGAGAGAATAGCTTGCATTCCTAACAACTGCTTGACTGACTTAAACTTCTCAAAATAATGCTAATAGCTGATTTATTTTAATGAACCTGTAACTACTAATTAGTCTGTTATTTTTGTAAACAGAGCAAACTCTTGCCCATAGTGTATGAGCTAATGCCAGTTTGTTGAATTTATTGAGTTAGAGCCTACAATATTAATATAGATCATTGTTGTATCAACCCAAGTTTTTCTTTCATAATAGAAGGTGCTCAAAGTTCTTTATCATCATGGTGAATGTTTTTATTATTTATAGTTGTTGGGTTCTATTAATGTTGGAGAATTTTTGTGGCTGAGAGTAGAACATGGGTTATTACTACTTGAATGTTGCATGCAAGGAGAAGATACCTCTTATGTAGTCTTAAATGAGTCTGTTTCATTTGGCAGGTAACATGCATGTGTCACTGGCAGAGGCTCTGGAGGTTCGGGGGGGCCCACTGCAAGAAGAGGAGATATGGGCTATTTTGAATCAGAGTGCAGAGAGCCTTCAAGAACTATTCAGAAAAGGTAAGCGTTTTTTAAGACTGATAAACACAAAAGTGAAAAAGTCTTGGTTATGTTTATGTGTCATGTAAATAAACTCCCTTGTCCTTCATAGACCCTAAACACAAATAATAACTTGCTCCTGCGTTGTCTCTGGGTTGCTGTCTAGCTGCACCCCAGCCCAAAGGATGTTTCCTACCATTACTTCATGTTCTGTCAGAACCTGTGGCACATCCAATTTCATGTGGTGAGAACTTCACTTTGGTAGGAAGCTACCGCAGGGTTTTTGCACTATTTCAGACTCATTGAAATGAGGTGGAAAAATAGAAAAAAAAGTGATAAGTCTGAGACCATTGGAATTGGTACAGTACTGTGCAGTCATAACCAGGATACTCTGAAGAGATGTAACCCCAAGGGAGACAATGATGAGCAATAGAAAACTTGACCAGAGGAAGTATTATTCCCCAGAATGCAAGTAGCAACACATATAGCTACTGAGAGGAATGTGTGTCATCTTGTAGTTCAAAAGAGTAGAAGTATTTCTTTTCCTTCACTGCTCCAATTTAGTAGGCTCTAAGCTGAGCATCTGCCATACTGCTCATAATATACATTTTAGCTCTCGAGTATGGAGCTGTTCCTCTTCATTATGTTTTCCTTTCTTTTCTTTAAAATCTGCAAATCCTTAAGGCACTTCCTTCCCCTTTTTAGCTTTTTATAGAAAATACTGAACATCAAATACTTAAATACTGAACTTCAGTAACATCTTTAACCTGGCCTCAGTGAACATATGAATCTTAGTATTTCAGCGTATTTGTGGGAGTCATCTCCTTATATCTGAACATGCATGTAAGCTTTCTCAGTTTTATTCATGAGAAATCAAAGGCTCACACTTTGAAAATAGTCACTGTTTTGTCACATTACTGTGCAGGGGTCACATCTTTGTTATTGAGGACAAAATGTTTTGTAGTTTTTGTATGTATTTGATGTAGAATTTCGTCAAGATTCAACATCTGGGTTGGTTTGGGTTGGTTTGTTTTTTTAAGATTTGGTTTAGATGATCTGTTAAGTCAGACACTAGTTTTGTCTTATGCATTGCACGACCTGTGAGGGTGGTCCTTGCTGGACACTTCAGACTCCAGAGAAGGGAGATGTGAGCAGAAACTGCTATATGGTGTTTGATTTCTGATCAACCTTGACTTAGGGTTCCAAATAGGATTTTTATCAACTTCTCTAAAATATTTCTTGGTAGATGAATTATGGGTAGTTTTGATATCCCATACAAATTTACTTTTTTCCCCTCCCAGCGAGCTCATTATCCATGTGTGGTAAGAAGTTTCTCTGTTAGAAATGCTGAGCTTATTGTTGCAGTTTGACCAACTGTCTTGTCCTGCTGCTTCTCATATTTCAAGAATGGGAAAGCTGGCATCTTCTTTCTCTCTGTTTCACTCTGTGTTGTCTCTCAGAGAGAATCAGAAAAATTACTTCTTTTAAGAGGGTGGGTTGTTAAAACCTTGAATAAAGAGAGGTCTTGAATGATTCGAGGTTTACTCTTGTAAACGTTGCAGGAACTACGCATGGAGCTCCATCTTGTAATGTACCTGCAAGATCACAGTTGTATGATAGTGAAACCACTTAAGACCTTATCCTAAGTCTAAATATCTTTCCAAGGAAGTCTCCACTGAAAATAAGAGTTCACCCTTTCTTGTCCTGGGTGTAGTGCACAAAAGAGTTATCATAATCACTGTAAAGACTGCAGGCAAGCATTGACAATGAGAACACATTCAGCCCTCCTTCAGAAGGACAAGTCCAGAAAGATGTGAGCAAAAAGTGGAAATCTGCCCCAGGACTTCTGATGTGTGCTTTTAAGGCAGAGGAATGTTTGCCAGCCAAGACTGGCTAAGGTGGCAGAAGCTTCTGATCTTACTTTCTATCAGTCAAGACCAAAACACAAATTCAGATAAAATCAGTGCCAGAAGAATGTCTCTTCTTGGAGATGAAGCTGTTTTATTGAGTTGTTTTTCTGCTAGTTCAGCAGACTGTTTTCAGTTGCATGCTATTAATTAACCTGGGATATAGCCCGTGGTAAAAGGTGCTTCAAGAGACACTCAAATGAAAGAGCTTTACTGTGTAGCTATGGCTGATAAAGGCAATCTAATTCCTCCTAGCAAGATCTGGATAACTAGACAGTCTTTAATGAAGATTTTTCTTCACTGAGGAAGCAATCTAGAAACCATTTTTGGTCATCTTGAATATTATTTCTATGCTGTCTTGTAAAGATGCATCATGGATGTACAGGAACAGAGAATGCAGAAGTTCTTACTTGTCTGACTCAAATTTATGGAGGGCTTGTAGCAAACAGGAGATCCTGGAGAAATCTTGGCTTCCTTGTTCAAATTTCAGACCTGTTTCTTCCATGCATATGATGTGGAAGAGCTATTTTATGGCAGATGGTGAGTTTCCAAAATTTTTCAGAGCTGACTAATTGGTTCTGGGCAGAGGGCAATGGGGCAAGACTTTAGCTTCTTCACATTCACAATGTGCTCAGCTTTGACCAGCCTCAGAGGTGCTCTTCCTTCTTGTGTAGCTCTGGAGTCCCCACGCATGCTGTTCTGTAAAAAAATTTAAGCTTCAGTGAGTGTTTTGTACACTGAGTTTCTTAAAAAAAAAAAAAAAGGGAAAATAAGGCATATTGTTCAACAGTCTGTATTCCAGCTGTTTTGTACTGAGGGGGATAAGAAGGCCATGGAAATCATCAGCTCTTAAATTGCCATCTGTTGGCAGCCTCCCCACACCAGCCCAGCAAGCACACATACTTGAAGGAGTTACCAGCCCAAGTAACCATTTATTTATGTGCGTAATCCTGGTAGAGTTTTGGTAGTTTGTTTGAAGTTGGGCATCTTGCTATTACTCTGTCAACTGAGAACCTGCTTCAATTGATTTCTTTCTTAAGCTGGTTTCTGAAAATAAGGGGAAAAAGTACCCAAAAGAAGCTTCTGTTGCAGATTTGATGACTTCTTGATATATAAAATTTTTGCATGTCTTTTAATGAGTTTATGTTCTTATTTATCAAAGCACTTAATAAAAGCATAGAATGAAAATCCGTGTCTTACATGGTGAATCATGTATCACACCATGTCTGATTCAGTGACTGATACAGAAATCTGCATATTTTTGTATTTATTAATATTTAAAATTCTAGCAGGTGTTGAACTCCTTAAAAATACTTCAAAAATTTTGGTCATTATAAGCAATGAAAGTTTAGATTGAAATGCCCAGTTGCTGATCAGTGATTTAGAAGATCAGCTCTGGTAGCTGTCTTGTCAGCATATTATAAGCTGTTAAATGAAGGAGAAAGACAACTAGGACTCAGTTGCAGATCTGACATCAGTTGTACTGGTGATGCTGAGATTAATCTGGAGATTTGAAAAGGCCGATACCAGACCTGCCCTTCTCTTACATCTGTTTAATTATCTGCAATAACTATTTTGTTGTTGAAAGGGTGTATCAGCTGTTTCAGACATGCTGTATCCTGTACTCAGTACTCCATAGGTCAAAGGAACAAGTCTTTGAAGTCATCTCAACTGTGAGTGTATAAGCATAAGAGGAGTGCTGTGCTCACTGCTGCTGAGAATTATAAAACAGGCGTCCCTCTAATTTAGTACGTTTAACTAGAAAAGATTTATCAAAACTTGAAAGTGGGTAAGACTTTGTATGTCACTTAGGCCACTCCTATGCTAAAGTGTACTGAGGATTCTGAAAATGGTTGGACCTTATGTTTGGAGACACATATCTAAAGGAAAGGGGAAGAGAAGGGGAAAAATTCATCTGATATTAGAAAGACGTTGAGCAAAGAAAGAGACTTTGCGAGTTGACTGTGTTGCAAATTTGTATGTGGGAAATGACTTATGTAAAAAAAACTTACATCATTGAAAAGTAGGTGTGAAGAAGGAAGATTGTGGTTTTTGGGGACCTGTAAATCTTGTTGACAGTCATACTATTGCACCTGCTTAGCTTGGGTAAGTGTAATGAAAAGAAAAGGAAAGCGAAGTGTGAAGTGTGTTGATGTGGTCTAGTGGTAGATCCCAAGTAGTCATAAACCTAGTTGGGATGGAGGGGGAAATAGATAGTTCTGACTGACAAGAGGGAAAATGCACTAGGAAGGGGGGAAAAAACAAATCCTCAATTTCCAGCCAGTCCATGCTGGCAGGTGTTACATGATTGCTCTTTCCCTTTACCAATAACTGGTGAAGAATGATTATTTTTTTTTCACCTTTGGGTAGTATTTCATCTTTTGGTTGCTGAGATAGAAAATTACTGGACTTTTGCAATTTTGTTGTGTTTCTTTAAACTTTTTTACTTCATATTCCTTATCCCTTCCTCCACCCCCTCCCCTGCACCAAAGGAGGCTCATTTGCTGCTTGTGCTCTTTCCAGAACTCTCTGCTGGATGTAGTCAGCATAACAATGAAGTGTAGCGTGGTGTTATGCTGCCTGGGGAGCAAGTCAGGAACAAAACGTGTGATCTCAGGATCTAATTGTTCCAGTATTCTCAGGCAAGAGTAAATTTCAGGTCCTCCCTCAGTGTTTCCCCCTGTGCTGCTGCTTTCCAGGTGGTTCAGTATCACCTCATCCCTTTGTGCTCAAGGGAGAGGGAGCAGAAGTGCTCGGTGCTGCTTGCCCTGCACACCAGGCATGCAGGGACAGGCTGCACCAGCCCAAAGGAATGCAGGATTTACAGCCTAAGTGGTCCCTTGTGCTGGCATAATCCCAGCCTGCCTAGGGATGCGTCAGGGCTCTGCCTGCCTCAAGCCTGGCCTGAGCATACACATTTTCAGGTTCCTTTGCTCTGGGACAAATCTTGCTTGTCTCAGTGAGAGCGATAGAATGAAGCAAGATGTGTGTTGAAAACCTTGTGTATGTTTTTGGGGTGTTCTGTGCTCTTTTACGATATTTGTTTTATGTTCTGAGAGAGCTGAAATGTACATCCCTTGTGACCCTTTTTGCTACTGGCTGTGGCCTAAGAGAGAAGTGGGGAAAAAACAAAACTGAGGGAGCTTGAATTGTGAATGTAGTTTGGGAATTCAAAATTACCTGCCATCACTATTGTAAAATAGATCCTTATATAGTAAAACAGATGCATTTCAAATATCCTATATTAATGTCTCTTACTATATGGTGGGTCTTTTTATCTTTGGCTACTTCTATCCTGTTAAAGCTTGTAAACATTTTTTTTTCTTTCATTTTTTTGGCAGATGCTCTGTAGCTGAGGAGTATTTCTGTTTTTATTGCATTTAAAGCTAGTTCAGTCTCACTTTTAGTAAGACCACACTATTTATCTCTGTCTTGGCGCTGCTTGTTAGACTGTGCTCTCACAAGTGTTTTGTTACCAAGTTGCATAGTTCTGGAGTTAACTCAGAGGGCTGGCAGCTCTAGCACAGCTGAAAGCCTGTTGCATAGAAAATTGACTAGAAGCCGTATCCTGAATTCCAGTGCTTTTAGAAAAAAAGTGTTTGAAACATTTTTTTGTCTTTTCCCCCTGTATTTTCAGGCATATGTTTCCCTTACTCCTTTGGTAAATTATTCTGAAAGCCTAAACAGGAGATGACATGAATAATATAACTGGAAACTGATTACTGTTGTTTTCCTATAGTCCCTGGCTATTTGATGCATTTCATCTCTATTACCTTTTTTTCACAGTACAAACACGTTAAGTGGGAAGAGTAGTGTTACTGAAAAATACTTTCTTAAGTTAAATCTGTCTAGCTGGAGCTTTGAGACAGTTATTTTGGTTTAGGATGCATGCCTTAAGGAAGGAGCTGGAGAATGAGTTATTACCCTCTTATTCTTTGTAACAGTAGATTAGATTCCTGAAGTTGTGATGTAGGCAGTATGATCTGCTACATTAGGTATAAGCTACTAAAAGAAGAATTTAAGAAAATGTCAACAAAACAAGCTTGGCAAAGTCATCGTTTTTTCTAAACTTTTAATTAATTGCATTCATTTTACATTACTGCAGGTCATAAAGATTGTTGAGTGTGGGTGGATCAATAAATTCAGGCTCTACATCTGTAGGGAACAAATGCATGCTCCAAAGCTTGTTGAAATTAATATTGGGAAGACTTCAGACTAAATGTGGACTTCTTAAAATTGTTCTTAAAACTAAGTAAAATTTTCATCTCCTTAACTTCTTTTTTTTCAGAAAATGAAGATTTTATATGTATTTAAAGTATTTGTCATACAAAATGTTAAATTCAGGGTAAAGCCTCTACATTACTTAAGGTTACTGATTTGGGACTTACAAGCAGAAATCTTACCATATTTTAAGATGTTGGTTTGGCTTTTTTTGTATCAGTGGTGTATACACACAAAAGTAGTGACAAATCCAGTAGTTACCCACAGGGTTATTTTTGAAAGTCGATGGCCAGCTAGGGTCATCTTCCTAAAAACGTTCTTTAGCTTTGCTATATTATGTAATATTTTCTTATGACCATGTAATAGGATAGGTCTGTTCACCTTTACGTTTCTTTTGTTTAGCATGAGAACTTACTCCCACAACAGTGAACAGCAGTTGTGTTTTGTTTCAGAGGAAGTGGGGTTAGAAAATTGAAGGACTCACTTGGTAGATCCTTTTACATCTGATACCTGCAAGCAGTAATTTAATACATTTCCTAGGAGATTAGAAATATTCTAGATTACAAGATAATTGAGTAGTCTAGGAACCAGCACTGTAGGAACATCCTGAGCTGGTTGGAGAGTGGAAAATGTTAGTGGTGGAGCTGAAGGAGGAAATTATTATTCTGCTGTTGTTGCTTACTATGTAGAAGGAAAGGAAGGGCTTACAACTCAGATATGTGTTTCCTTAGGTCTTTGATTTGTCATGTAGCAGAAGAGACAGAGAAATTGCCTCTATGCCTATGGAACAAAAAAGTTAAGTTTTATTTTTACTTAAGTTAAAGCTTGTGCCTCCTTCAGTGAAACTGAGCTGATTCATGTTTGAGGTATAGAAAAAATTAATTAGACTCAAGGAAATGATCTTTCTTTTTTCTGCCGTAATTCAAGGTAGATTTGGGGGTTTCTTACCTTCCCCTGTGCGTGCATCTTATTTCTGTCCCCTGGCCCTCTCCCTTATTTTACGGTCTGTGGCCAGAAGTTTGACAACCCTATTATTTGGACATCAAAAACCTGTCTGGCAAATTGCATATTCAGAGTATAGGAAGTTTTCTTGGTCACTTTTTTTGGTTCTGCAAGTTCAGTGCTTGTTTTGCTGTTTTCAAGTATTTATTCACAGGACTTGAATGGACACTAAAGTTTCAAGTTTTTTCTTTGCCCGCTTCCACTGCTCCTGTATTATACTTTTCTTTTTCATTTTTTAAATTTTTTTTGCTTTAGAATAAAAAGGACTGCTTCACCCAAAAACATTTCTGTTTTGTCCAGTTCTGTCTACCACTGTAATAAGAAGCATTTCCTCTCTCTACTGATTTTTGTCTTCTCTCTTCAAAGCATTGCTGCTGCAGTAGTGCTGTGTTAGTATAGGACTAAACTCCATTCCTGTTGTAGGAATTAGTCTTAATGCCATGTGCACTACAAAAAGTGAACAATTTATATGTCAGCTGTAACATAAATAGATTAACTTGAGGACAGGAGAGCTTGTGAGTGTTTTAGCAGTCTCTTCCTGACCTTGCTAGTATGAAAAATAGCAAAGAACCATCAAAAGAGACAAATGTTCCTCCTTAGTGGGATTAAAATTGAGGTGGTTGTTGTGGTTATGAAACAGTGCAGGTGGAAAAGGAAGCAGGAATCTACTTCACTAATAGTATGTAGGCTGATAGTAAAATAACATTAAACAACATGGATTTAATTTCAGCGTGTTTGTTTTGTATTGGTTTTTTTTCCTTTCCAATTGCAGCTGATCCTACTGCTCTGGGATTCATCATTTCTCCGTGGTCTCTCCTGTTGCTTCCATCTGGCAGTGTGTCATTTACTGATGAAAATGTCTCCCAACAAGACCTGCGAGCATTCACAGCACCGGAGGTTCTGCAGAACCATTCGCTGTCATCTCTGTCAGACATTGAGAAGGTACAATGCCTCTTCCTTGGCACATGGATGTTGTCTTTTGCTGTTGATCCCTTAACAAAGTGGCTTTAAATTGTCCTTTTTGTGTCCCTGTGGTTTGTGATTTGTGTAATTTAGTTTTTTGGGAGGGATCCTCCTACCTTCTTTTTGTTTGTAAAAGTAGAATAATGATTATGGTTGTACGCAGTTATGAAGAAGAGTCTCTGGAGGTCCTGGTCAAATGTATGCTACTGACAGCACAGAATAACTGACCTTAAAATTAGTCATAAGCAATACTTCACCTGATTGTTGTAAAATATTTCAGTGGCATTACCAGTTGTAATTTTCAGAATTTTTTTGCAAAGCTGCGTCTGAGAGGTAAGCAGAGGAGTTACTCAAGCAGTCCAGGGCTTTGACAAAAGGGATATTCTTACACTCATCTCAAAAGAAAAATTTTGGTTTAATTAGCATAAGTATTCCTCAGTTGCATGCAAAATTGTTCCTTTCCACCTTTTTTTTAACTCTTCCCCAAAGGTAGGCGTTGAGGCAGATAAGGTTTGTATACATGATCTTCAGGTCACTGATAGGCACAGCCAAAGTGACTGGCTTCTCAGATGTTTTCTTAACAAGATTTTGTTGCAAATGGTAACACTTTCCCTGGAAAACCATTCCCTTGGCTTAGCCAAAGATACTTAGAGGTGGGAGTAAAAAGGAAGCCGAGCTCTATTTCTATTTCCTTGACTTCTCTGGATCAATAATCCTTGGAGAGGGAAGCGAACAGCAGCCAGTGTTATAATCTGGGAACAATTAGGACATTTGGCAGTCTTCCTCCAGGAAGAACAGCAACAAGCTCTTACTCCAGAGAAAAGTGGTATTGGCATCGATTGCTGTTGTGTGCATAAGGACTATTAAAACATGTTTCTCCTGTGTTGAATATTTTGTGTTTGCAGCTTTTTTTTTTCTGGACTTTGTATATAGTCAGTTTTATTTAGGCCTATATTACAAAATACCTACTGAAAATCAGTTTTCTCTGTTATTCTCAAGCCCTTTAGACATCCCTCTTGCCCTGCATACAATCAAAATTAATGGCATCATAAAAAAGTTTATAATTTTATTTATGAGAAAACTATAAAGTATTGGTTTCCTAGGTTGAGAGGTTTGATAGAGAAGTAAAAATAACACTGACATCAATACAAATTTGTGATGTGGGATGAGCTGCCAAGTTCTTTGGTCATAATGTTGGAATTGTTTATCTTCTTTCAAGAGGACAACAATTTTGAAGACAGTAATGTTACCTCTTGTGCCAACTCTGAAGTTAATATACAAAACAGGCCTTTAAAAATGCAGAAAAAGTTTCGAAGTGACAAGTTGGTGACCTTCATCAGAGCTGATTGCATTCTTTGTTCCATGCCAGTATTCAGTATGCTACTTCTTTCTTTTAGGAATAAATAGAGGACTGTTACTATCAAAAGCCATGCTGTGATGTTTCTTAATCTTTAGGAAGGAATTACACAGAGGGACCTCTGTGGCCTGTAAGCATCCAACAAAGAGCATATCAATAGGCAATGACCAAATACTGGCATTCTGTGCATTAATCCTCTCTGATTATGGCTGTGGGAATTTCTTTCCTGGTATTGGTACAACCTGGTTTGCTAGATGCAACGTGATCTGCTTACTTGCTTATATGGAAGAAGAAAGCTCCCTAAAACATAACTTTGTACAGAAACTTTTGGTTGAAGTTAGTAGGGCTGATAAATATATTCATCCCTCTTTTTTAAACAGCTTCCTTTTGCATTCATATTAAACTTGGGATTGGGTGGTACACTGGCTACTTGCAAGATATGTGTTGACTTCATGTTTCTTAGATCTTGTTTTGCTGACTGTGGTAACTTTTAACGTATTTAAACTTTTTTTCCTTGCTCTGTCACAACTGGCTGTAGTTGACTGAATTCATTTACTGGAAGTCTTTGGTGTTTTACTTCTTGATTGTTCTTCTAAAAACTGCTGAAGGCAGAAAAATATCTTGTTTTTAAGGCCTTGTAACAGACAGTGACAGAGTTACATTTGTGTTTTGAGTTATGACTGTGCTTGCTAAGACAAATTAATAGTTTATTCAAGGATAAATATTAGAAAAATATGATAGTCAGGAAATTAATACCCTTTTGATTCCAAAACACACAGGCAGTTTGAATCCAAAATAAATTTGAGGTAACGGCAAGCTTATTGGAGACAGAGTGAGCACCCCACTCAAAATTATAATGGAAGATTAATTTGGGAAATGAATTTGATACTGATTTATTTTGGAAAATATTTAAAGTATCATAGTAAAGAAGTTAGCTTGAATTTTTGAATAAATGCTTTTATTTTCAAAGCTGTTTTCAGATAGATTAGTAGGGTAGCATGTTTTAGTTTAGGGGTCTGATTGAATTTCTCAGTTTTGGAAATGTCTTTCATTACATTGGAGCTCAGAATGATCGAATATCGTGAGTTGAAAGGCACCCACGAGGGTCAAGTCCAACTCTAGATTCCAAATAGGGCAACCCAAAAATGAAATCATGTATCTGACTTGTTCAAATGCTTCTTGAGCACTGACAGATCTAGGACCATTGACCATGCCTCTAATTAAAATTAACAGTTTTTATAATAATCTGTTTAATTGCTGTTCTTGCACTGTTGGGGGACAGGAGAAGTTGGGGAGTTTATAGCCGGTATATCTGGATATATACAGAAGACTTTCTAGTATTTCATTTGAAAGGGTAATGGGTAAAAACCAAATACAATTTTCTCGATATTTGAAAGATAATGCTTCAAGTTGAATGGGGCAGTGATGTTAGCTGAGAACCCTTGGTGCATATCTCTGACTACTGACCCACTCCGTTCTTTGCACGTAGAAGAGAGACCTTCCATTGGTGGCCAGTGCTCTCTCTGGGAGAGGAGGCGGCTGGTGAGTGAGCCTGGGTTAGGTGCATAGTGGCTACATATTTGTCTGGCATAAAGCAGTGTGTCATCTGCACCTGCGTGTATTGCTGCAATCTTATCCCAATGTGTCATGGGCAACAAAATTTGCCTCCTTGTTTTCCCTTCTTGAGGGGAGATTGGAGCTCAGTCTCAAAGAAATTATCCATGGTTTTGCTGATGCTTTATCACAAAGGAAAACAATGTTTTTCTGGTTTTTCTCTACCTGAATATCCTTCTTGCAAATCTGGTGACCTCACTGTGCTCCATCTTCAGTGTCAGTCAGTGGGACTGAACACACTGGTGAGGAACCATGTGTCAGCAGTATCTGCTGTATCGCTACCTTAGACTGATGGAAACCTTTCCATTCTGTGCTGACTCACATGCTGTGCTAGGCAGAGATCACCCCATAAGTTTTAAGTGCAAAAGTGTGGTATTGGAGTGCTGCTCTGAGTACGCTGAATTTCAGTTTTATATGAGTAAAGCCTGTCGAATTTACAAGAACAATTTTAATTACGTGTTGCTTCTAAGTATATCTAGTAATTGCGTCTTTACACAGGGCTGTGTATTGCTCTTTTGAATAAACAAAAAGGAACCTTTTTCTGTTTTATGATGGAAATCTAAAAACACTTGTTTTCAGGATTAATTCCCCACAGACTGCAGTAGTCGTATAATGACTTTCAAGCAATTTGGTCTAAAAGAGAATCATGTATGTGTTACTTTTCTTTTAAGTGTTTGAGAATATATTTTGTTGTCTTGAATAAGCTAAGAGCCCTCTCAATACAGAGAGTTCACTTGTATGACCTTAAGCTAGTTCTACATGTGTGATTTTTAACAGCTCTACAAATTTAGTGTGGGAAGAAGAAAAATTTTTATAATTTCCAAAGTCGTGTTGGGTCCATTCATTACCTTTAGTACACTCAATTTACACCTAAGTAAGTTTTTAAAATCTGTATATGAAGTACCTGAGTCTGCACAAATCTGGTCAATTTAGATATCTAGAACTTAATATGTTTTGCTTTAAGTCTGTGAAGAGGCTTACTTAAATAAATTAATTTATCACTGTTCCTGTAATTGTTGTTCATTGCCTTCAGAATTGCTTAATGAACTTGTTGCTTTAAGTAGCATAGATATTACTAATAGCTTGATACAAACAGCCATCATTAGTGTATGTTGCCTGTACAGTCCAGAAAACCTGCTTTTTTTTTTTCTACATTTACCCATTTTGTTTTGAAAGTCACCTACAGGGTCAACATATGCTTGTACTCTTAATTCTGCAATATTTAAAGGTTTTAGTCCCTGTACTGATGGGCTTAATGTGTTAAATATATACAAATGTCATTAATGTCAATATTAATTGTTAATTGTATGTGTAATGATTAATGTATTTGTATCTTAAAATGTCGATAATAGATTAAGGTGAGTGTTTTATATGTTTATATTCTTATGTTCATTCCTTTTTTCCCTTTGATCCCAATCTTTGGGATCTCCTGATTATAGTAGCCCACTGTTTGAGTCCTGCCAAGGTCTGCCTTGCCTTCAGACTAAAGTTTTGAGCATCCTTGGACACAGCCATGTAGTCTTTACCTCACACCAGGCTGTTTGGGTGACATGGCTTTGTTACCTCAGTGTGAGATGAATGCTTGAAATCAGAGAAGACAGAGGCACCGGTTGGATGCAGTATGTTTTGTAGCAGTAGAATTTTCTTCTCTGACACTCGCAGTAATGGAGAAGAGGGATTTGAAAGACAACTGAGCTTAAATACCAGAAATATTTTTACAGGCAAAGTGATGTTAAGGTAGTTGCTCTCCTTTGAAATTGTGCTTTGCATTTCCAGTCCTGTTCAATGAGTTGACAAATGTCTTGTGTCTTATGATAGGTCCATATTTATTCTCTTGGAATGGCACTCTTTTGGGGAGCTGACCATGAAGTTCCTCAAAGTCAGGTAAGTTTAGATTTAGTTTTGTTTAATACTGCAGCTTCAAACTTGATAGTTTGCCTGACCCTGCATTGGAGTTAACATGGCAGGGTGTCATAGTGAGACAGTGAAGAGAATTTCACAGAATTTTACAGGACGGTTAGGGTTGGAAGGATCACAGTGGGTCATCTGGTCCAACCTCCCTGCTCAGTCAGGGTCATCCCAGAGCACATTGCACAGGATTGTGTCCAGATGGTTCTTGAATATCTCCAATCAGGGAGACCTCCCAGCCTTTCTGGGCAACCAGTTCCAGTGTGTGGTCACCTGCACAGTAAAGAGATTTTCTTTTCTGTACTTTGAGCTTTTTCCTGTGGAGAGTCTGCGTATGATGGGAGTGTTGTCTTGCAGGAAGAAGGTGCTGATAGTACATTTCTCTTAGTTTTCATGAAGATATAGCTGAGCTAGTCTATCCTGTAGTGCCACAGGGTGAAAGAGCAACTTACGCTGCTGACAGAGGAGAAAATAATTTGATTTGGTTTAGGCTTATATAAAAACAAATATTGAAATAACATTGTTTTACACATAATAAAGCACTTGTTCTCTATGGTGCCATAAATTCTGTCAGTCTGGACTTGGCACATACAGATATTTAGGTTTCACAATGGCCAAGAAAGGGTATGAGTTGTTTGGAACAGGGAGTAGACTCTTGCTATTGACTTGTCAGTCAAATGCAGACAGAGTTGCAGACTGCTTAGAGCAGAGTGTTATTGCTCAATGGGTTATTTTACACACCCAGCAGAACTCCCAGACTGTGTTTCCAAAACTGACTGAAGATAATGCAATTCATCATCTTCCCAGGTGCACCTTCCCTGCTCCTAATAAAATTTTAGAAGTAAATGTCTAAAAGTGTAAAGATCAGATGAAATGCCTCCAAAAAAGCACTTAATGATGGACTTGGAACTGTGGGACTGTGCAGCTCAAGGAGGGAAGCAATTTGTCGTTCATATTTGGGTTTGATCCTACTTGTTGTGTTTTGTGTGAAGATAAGGAAGGAAATTCGGAAAGGCTTTTCCGCAATGTAAGGATTCAGTTCCTAATACTTTCTTTAACAAAATGGTAGTTGAGTTCTCAGTTGTACTTACTTGGAAGTAACTGCCTGAATGCAAAAATAAAACAAATTGAAGCTCTGACTGTTTAGGGGTACCTTTTCATGATGCTTACTGGGCCTGTCCCAATAGCCCCAGTAATTTCTTAGACAGCAATCCCCTTTCTTTGATGTCTTGTCCTGGTAGGAGATGAAAGGAACAGTCTTCAGCAGTAGTGGGAGAGGGATGGAAAGTAGGCAGAGGTATTGAGCAGAAAGTAGGCATGACTTTTAGTCCCTGTTTTCTTTGTTTCTTCCTTTGGTATTAGAGTGTAGCAACAGTTTCTCAGCAGTGCAGTGGGAAGGCTACTCTACCAGTTAATAGAAGAGTATTTTCCCAAAGATGGTGTGGTGAGGTATGACTGCAGAGGATTTGCTTTTGGGATGTTCACATGTGGTGCCTTTGCCCTGTGAAGTCAGTAGGGGCAAAAGGACAGTCTTGTGTATGGCATTACTTTTAAGTGTTAATTTGTATATGCAGATTTTCTAAGTTTTTAATACATTTTCTATATTTGTCTGCCAGTGTTGGTTAATGAGCTGCTTCTCTGCTGGGAGTGTGGTTGAATAGAAGACTGATTTTTATGATTAGTTAGAAGTGCTAAACAGATAGATGAGAAAAGCCTATGTTAATTAAATCAGGGTGGTCCAGGGTACTTTTTTTAATGTACACCTTAAGAGTACTCATGCAAGGAAGATTGTAAGATTGTAATTATTAGAAGCTCTCTGTGATGCAAAAAGCATGACAATGCTTGTACTTTGTGGGTAACCACCCACTTTGGGAGAGCTGCAGATCAGAAAGCTCAAGTCCCAAGTGCCTGCAGCATCTGAGAACAAGAACTGCTGCATACCCTGAGGAGGGATATTCCACGTTCGATGTGCTGCATTAACTGGATGGGTAGAATAGAAATAAATCTAGATTTAATTTTTTTTTTTCAGCTGTATGGGTGTTGTCCTGCAGTTATGAAGCTCTACTTCCTTAACCAGTGGCTTTGTTATGTTATTCCTTACTTTTTTGTTGTTATTGTTTGATGTCTGTGGAATCTGGAAATGCTAACACATCTGCTCCAAAATATCGGTGAGGTGAAGAATTAAAGAAAATGAGCATAGAGGGTTGTACAAAATTATTGTTAGGAGAATTTGACTTTATACTTCTTACTGACAGAATGCTCAAAATCAAGGAGAAAACTTACTCTGAATCTTTTCACTTTTATTTTATTTTCACTTACTCATTAAGCATTTGAGAAAGGAAAGCATTGGTATCCTGACCTGGCAGATCAGGCAGCTTGTTTGGGCCAGAATGTTGTAGAGCAGGAATTGACTCTTGATGATGAATGCCTGCCTCCTGTTCCACAGCCACTGGTTTTTTTCACTACCTAGATGGGGACTTTCAAATTGTCTCTCAGATAATGTAGGCAGTAAATCTCATGAACACTTATTTTACGTTGTTGAATATCTTTTGTTTCTGAGTGTTCCACAAGTCACCATTAATACTGATTCTCCTGTTTTGGTTTGTCACTAGCCTATCAAACTTGGAGACCACCTCAACAGCATCCTCCTCGGCATGTGCGAAGATGTCATTTATGCCCGTGTGTCTGTACGGACTGTTCTGGATGCTTGCAGTGCCCACATAAGGAACAGCAACTGTGCCCCTTCCTTTTCATATGTGAAACAGTTGGTCAGACTGGTTCTGGGGAGCCTGTCTGGGGTAAGTCGGTGTCAGTGTTGAGAAATAAGAGATGAGCAGGAAGAGAGCAAAAATGCTAATTCCCAGTCACTCTGCAGTCATTCTTTGTCTTGTTTTGTTATGTTGCGATTTTGACAAGGGTCAAAAGAAGTACTTTTCTCCCCATGTTACAAGTTTGTGCACTTGGCAATTCCTCCTGGAACATGCAGTCATGAGTATCTGAGGAAGATAATTTTGTGAACTCTGTCTTCATTGAAAAAAAAAAGTAGGAAGACACAGAACAAGATGATGAGCTCTAGGGCAAGCCTTAGACTTGTTGCTACTTGAAATGCTTCAGAAATGATTGCTGTGAGTTTTCTTTATCTTGGTTATGTTTGGCTTTTGGAGAGTTGCTTATTAAGAGAAAGAAGGACTGTTTAGGCAGTGTGCCACTTCTCTTGCACTTCTACTCAGTTCTTGGATATGAGAATTGTGGAGGATTTTATTGTCTAATGATGACCTGCCTGTCAAACTGTTTTAAGAAGTCTAAAAAAACTCAAGGAACTCATCTTGCATAGTTACTATTACTGGCAGGCAACTTCTCTTCACCTAAACCATTATAGCATAACTTCAGGATAGTTAAATAATTTTATGTTATAAAGAAAGACCATAAATTGTCATAATATCAAAGCATGGTTTGGGTTGGAAGGGACCATAATGATCATCCAGTTCCAGTCTCCCTGCCATGATCAGGGACACCTTATACTAGACCAGATTGCTCCGAGCTTCATCCAGCCTGGCCTTGAACACTTTCAAGGATGGGGTATCCACAGTTTTCCTTGGCAACCTGTTCCAGTGCTTCACCATCCTCTCAGTAAAGATTTCTTCCTCATATCTAATCTAAACATGCCCTCTTTCAGTTTGAACACACTTCCCCCTTGTTCTGTCACTACAGGCCCTTGTGAAAAGTTTCTCTCACATCTTTTCTCTAGGCTCCCTTCAGTTACTGGAAGGCCACAATAAGGTCATCCCTAACCTTCTCTTTTCCAGCCTGAACAAGCCAAATTGTCTCAGCCTTTCCTCACAGGAGAGGTGCTCCATCCCTCTAATCAACTTGGTGTCCCTACTCTGAACTTGCACCGACAGGTCCATGTCCTCCCTCTTCTGGGCATCCCAGAGCTGAATGCAGTACTGCAGGTGGGATCTGACTAGGCAAAAGTAGAGAGGCAGAATCACCTGCCCATGCTACTTTTGATGCACCCCAGGATAAAAGTGGCTTTCTGGGCTGCAAGTGCCCATTGCCAGTTCATGTCCAGCCTCTCATTTATCAGCACCCCCAAGTCCCTTGGCAGGGCTCTCTTGATCTGTTCATCCCCAGGCTGTATTGATACCTGGGGGTTGCCCCCACCCTGGTGCAGCACCTTGCACTTGGTTTTGTTAAACCTCATGATGTTTGTGTGGGCCCATTTCTTGAGTTTGTCCAGGCCCCTCTGGATGCCAACCTGTCCTTTAGGTGTGTCACTGGCACCACTCAGTTTGATGTCATCTGCAGAAATGCTGAGGTTGCACTTCATCCCTTGGTCTGCGTCACTAATGAAGTTATTAAATAACACTGGTCCCAATGTGGACACTTGAGGGACACACTTGTCACTGATGTCCTTCAGGACTCTGAGCTGTTGACCATAACCCTCTGGATGTGCCCATCTAATCGCTGCTTTATCCATCCAACAGTCCACTCACCCATCATTCGATCTCCAATCTAGAGAGAAGGATGTTGTCAGGGACCATGTTAAAGACTTTACAGAAGTCCAGATAGATGATACCTGTTACCCTTCCCTTGCCCAGTGACCGAGTTACTCCACCGTAGAAGGCCACAGGGTTCGTCAGGCAGGACTTGCTCTTGGTGAAGCTGTGTTGGCTGTCCTTCAAGTGCCTTAGCACAGCTTCTAAGAGAATCTGATTGTTCCATGATCTTCCCAGGCACAGAGGTGAGGCTGACATGTCAGTGGTCCCCAGGGTCCTCCTTTCTACCCTTTTTGAAGATGGGCACAATAAATTGTCAATATTCTTAGATTATTCTGAGCAGTTAATTACTGCTGGAATGATATCCTGTGATGGTCCTGAATGTTATCTGATTTTATATCATCCAATTTTTTATCTTGCAGGTGTTAGGCCAATGTAAAAATTGGTGTCTAGAGAGGCACCACTGAAATCGCATGAAAAAATGTTTGATTTGCTGATGCTTCCTTTTTTTTAAAAAAAAAAAAATCTTTTCTGATTGTTGGATAGTTTCTTCAAAAATCTGGTTTGGAAATGCTTGCAGAATGTGAAAGGTCCCTGCATTTGTCTAGTATTTGTCAGCAGCTGATTATGCCAGGCCTCCAGAAATAGTGCTGAGCCTGAGCTCCACAAAGCATTGTCTAGTCCCTGAGGTTATGTCTGTCAGTTCAGTGCTCTTTGCTGTGATGTCTGAAGTTTTGTGTAGTTGCAAGTGGAGTTATTCTGTGATTGAGTAAATAAAGGACTACAGGGCCTTAATCAGTGATACTGTTAAAATCCTTAAATCAGGCCACAAGCTATAGAAACAGCCACTGTGAAAAGTGAGTCATTATTCTCCCCGTTCTTAATGGCCCTTTCTGCTTTCCAAATTTTCTACTTTTCCTCCACTTGTTCTTGTCAGCAGGCCTTCAGTGGGAGTCTCAGGTTTGTATGATAGACTGATCTAGACTGGCCTGCCAAAAACAGCACTAGTTGGTCCCATATGCTTGTACTGAAATCCCATGGAGAGCTGAATCCTGAAAGTGTGTTCCCATCTCCCATACCATGTTGATAACAAAGGAGGTGGACTACTGTTGCTTATCAAATGTTGAAGCTATGCTTTGCTAATTTCCTCTGCCAGTAACCTTTTTAATTAATAACATGCCACCTCATTGGCTTTGCAAGAAGACAAAAAAAAAAAAAAAAGCCAAAAGCTGAATAGAATCTGGTTGACAAAACAATGACAACATAGCTATGCTGCTGTGTTTTTGTGCACCTTAGCTGGTCATCCCTGCTAGTTTTAATAATTAATGCCCTGTATGCATGCTGGAATTTTTTAAGATAACAAGAAAAACATATACATTTGGTTTTTTTCAGAAGCAGAGTACAACTTGCTATTCCAAGATTGTCATGCCTCTAGTCTTGATTTGCCTTGTCAAAGGCTTGAGAGGTCTTAGCTCTGTAACTAGTTATTTGGTGGTCTGTGAAGCACAGCTAAGAGGTCCTGTTTGAATGTTTTCACTTTCCATGTTAATATGCTTTGTAAAGGGCAATACAGCACAAGGCTGATTCAGTCTGTTTAGTGTTAATTAAGTTGCACTGGAACTATGGTGGACTGAAGTCTGCTTGATTCCTCCATCCCTCTTCCCAGTTAAGCTGTTGTTCCAGGTTATGCTCCAACCATATCAAATGATCTCACTAAGGATTTTTTGTTGCAGCAAATAAGCTCTTCTTTCAATGATTGTACATGTGAAATAGATTTTCTTAGGGGAGTAGTGATTTTAAAAGAAAAGTTAAGGGGTAGTTAAGCCTGACACACAAAAGACGTGGGCCTGAGGGGCTAAAGAGACTTCTCACAAATGCATGCATGGGATTTTATTTATGCAATAAATTGCATGAGGGTACAAGACAGTTCTGGTTACACAGGAAGCTCCTCAGGCCAATCTTAAGTTCTAGTCATGTTCCAATCACAGAAAATGTTTTTTCTGTGTTGCTGTCCCTTGACTTTGCTGTGGAGGTGGAATGTATTTAAGTTACATGCTTGTGAGCTTCATTTATTCTTAGTGGAAAAAAAGGTAGATGAGATGTAGTCAAATAATGCACAGACTATTCAAATATGGATATTTTAGGGTATATTCTCACTGATGAACCTAATTTTTATGAAAAAATTTGAACTTCCATTCTGTGCTTGAACTTAACTGTTTGACACTGGCTAATATTGCTCATTTACATAAACAATGCTTATTTCATACTAATGTGGGGGTTTTCAATATTTGATTTTGTGTTACTGCCTTTTGTCACAGATGGATCAACTGTCTTGCAATGGAGATAGAAAACTGCAGCCAGACAGGAGCCAGGCTATTCGGGAGAGGCTGAGGGGAAAAGGACTTCCCACAGGTAAGTGCTTTGTTGCAATGAGGGTTATGGCTAAAAAAAAACAGCCCTGTGGAGGACCAAGGCTGGGTAGATTTGGCAACCAAAGAAATGGGATAGAGGAGAACTTGCTTGCATTCATAGTGCTCTGATGGTTCGTTTGAACTAAGTGTTGATGATGGTGATAGGGAGTAATTGTTTCAAGAAAATACTTGTCTTTTTCAGTTCAGTTGTAGTGGTGGGAACAGGTTTTAAAGGTTCTTGGCCACAAGTTTTGCTTCTGGACAAAGGAAATTTTCAGCTGAAGATCAGTCAGCTGGAGGAGCAGGGAGCAGCTTTTCTTTGTTCCCTCATTCCTATGGACTCTGCTTTCTCTTCATGACTCTAATTGCACAAAGCCTCTTTCCTCGTGGGCAGCCCTGGTCTCTTTTCCCTGCACACAAGGCTTTTTTTGCTGCCTCCTTTTTTTTTTTTTTTCCTGAAGGAGAGGTATTGTATGTTCCATCACAGTTCTGCTGTGCTTTGTCAGTGTGAGGTGGATGTGGAGGCCAGATTGGGTTGTACTGTTACTTCAGGGAAGTGAGGAAAGAGGAAAGTGGCAGGGCAAGGAGGAGACAGACATTTGCTCTTGCCACTGTGGAGGAGAAAGGATAAAATGACATAGGTTGACAGCTGATGCTGGCCATGACTTCTTGTTGTTTCAGGTCATAGATGTTGTTTAAGGTCAGTGGTGGGATGAGCAGCATCAGCTCTGTACTAGACTTACTTAGATGAGAGGATGTATTCTTCCAAAAGACTGGTCTCAAATTTTTTCTGGAAGAATTGTGGAGTTGGACAGGAGCATTTTATAAGGCATCAGCTTGGATCCTCTCTAGGTCATTGTGATGCAGACAGATGTTATAATCGGGTGAGACCATTTCGCCTTAAAACATTCATCTTCTCTGAATGGATTATTTTGGTGCCAGCATGTGACATTATCCACAAATGCTCAACACCATAAGTTGTCAAGTGACATGAGGTTTTCATCCACCTCACATTGTCTTGCTGCCTCTTCACCACCGGTAAACATGGAACAAAGTTTTGTGGTGTTGTGCTTGAGTTGCTCCTCTGTTCAGTTTTGTGTCAAGCAACAGTGCAGGAACTGAAATAATCCATGAGGTTGTCTGACAATATGAACTGCAAAGATTAGACACAAGTCTAGCAAGGCATTGGTGGTCTTCCTTTATTGAGTCTCTTTTGAGATGAGTCCTAGGTAAGGCTCCTGCTTGATATAAAAACCTTATGTCAGTGATTGCCAGCCCTTTTAGTACAGCACTATGTATTTAGGAACAGTTTCTGGTACAAGCTGTTTCTTCATTTTCTGGCACAAAATCGCTGTTCTGACTGCTTTCTCAAGGGCTTTACTTTCTTGCTGATTTTTTTTTCCCTTTTCCAGAATATTTTTGTAACAGTATGGAGATCTGTAGGAACACAGGATTTGGGACTAGATCTACCTAGTTAGTTTTATTTGTGAACTATGTAATCTCTGCATTTTCTGAATTTCTTAAGTTCTTTCTTAAGACTAATTCCTTCCCTGGTTTCCACCAATTTTAAGGGTTGAACCAGCAGCTTATTGTTCTGGTTGTTAAATTGTTGGTTTGTTCTTCAACCCTATTCTTCCCAGTCTCCAATGTTGTCATATTCCCAGTTTCTTTATGGACCTCTGTTCTTTTGCCAGTACTAGCCTATTCCGTACTTTTTTCCAGAACTTTATTTGAGCACAATACCTTGCAACCTCAAGCTTTGTCATTTCCCTACCCTCTTTCCATCATCTGTTCTGCTTTTTATTCCATCATCATAATAAACCATATTTTGGTAACGATGGAAGTCTTTGTTAAGTTTTGGAGTCATGCAGGGTTGTCTTTAAAGTCTGCTCTCACTGCGCTAGCGAACTCTGATTGAAAAAAATGTCAACCAGAAATTTCAACACAGGATTTTAAGCAGCCTTGGTCAAAATCACTCAGTTTCTGAAAGGTTTCTCTTTTTAGGGAGCATTACATGATCTGAAGATTTTTAATTTAACATAATCTTTACTCAAATAATATTTGTGAAATGAGTGAAGTTGATAACTCCCACACTACAGAATTGGCTGAACCATCCTCATCCTCCATAAGCTGACTGAAAGTGCACGCATGTGTAGAGTGTTATAGACACTGTGTGGCACCCCAGGGAATAAATATTTGTGCATCATTGTTCCGCTGCAAACTTCATATTGTTTACATCGCCCCAAGCATGGTCTGTTATGAGTCTTTATTTTCAGAAGAGAACATAAATGGTAGTCACTCCTTTATGTTTCTTTATGTTTAAAGTTCTGCCTGTCCTGCTTCCACTCAACCTCTTCCAATTTCACTGTATCACATTCATTACTGGTGGATCTCATTGTTTTTCTCCCTTTCGTTAGAAGTTTTGCAACCCTCTTAGCTTACCCAAAACCTTTCCCAATTCTATCAGTTGCATTTCCTGGTATGTCTTAGTAGCACCATCCTCTCTTTATTTTGATCTTAGATACATTCCTTGATCTCCACTTTGCTGAGACCTCAGGGAATTGTAAGACACAAAGCAGAACCCGTCATAACCAAGCCAGTCCCAGCTGTTTTCAGTTCTATTTTTATACTAATTATACGTATACTGAGACGTGTTTGAAAATTGGTGAGGACCCAGTGAAATGAGTGTCTGATATTAATGAGTGACAGCTCACCTTTGATTCAGGGTGATTTAATGCTCATTATTTCTTTTTCTGCCATGGTCTGCTGGTGCAAGTTCTGTCAATAGTAGCACAGATCAGCTGCCCTGGGGGTGCTGCTTTAAATTTTGGGGAAAGTGAGTTGTAGAATGCAGTGCTGATTATTACACTGACTGATAATCTCATAGATTGAGGAGCCACAAGCAGAAGGCTAGATGAGGGTTTAAGAAGAATTTAATGGTGAAAGAAAAAAAAAAAAGAAACCAACAAAACTTCAACTCAGAAAAGTGTTTAGGCTTAACTACCTCTGCAAAGGCATTTTGGGTCAAGTTTAGCCCTGAGACAATTGGAGAGGGCAAGGGAGTGCACATAAGGATGTGTCTGACTTTACTTGTTATTTTAGCAATGTGTTTAAGGAAAGTAGGACCATGAGCAAAAATCCTTCCTGGAGAGGACAGAAGACTTGTCTGATACTTTCTGAGATGAAGTTCTGTTGAGTCATTGTAAAAATCTTAAAGAGAATGCACAGTGAATCAAATAGGTGCCATATGGAGAAGAAAGCAACAGGGGTATGGCATTTATTGTGAACTTTTATCGGTATGCTAGATTGAGCATGTAACTTACAATAGCTGGTAAATCATGGTAAGTTCATGAATATAGAGATGGTTCAGTAAGAGAGATGTGCTTCTAACTGGAGAGTAGCCAGCTAATACCCTAGATATTCGCAGTCCTTGGACATTGCCATGATTTTTACTTTAATTGAATTTCATTATTTTTAGGATCACTTTTACACACTATGTTAATCCACAATTATCATCACCCAGGCTATTGTTGACTTAGAATAAATGTTTTTTGAAATGTGTTTCCACCTCATCTGTTTAAATCAAACATTTTGCTCTTCTTTGGTAACAAGGTTGGATGTTTTACAGCTATTTATTTCCATCTTTATGTCTTGAAGATAATTATTAAATTAATAAATAGCTTTGTATTAATGTTCTCCGCAGTTAAATTTATGTTTTGTCTCTTTCGTGACTCACTTTCTGTGGCTATCTTGGTGAATGACTTTTACAGCTGGGCTGACTGCGGAAATAATTTATTCTCAATTAATATTACAGAATGTTTGCTTTTAGTCATACCCAGAACACAGTATTTAGGAGCTGACTTAGCCAGCAGAAGTAGAAGCAGTAGGACCTGTCATGAGTCATCTGAACCAATGAATGTTATTTAATTTTTGTACTCAAAACATTTTCGACCTTAAGAGTCTTTACATCAAGAATTATTTGTGGAAGTTACTTGATTTGCTTGAAAATATCCTTCTGGTATGACAAAAGAATAAGTAACTGCCAAACTCTTTCAAATACAGAGGAAGAATTAGTTCACCCTGTTACTCTTCACCACAAACTATCCCTTCAAAAGGATGTATAGACTATTTAAAGCCCAGTTGAAATCTCCATAACTTGTACTTGCCTGGCCACCTGCTTCCCAGCCATGTCATAATTGAAATCCTGCACCTTCTGTGTTGATATGCGAAGTTCCAGTTTATGCTGATGATCCATAAGCACTAAGGACAGACTTTTGCCAGAGGTACTTCATTTTCTAAAGAGATATAGCTAATGTCTCTTGACATTGCTTTCTACTATGAGGGTCCCTCATTTTAACTTGACTTGTGCAGTGTTGTAGACTGTCATGAGTTAAATAAACTTGTATATTATAATACTACAATTGTATCCTGACCTTTGTATCTGCCAGAAATACATGCCACACTAATACAGAGTTGAAATGAATTGAAAACGTCCTGAAGGTTCACCTTATGGTACACTACAGGAAATATTTGGAAATACTGATCAAAATTGCAGATGTTAATCCCTGTTTCATTAGACTATATGCACTATCAGGTGCAGCAAAAATGGTAGGTGTTGTAAACTGAATAAAAGTTGCTAAGGCTAAGTGTAGTTGGTTTTAATTTTAACAAGAAATTCTAGTGTTTACTTACCGTTCTCCATAATATCAATTGTAGCTGCCCAAGAAAACCTCTAAGACAAAAGAAAACATACACTTTTGCTTTTGATACAAAGAAATTGATTTTGAATTATGTTTTAGTTCCTGTTCTGGGTGAAAATGCAGCTTTTGTTCCATAAGGAAGCGGTTTGTAGTGATGACCTCCATGTGTGAACTGAAGGGGCTTACTCATCATGTTGCTAAATCCAAGCACTCAGATTTAAATTATCAAAAGCTACAGCACAAACTTAATTCCATTGACTTGAAAATGTCTCATCTGGAAATACTGTTTTGTTTTTTTTTAAATTTCCCCTGGCTCCTCAGTACTAGAAGAAAAGAATGGAGTGGGTGGAGAATAACTTCCAGAGACGAGCAAAACCAAATGAAAGGCAGATGAGGGTTTCTTGTTAAAGAAAAAAAAAATAAATTACTCTTTTGCACTCCAAAACCTATGCTTTCTTTCCTTCCAATAACTGTTTCTGTTTTCATCTAGCAGTACTGGTGGTTTGCCTTGGTCACGATCTTTTAAATCTAAGTATAGTTGCTACTGCCATGCGGAGCTCCCAGCCAGGCAATGTTGGAAATGCTGTTAAAGTGGTGCTGAGGATAAACTCAGAACTCTGAAGACAAGAGCGGACACAAGGATCAGGGAGAAAACCAAGTCAGAGATGTCAAAGGCTGTCCCTGAGCAGAGAAGCCGCTGTATCACTGAGCTTCTCCTGGAATGTGCAGAAATCCAGGAGGGGAGTAGCTGCGTGAACCTTTTGCCTACTTGGTTGAGAAACGTACCCCCCAAAAATTGACCCGTAAACCTGAGGGGGAAAGAGCAATGGTTGCCTGAGGAAGGGGAGAGGTAAAATGTTGCATTTATGAATTACGAAGTGCTACTTGGCAGGGATCTCACTACCACTGTTCTAAGCAAGATCCCTGGTTTCTGGAGCTGTTTGATGTTTTTTGATGGAAGAGCTGTGTCAGTCCAAAGCAGAATGCAAATTGTTATACAGGATTTATAACTTGGCCATTACTTAACAGTGCTTTCAGAGTCCTTGTGTCCAGTCCATTTCTTTCTTCACAAAGAATGCATTGTTTAGGAGTACTTCCATCTGAAACTTGGATTTTTCTCAACAATTTAGAAAGTAAAAGAGAAGAGGAGGTGCCATTCCCAGCAGTCAACCCACGGGCCCACATCTGGCTCTGTTGTCTTCTGTTTGGCTCTTAGCCTGCCCCAAAGGGATTGCAAACCCAACTCCTCCACCAGCTACCCACTCATGTTTGAGAAACTAACCACATTGTCTTGGGATAAAGGTTTTTTTCTCTTGCTTTGTTTTCTGTACAAAGATGGTGTGGGAGATATTTTTTAAACTCCTGTATAACAATTTCCTCTCTTCAGGCCTTCCAATCTGGTAATGATGGTGTGTGTTTTCTTGCACTTGTGGGCAATCCCTGCCTCCCCAGCCCCTGCCTCTTCCTAACTGCCCCACACTCTGTGTGTGTGTTTGTACATATATCCACAAGTTGAAATCCGTAACAGAGTTGAAAAAGATACTCCATTTTGTGCAAACAGAAGAAAGGGCAGTCAGAAAGACTTTTTAAAAGAAAGTTGAGCTGAGTTTATTCAGAAAAAACAGATACAGTAAGTGATGGTACTGACTGTGTTTGCAATTACATAATATTTGATTAATTGCCGTATGGTCAGGCTGGTACACAAGTAATTGCAAACAGACTGGTTTTAGTTAGAACGAGATTGCAACTCTCTTTCTTAGAGGAAAATCTACCCAATTACTGTCAGTGTGAGTGAAAGATGGTCTGTGAATGGCACTGATGTTAGAGAGGGTATAGTTGCATTCAGACCCAAGGAAGAAGGAAGCACATCTATGGTTATTTAGCAAAGGGAACATCTGGCAGTTGAAGACGTGTATGGATTTTCATTTTAGCACCACAAGGGAATTTAATTATGAACTCCTGGTGATTAATTGCTATTTTTATTGTATGTATTCCCTCTCTATATATTACACTTTGGAATCATGCAGTTACTATAATTGCATTTGAATTATTTACAGTAATTATAAATAATTGCACTAATGTAACATCAACTAAGGATAAACACCCAAGGGCGATAGGTGAAATCAAGAACCCATACACTTAGATGAGCAAGGAGAGTTTAGTTCAACAGAGGGAAGGGGAAAGTATGCCTTTTGAAGTTACTTATGTGCCGTTGCATCTTAATTGCTAATGGCTTGTTCTATCACCCTTACTGACATGTAGGGAAGCACTCTTCTGTCCTGTTGCACACAGGGGTAGCTGAAGCATGGAGTATCTCTGTGTGGTCTCAGGTGAGATACTTAATGTCTTTAGTGAGTCAGGATACTTGAGATACGTCTCCAAGAGTTTTCATTACAAATAAAAGACTCATGTCATGACCTTCCTTTTTAAAAAAAGAGTTTACCTATTCATTATAATTCAAAGATATACAAGTTCCAGTATGCAGTCGGGTTCCTTTCGATCATTAATTTGATCTTTATTTTCTATATGTAGTTTTTTGCTGGTAATTTTTCCCTTTATTTTTCCACTCATTTCATCATAAAAGCTGGAGGAAGAAAAGTTGAAGGATAAACTATGTATTGGCTTAATTCATTTGGGCCTGAATATGCCATTTAACTGAATCCATATGTTAAAGGGCATATTATTCCAGTCTGCTCTGTATTGGAAGTGTGCTGTTAGCTGAAAGGTAGACATATGAGCCTAGTGCTGAAAGAGACTTACTGCCATCATTTAAGGCCCTTGATCTAATTAATGCTGAGGTAGTGTGTTGTGGAAGTCCAGGTTAAAAAATGTGAAAATACTTCAGCAGTGGATTTTGTGACCTACAAAGTCACTTAAAGTAATAATGGATGGGGACAGATTTAAGTTATTAAAAATAGAAAAATTGGCCTGAACTGGTTGCTGGTTGCCTAATCCAGTGTTACTGCTGGTATCTGCAATTAAGTAGATTCTGTCCTTTATCCTTGGCCTCTGCACCCTGCCTAGAGCAGCACACATTTTTGGCTGGTATAAAGTACAGATCCAAAAGTTCTGTGTTGCTTCTTTGTGTTGGTTTCTCAAGCTGCCCAGCTTGAGCTGGCTGTGCACCCCTTGCCCCAAAGTCACTTCTTTAGCCTTCTCTGTTATGGTTCTTTAACGGCTCGTGTTGGGCACTGTGAGCCAGTTCAGGCAGAGCTTGTTGAAATTATGGTATGCAGAGAGGAATGGGTTTTGCAAAGGTGAGAAGAATGGCCAAGACTGATGAAACGCAGAAGTGGGAGTGGGGAGAATAATGAAGGAAAGATGAAAGATGTCCAAGAGAATTTTGCAGTCTCAAGACTGAATACTGAGGCAAGCCATAGATTCCTTTTGGTGCTATGTTAGAATCTCATGTTGGCTGCATAAGTCAATGTGGATCTGAGTTAGACCTGTAATGTGGAAGAGCTGTTGTGGCAATGGAATGCCTCCTGCTCTGCTTCCTGATGGGACAGCTCATCTCCTATCTAGCTAGCTGAGTGGCCAAGCTGTGGCAATGAGTACTTTCCTGGTCACTGAGATAGTGTTCATGGTGTTCACTTTTCCTCATGAGGAAGCTGCAGATGAGGCATGACTTGGGGAATAGAGAGCATCTCTCGCGTGCCAAGGCAAAGGAACTTGTATCTTTTGAGCCTCTGCATGAACTGGAAATAGCTTCTGCTCTATCTGGTCTGAATGCTCCAAGACCTTGGAAACTACTGCTTTGGTGAGGAGGATGCTCCTTCCCCTCTAGCACTCTGTCACTGATAGCTGGGCTCTTCCACTGCAGTTTTCACCAGCAAGCAGCAGGTACGTTTATGTCTCTGTGGTGACAACACCCACTAGTACTAAAAGTACCGTTGTGACTCTTTCCATTGAATGTGATCCTGCAGCGAGGTAATGATTCAATGTGCAGAGACCTAAATGATCTTTGGAATCAGGAATGTTCTGAGTCATGACCAATGATGTATCAAGTAATCCTGAATGTACAGCCTGGTAGTATTTTGGAGTTGCAGCTGTCTGCTTCCCTTGGGTTTTTTTCTGCTTGTTTTGTCCTTGTTTTGTTCAATAAGGTCTCTGCATGTAAACACTTTTAGTGTTGAAGACACTGCTTTTAATGTTGAAGTGGTTGTTTGGGATTTTTTTTTACATTTAAGAAACAAATGTGAGAACTCTGTAGAAGAGGTGGTTTTGGTTTTCTCTGCCTAGAATTATCTTGGAACTCTCATTTTTGGGAAGGATTCTTGGATCTCCTTTTGATTTGCAGTTTTGGTGACCATCTTAAAAACTAAACTGTGGTGCTTAGTTTTGTTTCTTTCTCTCACAAATGACTGACTTAAAATCCTGTGTAAGAGTGCTCGTCCTCGACGCATGTATATGAACGTGAAGCCTGTGTTTGCGGAATGGATAATGTGCTGCTGCTTTAGATGGATAGTGAGAACTTCACAGTGAACAGCTTTTTTAAAAAGGCTTTTTTGTGTGTGTGAATATTACACGTAGCTCACCAGCCTTAGGAAGATATATAGTCAGGGAATAAGATAATAACTTGTTATTTACCTGACCACAAAGATAATTATGTTTACTTTAGAATTAAAGCTATATTTGTAAAATATGAAGCGATGTGTCAGATCCTTTTATAAGATGAGTTCATTCTCATTGGCAAAGGGTTTTTTTATTCTCTTGGCTGGACCATGTGGGAACTGTGTATTTTCTTACAAGACACATTTTGGACAATTGAAACCTTAACATTTTGCTGTCATGTATTTGTGTGTTGGTAAGAAGCAAGGGGTTGTTTGGTGGCATTTGTCTTTAGGCTTGGTTTTTTTGATTGCTTGTTAAATATCACAGAAATAGAAACAGAAATCTAACAGCCCATCTCCTCTTCAAGTAGAATATCAGAGTTGAAAAGTGTTTATACCTTTAAAAGCCATAAGCTTTTAAAGCATTACTGCCTACATTTACAGACATTCCTAAAGCATTCTTTGAACCTCTGTTTGGAAGGATTAAGGCTCTAGATAAAGATCATCAGGAGCCTGCTGTGCAAGGGGGGACAGTTAATTGCAATGGACTTTGGAAGAGCAGCAGGCAGCACTATATAGCCATCTTTGAGTAGCTGATACAGCACACTAATTTACATTGAACCACTGCTTGCTTTTGCAATGTCTTCAAGGCTGCTTCTTCTTAAAATATGTCCATGGCAATATCCCTGCAAAGAGGGAGCTAGCTGTAGGGAAAACATCACATGTCATACTGATTCTGCCAGGGTGAGCAGGCATTGTATAGGCAATATTTTTAGAATATTTTTAGTTGGTTTTTCTATTCAGGGGTATCACTGATGAAATTGAGATTGCCATATTGATGCAGTATGCATCCTGCAAACTGGAAAGGTTAGTCTTTGTAAGAATTTTTTCAGTGTACTCAATCAGTTGGAGAGATGAGATTATTTAGGATTTTTGCCACTTTAATGATGCAGAATCATTAGAAATTTTTAGTTTACTATCACAAAGTACCTGCAGTTAGCTAGTCTTTAGGTTTTCTGTGGGATATTACTGCTGTGGTTACAATCCTTGAACTTTGATATCAGGAAGGCTTAAGAACATGAAAGGTAGACTTGCAGATTATCTGTTAATATTAAGAAATTTGACTGTACTTACTGATGTTTTTAATGAGTTTTGTAAAATCAGGCCAAAATTTTATACCTGAGACATACATCATCATCAAAACTTCTCAGTGACTGTGATATGATGTTCTTCAGAGACCACATATATCATTGATATTATTCCACCTCTGATAGTTTCTTTTATTCTGGAAGTACTTTCTCTGTAAGGGAGAGGGAGAAGAGAGACTGTTTCTGAGTATTGGTGGATCTACTTGTTAATGCAAATGAAAGGTGCAGGCTCATAGAATCACTTCAGTCTTGGAAGCTTTGTTGGCTTTGTTTGAGAGTATTCTTTATCTGGAGAGACTGTCATCACCAAAAATAGTCATTAGAGGATGATCCAGGATTCTTATAATTCCTAAGTACACAGTCATTCTTTTCTTACTACTGACACTGTTTCAAGGCATCTGTAAATCTGTAGAACAAACCTGGACTTGTTATTAAAACTTGTAGGCGGTGTATTTGGGTGTGAGAGGAATGGCTGATTTCAGTTTGATTATTAAGTAGTATTTTTGATAATAGTCCAGACTATTTTAAAAATAAAACTAATGAGAAAATAACTTTCAGCATCTCTGTGATAGCTTGGAGTTTTTCTATGTGAATTCTCTACTATAGTAGGTCTTATATTTTTCTGGAGCACTTCAGAAATACAAGAAATAAAATGCTTGTCATATATGAAGTAGTTGGTGTTCTGTCTTTGTTGACTGAGGCAGCCCTTTAAGTAGCCTTCTCAACGTTTTGCATGACAAAATCAATACCAAAGTGCTTGTTCAGTATATACTTTAACAGTAACTAACTTGTGTTGGACTCCTGTGTATTAAGTAGAAAATCACGTGTATGAAATGTCTCCTTATTCCAGGAAAAACATTGGCGACTGGTGCACCTGATGGACTCAGAGGTCACTTCTCTCAACAGACCACACTTAACAAAGGACTTAGCAAGTCTATGGGATTTCTGTCCATTAGAGGAACACAAGATGAAGAAGAGTTTTTCCAGGGCATTTCTGCAGATTACAACTCAGGACAGGAAGATGTTTTCTGTCCTCATAGATGTAAAACCAGTGAGTTTGAGAAAAAAGGTCACCTTCATACAGATGTCCCTCCCAAAAGGAAAATATGGGCTTCTTCCACAGATTTGCTTTGCACTACTGACAAGGCAGCAGAGAGGGACCATGCTGGAGGCTCTCACAGGCACAGCCATCAGTGTGAAACATTTACAGTACGGACTTCTACTACTAACAGAAACAAGGAAGCAAGGTACTCTGATGGGAGCATAGCACTGGATGTCTTCGGACCACAAAAGCTGGACCAAACACGCCATGTGCCTGAGACATCAACTTCTGCAGCAATATCAAGTGCCTTTGACAGGATAAGAGAGAGACAGAAGAAGTTGCAGCTTCTGAGGGAAGCTATGAATGTAGAAGGTTAGTGAAGTTTTTTGATTTTCTGAGTATTTCAGTCATCAAAAAGAGTACTCGTGATAAATTTGAGTCCTCTTGAAACTGGAGAGATCTTTGCTTCATCCTTTTTACATAAAGTGAAATCATTTGAGAATCTGTTGCCAGTGAAGATAAATGTGCTTGCCCAGATTGTTTACTCAGTGAGTGCCAGTGATCTCTGTAAGTCAGCCAGTATCAAGTTGATCAGTTAAAATTAGAAAGAAAAAAAGAAGTTAGTAACGGCCAATGGTCAAATAATTTTCCTTGAAGGAAAATCATTATCTCCAGCTATTAGAGATGGACTTATGTTCCAGAGGGAAGGCAGAATTTCCTCTCCAGATCTGGTTTTTTTCCTGTATAGCTCTGGACTTAAGTCCTTACATATGAAATTTTTTTTGGCCTCATGTTCAGATCTTTACTTTAGTGGGAATACTTGACAGCAAGTTCCATCAGTTCTTGAGAAGAATGCATGGGGAAAAAAATAAGTCTGTGTAGTTGTTCTATGGAAACTTTGTGCAGAACCCTGTAAGTGGAACTGCGTGTTTTGTTTGCTTTGTGTGACGTCACTTGCAGGGGTTGTAAGTTTGAGTCAGTTGGATAGAAACTGGGAGCAGAGCTGGATCCTGTTTGCGCTGAACCAAAAAGCATGACTTGGTCATCTAAGCTATATGGTGTAAGAGCTGTATGTACAGAACTGGCTCCGTCATTTATTCAGATGCATGCAAAATCCATACGGTTGAAAACTCATGACTGCCTGCCTGTTGTGTGTCAGGAATAACTCTATGAAAACACACCCTGCCTTGGCCTCCTTTTTCTGCCTGATGTGTAAACACCTCCTTATTAAGGGGAGATGATATAGCCTTTTGTCAGGGTTGAATTTCTAAAAATGCCCACTCATGCCCTTTGTGGCCACCTTGGGAGATGCTTGTATTACACAGCATGGCAAGCCATTTCTTTCCTATGCATATGAGCCTTTTGCTCCAGAAAGGAGGAGTGTTACTGAAATGGTATAGGCAGTTTAAAAAGCTGCCGTGATTTCTGTGCAGCTGAAGTTCTTTTGTGCTATCAAATGAGCATCTTCTGATGGGAGTTACATTACAGTGTGAAGGAATGAGCACAGGTGAAAGCAGCACTGTGGAGGTACCATTGTTTATAGAAGTTGACCATCTGTTGTTATCTACCAGGATGTCTCATGAGGCACAGAGAAGGTTGTTTGGTTTTTGGTGTAGGAGTCTGAAATCGAAGGGGACCATCTCAAATATATGAGTCAACCCGGATCGCTGGAGATAGGCAGCTGACAAAGTTTAGGAGGAGGCCGCTCCCAGCATTGGGAAAGCTCAATAGCCTTGTTGTTCAGGAGTGCAGTTTTGTGCAGGTTTGTGTTGCACAAGAGCAAAACCAAAAGCATGGCCAAACCCATTGATGAGCAATGGGTTTATCATTCTCATTCAAGCAGATTGGGAGATGGCAGAGAACATGCATGCCCATGCCTTGCAAACTGAGATGGGTCAGATGTGTGAAACTACTCAATTCATAAAGGGAATGGGTGAAAGTGCAGTCTAAGTAAACTGGGTACTGGGATTTAATAGTCACAGAAACTGAGTGACAAACGGGTATTCAGAACATTGAGGCAATAGCTAATGACTCACTGCCCATCCTTCTGAATTCACAGCCATTACTTGCTAGGAAAAAAAATAAAGATACTTTTACAACAGATGTTCTGAGTTCCAGAGTTTTCTTCTCTCAGGGAAGGTACTTGTGTTTTGCTCTTTTATTTTAGGCTCTCAATTGTTTGGGTGTTTTTGGTCAGTTAACCACTTTAAAAAAAGTCTGGAACCCGAACCTGATTGTGAATGTGCATGTTTAATGAAAGCCAGTTTAAAGGAGTATTTTAGTAAAATAGATGACAAATACTTTTTCATATAGGAGTTCTTTGCTCTTGTGTTTCACAGGGCTTGAGAAGTCTGACTGGAATTATCAATTCTGCCTAAGTGAGCAGATTCATGAAAGTCTTAATACATGAAGTCTGTTAGTCTGTTAAGACTTCTTTCCCTTTCAGTTTCCTTTTTTTGTTCCATGTTTTACTATTCTTTATCTCACTTCTTCCTTACAACAGACAAGTCCCTTGAGATCTTTCATAGAGGGTCTGTTGCTAGTTTCATCTGTCAAAGAAATGAAAAATACAGTCTTCAGGGGTTTTGTGCATTGCTATTGTATGCAGTTTTCAAGCACTCAGTAGGTAGAAATGTATTTCCACGTGTCAGACACTATCAAACGTGTGTGGAATTGCTCTTCTGACATAAGCCCAGCCTAGCTGAGAGATACGAGCAAACGTTTGGAAAGCTGTGGTTTAAAATATGTTACCTATCTTGATAAAGATAGGGGTGGCAGTTTTTTGGGTAGTGCGGCACTAGCCTGCTGCCTACAGCTGGTGGTCACATAGCAGATAGGTGGGCAGCAACTAGAAATGGAGTAGAAAAAGTCCAAAGAAAATTACAGCAAATACTGTTCTTTCTCTATGTCTACAGCATTACCTCAAATGAGAGGTATTGAAAGGAAAAATGAAGAAGTTATTTCATAAATTCATGTAGTTTGGAGTAAGGGTTCTATTCAGTTTGGACGGGGAGGAAGGGGCAAGGAGTCATGGGAAACAGGGGTATTTATGGTTGGGTGTAGTAGAGAAGGCACCTTCTCTTTGGTAGGTCTGGGGATATTCTCAGTTCAGTTGAGCCCAGGTCTAGGTTACAGTTAAGCCTGTGTAAATTGCATTAAGCCTCTGATTTCAGCTGTACATTGTTTTCCTGTTTTTGAGTTGTGAAGTGACATTGAACTCTCTCTGTGAACCCACCACAGGGTTGAACTTGGCCAGATAAAACTTCCCTCAAACTACAAAGGAATTTAAGTGACATGGGCCTTATTTTTCTTCCACTTATTTTGGGTTAAGCTGGCAAACTTTTTTGTTATTTGTAAAACCTTAAGGAGCTGACTTCCTTGGAAAAAGAAAATGTTCATATGCACAGGCCAAGCTTTCACTCAGAACAGATTTTTACAATCCAAATTATAAACTCATGAAAAGCAGAGTTTATAGTGGAAAGAATGACAGAGCTTTAATTACAGCTGTGCTGTAGTACTTTGTGGTGAGCTGCAGACCATCTGAAATGCACTCTATTCTGCTCTCGAAACATCTCAGATTTAGCCTTGCAAGCCTTCCAAAGGCAGTGTCATTGCAACTGCCTTGCTCTTGAGCTTGGTGCTGTATGTTAATTTGCTGTGCAGTTTCAGGGTTCAGGTTGTTTATCTCTTGTATACTGAAGATTGTTTGATTAGGTGCTACTTAGCCAGATGGGGGCAAGGGGAAGAGCCTACTATTTGACTTCGGGTGTAGTCAATTCTGATCACTAAGAACAGACTGCAAAAGTATGTGTTAATCTTGCCAAGAGAGGGGGAGAGTAAGTTCTGCATCTTCACTGTTTTGTTCATTCTTGTTTTGTTAGGGAGGTTTTCCGAGATTAGGCAGAATTGTTTGGAGCTGTGAAGTTGTTAGGTGTTAAACCCAAGCAGTTTACCTGTACCAGGAGAGCAGGTTTTGTTTGTGTTGTTCTTTTGAAACTTGGGAATTGTTGCTTGGCACCAGCTGATAGTGTTCTGTTTCAGAGAGAAAATAATATTCTACCTTCTACATTTTGCAAGCCTGCATTGCCCCTCAAGAATGCCAAAGTGGCATCTGTTCTCCCTTGCTCCAGCTTTCTGTGCCTTTCCACCCACAAAACTGATTGTGTTTCCTGATAGTTATGAAGTGTACACACACTTAAGTTTTCTCTCAGGCCTGCCTTCAAATGGCACAATAATAAGGCTGTGAGGTGGTAGGGCAGTTCCCCCTCACACCTTGTTCTGAGTGTATGCATAATTCAAAGCAAAGGGGTTTATGTGTTGCTTGAGTGAATGTGTCCTTTTTTTTTTTTTTTTCATAAATTCAGTTTTGTTTATAAGGATGTTGTAAATGAGATGCACAAGGGAACAAGGCATAATGATTGCCCGTGTCCTGGTGGAATACAGGAGCACAGAAGCAGTTAGGAGACTAGTAATGTAGCTGGCTGCGGGTTGAAATAGCAGACAGGCTGGAAAAAGATTGAAGGATACCAAAAAAGCTGATGTTGCTGAAGCTCTGGCATGATGAATCCAGGGGTGGGAGAATGGGGGTAGTCTGGTAGTATTCTCAAGCCTTTGTTAAATGTTTTTGCAGTTGGGAACCATGTGAGTTCTAGAGCTGCAAGTTATGTTTTTTCTCTCTCTTTTTACCTTCATTTTTTCCCACTGAAAACCCATATGATTAAGTCCTCAGGTTTTGGGGTTTTTTTGTCCACTTACTGCTCTCCCTTCATACAGTCAGCAAGAAGAGGCAGTAATATTCTATGTTTCTAGAGATGGGTCTCTACCTCCTAAGTCTTCTGTGTCTTTATCTCACAAAGCTGTTTTTCATTAGCTACCTTGAAGACTCATCTGGACCCCATTTATAAAACTCCCATATTGAGACTGCCTATGTTCAGCAGGGAAAACTACAACTAGGAATAATCTAAATGCCTGGGGTTTAAAAACTCCCCTGGTTTGAAGTTGCATTTTTGAACAAGGAAAAATTTCTGCCAGTAGTCAGGCAGATGTTGCTAGCAAATTTATTCCAGCAAATTAAACCCCAGTGATTTGACTTTAGAAGCCTCTGACGAAGTTGCTTAAATGGGAGATTGGATTTAGGGCAAAGAAAGAAATAGCTGCTTTACAAACGTACTGCAGTAAATTCAGTGAAGTGCACATACTTTTATTTTTCCCTTGAATTGTGTGTACTCAGTTCACGTGCAGGCCATGCGAGTCATCCACTATGGAACATCTGTTTGCCTGTGGAAGCAAATCCAGGTGCAGTTTGCACATGTCTCAGGATCACTGTGCTGCAGTGTGATTTAAATTCTGTGGTGGTGGAGTGGGTTCTCATGTGGTTGGTATGTCCAGTAAGGATAAAGTTCAGGTAGAACAGCATTCAGAAATCACACTAGTGAGTCTGAGAGGAAGGATAATGGACTGGTACTATTTCAGCTGGAAAACTTCAGTTAATTTTACTGAGGCTGCAGGAGTTGGCTTTTCAAGAAAAAAGAAAGATGGTTGTGGGATTTCTCTAAAATACAGGTGATCTGTCATCAGCCACTATTATTTTGTTCTCAATTGCATAGATTAACATGATGTGCTAAAACAGCTCGTACAATTCCATAACTGCACAGCAGAATGACGTCTGCTTTATCTCATCTATTGAGCTTTCAGCAGCTCACGCAGACTGGGATTATCAATTTTTAGTCAACACATTACATTCTCAGTTGGATAAAACATTTAAATTGAAACAGGCAAACAACTTTATTGGACCAGCTCTCAGTTTGTGCCTCTGTTCATCTACATGCCTTATCCTAGATGGCATGGTCCGGATCCAGAAAAGAATGGTTTCAAAGTACAGCACCCTGAGTTCTTACCACCCTGAAGTTGTGGTGTTAATCTTGCTGTTTTGCTTTCCAGCCTAGCACTAGAGATGTGTGTTTTCTGCAGTTTTGCAAGGCTACATTTCTCCCTGTAGATGAGATCCTGCCAGGCCCTCTGCATCAGATGTCCATTGGGCTCCTTAGGATGTTACCTGGATGGCTGGTGGCTTGGGCTGCATGTGGAATACAGCTTTTTCATTTAGAATATGGGTGGTGGTAATCCTGCAAGTTAAAGTGAGCCTGCTACCCTGGAAGACTGAAGGAATCTGTTTCCTGTGACAGTTGTTGGATGGGAATCCTTACTAGGGATTTGATCTGGATCTCTTATGTTCTTCCTGTTAAACCTGTGATGCCTTGCATAACATAATTTGAGTTTTCTTATATGAAAAGAGGAAAAGAAAAGGAAGAGTTAATACAACTCTAATCTCTTGATTACACTCTTGGGAAAGAAGCAAGTCCCAGCCTCTCCTGAAGGACAGTTAATGTATTTTAAATGGTATTATAGTACCCCTCTCTTGTAACAGAAACACTCATCAGTAAACCTCAAAGGGCAAACAAGAGCTCCCTCCCTGTCATGAAACCATGGATTTAATTCTGCCGCCTTCTCTGTGCAGCCAGTAATAATTCTGTAACAATGTGTATTTGGAAACCTGGGTATCTAATGTGACTCGTGTTCAGGATAATGAAATTCCAAGCTAAATGTGGTTCTCTGATTTCTGTTGAAGTTGGCTGAGTTGAGGCTTTCTGTAAATTGCTTGTCTGGGCTTGCTTGTGTTGCCTGCGTAAAGAATGTGTTTTGTTATTTTGTGCTGCTGAGGTGCCTATAAGGTTGTGCTCTGCTGGTTTTGATGGGGAGTTTGAAAAGAAAACTCTGCTGCAGCACTAAGCAGCACAGATTCTTCAAGTTTCAATGCTTCATTTACCTTTGTATTGTGATGCTACCCTGTGTTAACTTAGATTATTAGTGCAAGTTTTATATATTCATTTAAGTTACAGACTCTTAAAACATGCTTAAACTCAAGTTTAATTTTCTACTAAAGTATGAAATGGTTTGAAGTGTTCTGGTAAGAGACTGTAATCTAAAAATTGATGTATTAAGAAGAGTGATAAAATTATTTTTCTACTATGTGCTTTATGTTTATAGAAGTTAAATAAATTCTGAGGTTTCTCTTTAGTCACCAGAAATTGAAGAAAACCCAAACAAACAAGAAACCAAGACAACAAACCAAGGCCATTCAAAATTCCCAGGGAAAATTCTAAATAACAGAGATAAGTTGTTTTATTGTTGTCTTTAGCTTTTGTTGATGTTGTCTTTCTGCTCCTTCCCAGCCAGGCAGGGTAGAAGTTTGTCCTCATTTTTGAAAATTCTGTATCAAAAACTTAACTTCAATTTGATCCTAAAACTGGGACTTTGTGACTTTCAGAAGCCGGTTCTTAATTAGAAGTTTAGCTTGGACATGATCCAAGCGCCTTCTTTGAAGTTAAATCCTAATATAATAAGTTAGAATTGAGGAGAACTTGCTGGAGGAAAGGAGAGGGCATAAATTATTTAGGTAACTTGCGAGCATTAGAGATAAAATAGTCTCAATATTTACATTTTAATTGAGTATTTGCAGGTCTGCAGTGCATATTCTGTCAGTGCCCCAGAAAAGATTATTTGGTTAAGGGGAAGTTCAGTGTTGGGGGGATGTGTAGGGGTTGTACATAGACATAGACCAGCAGAGAACTGGAAGGCAGTTGCCAAAGAGAAGATGCCACAGCAGCAAACAGTTCACATCCGTATATATTTTATCTAAACTGAGCAAAATGAAGAAAAATCTGGAAGATTTATGTGGAATTTCAGGGTGTAGCTTCTTAATTGCCTTTAAACTTTACTTGATAGTCATCAGTGCAGCCCTGCATGGAAAGGTCGTTCAGTGCCTCCAGCAGATGAGAAGATACCTTTGCTTGTGTTACTGGGGTTAAATTTTATGGTCTTGATTAGGGAGAAGGATGTGACAAGACAGGAGAGTGGTCCCCTTCTTGTGAATGCTGGGAGAATAGGTTAGAGCCTAGCTGGGCCTTCTGTGGTACTCTGTGAAAACAATGGGATAAACAGTGATTGGAAATCTTACTTGATGTTTCTTGGCTCATGGACTTTCTCCTTGGCCTACAGCAAGGCACCAGCTCCTGCTAACAGGGTGAGTCAGGGCAAGTCAAACACACCAGTACGGACAAACACTTGTCTCATGTTTTAACTGCATATTTCTGTTTTACCACATTACTTCCTTTTCTTTTTTTTTTTCCCCCCCCAAAATGTAATGTCTTGAAGAACCAGAATGGAGCTGTAATTTCTGTGCAATTTGAGAAGCCTAGGGCTGCTGACTGAGTGGAAAAAAATAAATCTGTTTAAAATACCATGTCATATTTTATTGTTCCCTTTCCATCATCTTGCTTCAAAGTCAGTTCAGCAGACTTGAAAAATCTACGGCTAATAAAATTACTGGGAAACAAGAGATCTGGTTTTAGTTAAAAGTTTTGGTCCTGTAGCCCCACTATCCTGTTTGGATTGATGCCTCACTTAAAGGGCTGGGAGCATTTTAAAAATAAATCTCCAAAAGCTACCCACTGAATTCGGTTTTTATTTCCCTTTGTTAGGCAAGTAATTGCTACACTGGGGGCAGATTTCTTTGTTGTAAAATCCAGAATGCTGAAAGTGGCCTTTGTGAAAGATTGAAGCAACCTCACTGCTCCCACACTGCCCACCAGTGAATTCTCTTCATCTCGCTGTAGATTAGTTGGACATGTGCAAGCCATACTGCTCATTTCTGAGAGTAGTGTGAAATGTTCTTGGCATTAATTGGGTTTTATGCTGCTAAACTCTACAGCTGGGATGGACTGGTGGGAGCTGTTGGTTTCATGGTTTGATTGGCAACTTTGCTTACTTTTCCCAGTTTTCTTGAAGAATCCTTGCACAGCCCAAGTGAGCTGGTCCTGGCTTTTGAGGAGGGAGGTTTTGGCAACAGTCCAAAGTGAACATGAACTAGTCTTTAGTCTTGGTCTACTGTATTATCTTATACCTTCTCATGCTCTTTTCCTATTTGGAATTTTCTGTAGGAAGTCTAAATGAGTAGTAGTGTTGACTAAACTTGTTCTCTGACCTAATGCAAGTTATGCTGAAGGTTTATTGTTCTCTCAGACCATTTCACCAGGCGTTTTGTTTTGTGGATGTGGGAACTTGGAACTTCCGATTTCCATTTTGCAGCCTCCAGACATACCTGCTCATGTATTCCCTGTTTTGTATTATTGCATTGTGTGTTCCTTGCTATAGTGACTCACACTTGTTTTCACAGCAATTATATGTGTTTTTCTCTGTATCATCACTTTTGTTTTCCAAAACATTAACTATAGTTGGACCAGAAACAGCCTTCTGCAAATAAAGACCCCAGAAGCTTTTCCTTGCATAGACAGTAAAGCATTGGTATTCTGAGGATGTAGCCTTTGTTTTGTGTTCTGCTTTTATGCACATTTTGTGGTTTTTTTGTTGGCTTGTGCATGGAAAGTTCTGGGAGATTGTTGCAAATGTCAAATACATATCCCCTTCTATGGAGTCCTTCTCTCCAGTGTGTTATTTAGATAATCCCCTGAGAGTAGGAACTGAGACTGCTGTATTGATTTCTCATCACATGCATTTAGCTGCTCTGGTTAATTGAATATCGTCTGGGGGGTTACTAATTGATTGTTAATCATATTTTGTGGATGTCAAAGATGAGCTGAATATTAATTTCCCATTGCCTACTTTGACTGTGTGTATATTTTTCTTCTTGTATCGTGAAGGAACCAGGCACCACGTTCTGCTGGTTGCTTTACACACAGGAGGTGCACGCCAAATGTTTACATCAGTTTTGTTTGCAGGAGGGATCAGTTTTTGTCTTGGCCTTTATAGGGGTTTTTTAAATATTAGTTTTAACTTGGAAGTGATAATGAGAGAGAAGTTCAGAGGAGGTGGCTCTGTTGGGACAGCCAAGAGGGGCCAAGCAGACCACAGAAGCCCCAGGCAATGAGAACAGAATGGGGACTGCACAGTATCCCCTGAGTGTTTGCTTTTAGACTCCATAGCCACAGATAGGCATTTTAAATTGTTTCGAAAATATTTTTAAAAATTTCAAGTGTTCATTTGTTTGATTTTTGCATTATGACTGTTGCTTTCTTATTCTTCTGATACCCTGATTTAAACTTTCAGAGCCTTTGAGAAGGTACAAATCTTACCACAGTGACGTTTATAGCACTTCCAGTGAAAGTCCATCTGTTATTTCTTCAGAACCAGATTTCAGGCAAGGTAAGAACTGTGTTTAAAAAAGAAAAACAGAACCAAAACAAACAAACAGACAAACAAAAAACCCAAAGAAAAAAGTTCAAGATGAAAAACAGACCCCAAAAGTATGACGTTCAGTCTTTACTAGAAGTCTTGATAATTACCAATGATAGAAAGCTGTAAGATGATGTAATTACAACATTGGGTACTGGTCAGCATAATTGTCAGTCTCTTCAGAAATGACTTTGACATTTACCAGTCTGGGTGGGAACTTGGTAGGAAAAGCTGAAAATGGTGAACATTTTACTACAGTCCCTTTTTAAAACTATATGCTGTCTTCAGAGGCACAAAAATTAGTGAGTTGCTGTTAGAGTACAATAACAGTAAATTGCAGTAGCTTTGTATGGGACATACATGGTTTAATTATTTTTATATTTGTGAGTTTTGCTATGAAGGCTAAGTGATTGATAATTTGTATGCCAAGGATTTCAGTGTAATGCTAAAGTACTGCATCATACAGACTGTTAGTATGATAAATTTAAGTAAATTTATTAAATCAATGGCTTGGAAAAGCAGGAGATGATACAAAGGGTTGTTCACTGATATATGACAGGAAAAATCAGCTTTGTGACTCATTATAAGTAATGAAGACAAATCATTTGGTGAAAATTGGGGAAGAAAACAATAGATAGGATGCCAGAGTACAGCTGCATTGTATGTGTTCTGTATGCACAGAATTCCAGCCCAGCCTCCCTGTACTTGCTGCACGCTCAGCCTTCTTTCTCACCTTCTTTCCTTCCACTTACGGACCCAGAAGCCTCAGGAGCAGAAACAAGTGCTGAGGCTCCTGTAATGCATTTCCCTTCGCTCTCTCGCCTTTTAGAACAGACTGTTTATGTCTTCCTGTCCAAAGTCAACAACTCCTAAGTTTGTACAGGCAAGATAGAGCTGCTCTCTGGCTACTAGTAGTAGTATTTCTGGACTCAGTGAAACGACAGTCAAAAAGACCTGTTTCTAAATCAGCTCAGTTGTATTTGTTCCCCAAGAGCTCTCCTGCCAGCTCTGTGTGTTGGGGGTACAGTAAGAGATGGAAGAATAGTAGTTTGCAAAATCAAGCTCTGAGTGTAGTGTCTCAGGTGCTGCTACAGGAAGATGTTCCAGCAAAGAAGGTAACTACTACAAAGAGAGTTGCAGGTTAGTATATTGCCAAAGGAAAAAAAAGAAAGAATTCTTTTTTTATAAATTATAATGAGGAGTCAGATTCCAGCGACTGGTTTCTTAGCTCCCTTCCTGTTAACTGGATGCATAATTAATTATCTGCTCTCTTAATGTTCTGAAGTGGTATTTTATGATGTCCATGCCATGTGTGAGTCTCAACTCTTGGCTGACAAATGTGTTAGCTTAGGAAGTCATCTGTGCAATTGTGTGCAGGTTTTTCTAATTGTGATTTCTTCTAGACCTTCCTTAGTCGTCTTCTTTGAAGGACTATCAGCTATCTTTTTTGAGGGAAAATTGTTAGACAGCTTTGAAAACTGAAAGCAGATTCATAATACTAGTTTGTTTGCTACTGTAATGCCATTGTGCAGAACACATGAATTTGACTCCTAAGTAATCTCATATGACTGATAAATCCTTGATTTTTAGATGGGATTACTCTGTGTGCTTTGTTGCTCGGTCAGGTATTAATTTGTCTTTTCGTTTCCTAGTGAGAAGAAATGAAGGTTTCAAGAGAGATGATGCCAGTGGTGTATTATCTGGTGCTGATGATATCTCCACGTCAAGTCAAGCTAATTCTCAGAGAGCAAGGTAAACCCTATGAAAACTATATGTCTTGGCATGCTTTGTCTTTATCAAAGAATGTATTCTAAATCTGCAAGTGAAATTTTTCACTCCCATCCCAGCTTTTGTTTAAGGTTTAAAAAATGACACATAGTACTTGAATGAAAATAGCACTTCAGAATTATGTATTGCATTCTTAAGTAAAGGTCTCATGATGCACTGTGATTTAGAGGTAAGTAAGGAGTCCAAATTCAGTTCCCCTATGTAGTGGGGAGTGATGTGAACTCTTACCAAATTGCTATATCTGTCTGAAGAGCAGGGGGCATGTTCTGCTTGGGAATATTTAGTATTTTTTTCATTGTACTTTTCTAAAATACATTTTTAAAAGTTATTGATATTAATACAGATTAACTTGCATTTTTTTCATTTAATAAGGAAATTCTAACATTTATTTTTTTTTTAATAAGTCAAAAGCCTTATATTTGGTTGGTTATTCTGGCAAACTCTTAGTTCATGTTTTTGTGTTTGGATTAATTTTTTTTTTAAATGCTTCCACACGGATTAGGCAGGCCAATTCAGTAATAGTTTATGCTTTTTTAAAATTGCTGTGCTGTGTATTCAAATATTACATCTTTAGAGTTTTATTTTTTCAAGTGCTATTCACCTATACAACTTTAAAAAGTAGGTTCTGCTTTGAACATCACCTTAATGCAGCATCTTTTTACAGCAGAAACATTTCTTACCAAACTGTTATGTTTTGAGAATGGTTCCATTCTAAAGGTTTGAGAATTTTTATTTTTTTTTTTGGATGAAAAATTTTCTTCTAGTCTCTGCAAGATACCTAATCACCTTGGAATATTTTATCAAAGTGATGCAAATTATTTTTGTTGTAAGGGGTAAAAAAAATGGACATATCTCTTTCCTCATCACATTACAACAACAGGGAGCTTTCTGCTTCGTGTGCCTTAGATCAAGAGTAAGATTGCTCCTGTGCTTGATATTTTAGGATCTTTTGGGCATGAGTTGGAGTGGAATGCTGCTCTATCCTGTTAAAGAACTTGGAGGTGTCTGAAGACTGGAATTGTTGGGTGGCAAGGCTGGTAACTGAGTCCACATTCATTTAACACATAGGATGATGTGAATGGGGCCTAGAGCCATGCTTTGAACATGGAGATGAAACTAAATGAGAGGCTACTTCTTGCACTGTATTGTGAGCCTGTCAGAAATGGATCTGAGTGAGGCGGGGTCTCAAATGAACTGTGTCTGAGGGCAGGTGAACAGGAGAAAAGCTACTTGGAAATCTTACAGCTTTCAGTTATCTGGTCTGGTGCATTGGCTTAATTACTACTTGCACTTTGCCTGAGAAATGCAAAGCCATATACAAATGTACATATTGGCATTCCTTGAAGTCCACATTGGTTTGTTGTTGGGAATATCTTATCTCTCTGTGTAACACCAAATGTGTTATTCTCCAGTGCCCAAATACTCTTAGAAATCCAAGTTGTCTTCACACAAGAGGGTTTTGGCTAATATATGTGCTTTTAGGGCAGACTTTCAAGGGGGTGCATTACTGGTTTATAATCCATGTAACCCCATTCAAGAACTGTAAATTTCTACTTGGTGTTTTATACTGTTTTAGCACCACCCTCAAAAGGCAAAGCAGACCATTACTACTGTGTGTACAGAATGAGCACTTAGCTTTCTTAATTTATTTGCCATAGTTGTTTGGGTCTTTTTTCCTTTTGGTGAAAAATCCTAAGTCAGTCTTAGTTCTGCTTTACCTTGAACCCAGGAAATTGCCCATTCAGCACTGTAGCTATGCTTCAAAATAAAACAGCAGTAATTTGCGGATGCTGATAGAGAACTTCTGTTTCTATTTACAAAATCTTTCAGAAACAGAAAGTAGCGTGTGGTATGTAAATGAGTCACACTGTAAATGAATCATTGCTGTAAATGAATCGGACCTATTATGCAATTGAAAATGCCAAGGTAAAACAGTACATAGTTTCTCATGGTTTGTTTCACATTATTTCATATTACTCTGTTAAGACTAGTACTCTTAATGGATGTAATTTGTATGCATGTGAAATCTAGAAGGAAAATACTGGTTTGCAAGCGCAGCATAGACTTACCTGTTGTGCTCAGCAAGAGAATGTATTTTACATGTATGTAACTATCCAGTCTTGTTTTAAGGCTTGGTATTTTTTGAATCTCCTGTTTCTACTTGGCCTCCTCTCTGTGCTTGTGCTCAAAGATACCACTCTCTACTTGCACAAAAACATCATGGTAGAGTACCACAGATAGATTAATAAAAAAACCCAAACTTGTTTACCTTATGAAAATGGGGGAACAATTATGAAAATCAGTAAAGAACTAAGTACCAGACTAGTATGTATAACCAATCCAAAAAAATGAGGCTGAAAGCTGGATTTTACTAGCCCTTTTTTTTTTTTTAGACCTGTTGAGAAACAGGAAAACAGCCAAAGCAGAATTCAGTTCTGTAGTAATACTTAGATAATACCTGTTAATTATGTGATCTGAATAGAAAAATGTGCTCTCTCTCTTACTACAGCAGCTGTTAAAACTTTACAGTGCTAACAAGGGTAAAAGGAATAGTAAGGTGTGGGTTTTCTAATAAAGTAACTTAATGTTTTTATTCAGAACATTGCATGTTGCTGCTTTAAAATGTCCTATGTTGCAACAGACCATGGTTTTTATGGCTTAAAAACCCTCAGCTCTCAAAGTAAAACTAGTGATAACAAGTAGTTCCATGGAGCAGATTGTCAGAGTTTACATGCCTTGGCTGGTCATTTAATTCCAAGGTTTGGGGAAGTGTATGCAACTTGATCCGTTTCTTAAATTCCATCAGCACTGCAGAGCATGTTTCAGGGTTTTACTCTGTGTTTGAGAGATACCATCTGTACTTCAATATATACTAATTTTTCTGGTCCTGTGACATGTTCTTAGTCAGTCTGCTTAATTATCCACAGAATTATCCTTATAAAATTGAGTTGTAAATCAAATAGAGGATTAAAAAAAAGAAGAGGGCGGTGAGGCTGTTCAGGTTTCAGCCAGCGCGGCTTGCGCTGTTTGGGAGGGGTGACTTGTTCTTAAATTAGCAGAAGCCATAGACATTCAGTAGTAGAGTCAGAGTATATTCAAACCCTTCTCGTGGTTTGTGACTTTGTTATCCTTTTAACGTCTTGGAATGCATTCCTTGTGGCAATGGCTTGTCTCTTGTTTCCTCTTTGCTTCTTGTATTCCTTGTTTTTTTCCTTTTTTTTTTCTTTTGTTTTCTTTTTCTTCCTTTACTATTTCTTCCTTTTTCTCTCTAGGAGCAGCAGCTGCCATGGATCTCTTCCTTCTGTTGCCTTTTCTGTCCAGTAGATTTCATTTTCATATCCTTCCTACCTTACCAAAAGACATCTGTCCTTCTCAGTCCATTCCTGACCTTTCCACTGCACTAACCGTTAGAGAATGCCTACCTGCTTCCCTTCTTCCAACTTCCTTCTCTGATCCAATACCTGCTTATTTCTTGGTAAGTACACTAGGGAAAGAGTTAATTCTCTTCCCCTTTTTGAGGGCATCAGCCTCCCAGGTGATTGCTCCTCTGCCATCTTCAGATTAATAAGCAGCTGTGAGTTTCTGGTTTGCAGTCAGTCACTGCTGAAAATACAGAGTAGCAGCCAAGTATTTCTCTGATGAAGCACCACACCAAACACACTCTCATGATGTTATCTGCTAGGAATATAATTGAGGTGGGTTTTTTTGTTGTTGTTGTTGCTGTTGGAATAGTAATACTTGCATTTTCTGAACTTCACGAAAGAGCTCTACCAGTGTATGTCAGCAGAATTTCCTCTTCTGTAGGAGAGAGGCATTTCTTGTCTTGGAACCTAAAGAGTGAATCAGTCTGACCAAGCCAGAGTTAATTTCACTTACCCAGGATGCTGAAGGATGCAGATTTATGGTTGATTATAGTGCTTATATACTAAGTTAGGAATATTTTTAAGCCATTAGGTTTTTGAGCTTCCTCCAGGGCACCCCACACCCACCCCAATTTTCAGAGAAACTAATGCATGTCAACAAAGATAATAAAACCAACCTAAGGACAAAATTTTTATTGCTTCCATTGCACAGAGCTGTATGTTATTAAAAAGGCCAGACTTTTTTTCTGCAGTAGGTGTTTTCACAGTAGCAAGTGTTTTCAGATAGAGCCCGTTGCAACATGTCTGTCTTTTTCATATAGTCTTTGATAATTCATAGATATTTATGTTCAGAAAACGTTTGTTTTTATTTCAGAGCCCAGCCTTAGACCTTGATCTGAAGGGCTCTTGTGGGTGTATTTAACTTAGTTCATTGTCAATATTCCCATTTATGTCAATCCTAATGGGTTTTTTCATGGTGAAAAACTAAACATGTGCACATGTCTTAGCAGGTCTGAGACATTTTCTCATTACTTTGTCCTTTTAGGTGCACGTGATTAGGTCTGTTGTAGAAAGAAACAGAGAAGGGAGAAGGGGATCAATGCTATGAAAGCCCTGCACAATGGAAAGACTATTGGACTTATATTCATTCATTTTTCTATAACTACTCTGTACTTTCCCTCATTTGAGAAACTTTAGCATCATTCTTTTCTTGTACATAACTTTTCTTATTTTAATGCTGGTTTTGTATGCTAAACAATGACACTTGAATATTAGAAAAAAGAGAGTGTGGTGCACTGTTCACAATACTGCTATTTATTACTAACTTTGTAAAAAGATGAAAATAAAATTTGAAATCATATCCACCAAGCATAGACAACTGTACTGTCTGGACAGGTTTGTTAACTGTTTTCTCATTCATCCGTCATATCTCTAGATTCTTCTGAAAGCTAGGTGTATAAATTGAAAAATAGGGATATGAATTGAATGTCTTTAAAAGTCCATAGATTACCTTTCTACAAGGATTGTGTGTCAGTGTCAGTGCAGGACTTACTCTAAATCTATCTATATTTTTAAACTTAAATGCAATTATATACAAGCTTCTAGAGATTGTCTTGGCTCTTTTATGTTTTTCATTTCTAAGGTTAGATGGTACGCTAAACACTGAGCTTAGAATGGCTTGGATTTCTCTGTTCTTCTCACTTCCTAACCACTTTTTCATTTTTCAAATAAAAAATGGCTTTTGTTCACCCAAAAAGGGGCATGAATTTCTTTCCTTCCATAGAGAGTAAAACTAATAGGACCTTTGGGATCCATACCTGATGAGAAAAGAACTTGAGAATAGGTTGCTGTGTTTTTCTGAAGTACTGATGCACTTTTTGTGTTTTTCTCATTTTTTCCTTCAGATTATTAATTTAGACTCTAAATTAATCTTTGTGGTAACTGTATATCAATCAGGCCATTCTTAGGAATTTAAAAGAAAAGGAACTATTTTCAGCAAAATATCATGTTGAAAACATTAGAGTATGGTATTTAGGATAATTTAGTATGAAAAATGTTGATACAGAGAAAATATTTAGGTAAATATTCCAAGTTACACTACTGCTTGGAAATAATCAGGAAATAAATATCAGGCCCATGCAAGCGAAGTGTTTGGAGCAATATTTGCTTATATAAAGTACACTATTATTTCAGTTTTTCTCTTTAACAGTATGATTTTGAGCATGGCTTTTTCACAGTCCCTGCTTGAACACAGGAATTAAGATATTTTTGGAGCATTAATATTTTTCTTCCTCCGTGTGCTCACTGGTTTTGTGCTGGTCCATTTGGTTTGTAGTGTCAAGCGTTTTTGAGACTGCAGCTGAGCCTTTATTTTCGTATGAATACATGACAGGCACCTCTAGGGAGTTGGCATGTTTGTTCAGTTTCTATATTGATGGATTGCTGCACAGGGCTAAACTCCGGGCTGTGAATAAACATTTTCAATGTAGTATTTGATAACTAGTTTTTGTGTTCTGTGTTTCCATTTAGGAATGTGCCTAAAGCAGCAGAATGTCTTAGGCATACCTATTAATGTCTGGCATCCCCTCTGACTATCCTATAGGCAACACGAAGCACCATTTGAAGGCAAACTGATAAGTCAAGAAGTGATGTTGAAGCGTCAGGAAGAAGAAATGATGCAACTGCAGGCTAGGATGGCTCTCAGGCAGTCCCGACCTAACCTCTACCCAGGAGACGCAATTAGATCCTCAGTGCTCGACATCACCAGAGATCCACTGAGAGAAATAGCCCTGGAAACAGCCATGACACAAAGAAAACTGAGGGTAATGCCCTGAGCTCAGGTGAACTCCTACTTTCATTGAAGCAGAGCAGTGGCTTGACTGAAACTCTTGTATGTGAGATTCATAAACTGGGTCTTGTAATAAATAGTCATCATCACAAATTAAATGCTGGGTGTTTGTTGTTGCCCTGATGAGAAAGGCCTGCTCTCACAGGGTAAAATTCTGAGGTTTTGTGGCATTAGTGGCTACAGAGCCTAAAGTAGTATCAAGAGATGCTAAAACGGACAGCAAGTTTTGACAATTGCATCAATTAAGCAATGTAGTGTCCTAACAAAGGTAAGGTGTAGGCTTTCTCCTGTGTTCTATGGTGTTTTCAACCACTTCATTGCATTTCTCTTAGTGGAATGTGGATGTGTCCCACCTGCATCAAAGATTATTAAATGAGCCAATTGGGAAGGTAAAGAAAGAGAGAAAGGATTCATTTGGCCCTTGGATTCACCCTGAATCCCTCTGCAAACTCCCCTTTGGTTTCTCAGCTGTCTTGGTATGTGGATGAAATATGAGATTACAGAGAAGGAGGGGGACAGAGGTATGTAGGTAAATAGAGTGTCTGATGTGGAGAAGAGACAGTGGCTTAATGCCCTCTGCTGCTACTTTCCATGAATTGGATATTTATTTTCTTGTAATAAGGATGGGAAAACTTGAAGCAAGACTAAGGGATCTGTTGCCCTAATACAGGGTAATAGTTCCTGTACCTGTCTCCAGCCCATAGCATTCTGATAAGTTAGTTCATGTAGGCTTTGACTAACCAGGTTGGTTCCCTTCCCTGCCTCCCAGCCCTTAAGAGGTTTATGTGCAGATGTTTTGCACATTGTACACAGTAGGTAGTAGCCACTTGCCAATAAAAGTTTTTCCTCAAAAGGTGAATCTTGAGCCACTTGTGGTCTTGAAGTGGGTATTGTGTAGAGGACTTCCTATAATGGTTTGGACAGATAACCTCCTGTAATTTATGGGGTGAATTAGGAGAACATTTAATTGTCTGCAGGCAGACAGAAAGTGACCAGGATATTTACTTGAACCCATCAGACAGAACTAGGCTGAAAATGTTAGTCTTCAAGAGATGAGACTTGCATGTCACAGGCAGAGATTTGTCAAGGTAGAATTGCCACCAATGCAGAAAACCTTAGTTCCGTCAGGCAGTTCCTTACTGAGATAAGCCCAGATGGTCTTGATATACAAGCCATAGCCTATATTTTAAGGGAAGACAAATACTACAACCTTTGCTTTTTGTCCAGCAAAGGAAGGAAAATATGGAGAGTAGTGTCATCAGCACTGTAACTTGCCAGTGCTGTCTGGCATTCATGCAGGCAAGATCATGTTCTTTAGGCTTAGCAATTCTATGATGGAAGAATTCGGTACAGTAGTCAAATTTCAGCCTTTGGTTCCTCTTCCGCATTTGCAAGGCAGGAGTTAACTGTGCCTCGGTCTGTTGTTCCAGCATCACAGTGTTCGCTCATACCCTTTTGTGATTTGCAGAATTTCTTTGGCCCGGAGTTTGTGAAAATGACAATTGAGCCGTTCATCTCCTTGGATCTACCGAAGTCTATCTTGGTAAGAAAGGGGCTGTTCAGCCACCTGTGGCAGGGGAAATATGTGAAACCAACACATGCATTTGTATCACAAGTGTGAATGTTGAGAGATTTTGTTTCACAAAATGCAGACTAAGAAAGGGAAGAATGATGACACCAGGCGAAAAGTAAATGTGATGCTTCTAAGTGGGCAGAAGCTGGAGCTGACCTGTGATACCAAAACGATATGTAAAGATGTCTTTGATATGGTCGTTGCCCATATTGGCTTGGTGGAGCATCATTTCTTTGGATTGGCTACTTTAAAAGGTAAGAATAATGTTTTGATGTACAGAATAAGAAGGATTAGCTGCATGGTGTTGGGAAAAGATGAGCATCTGCCTGGCATCTGCAAAGCATTTATTCTGAGTTACGCTTTCTTGTTTTGAGGCAAAATATATTCCTTGATGAAGAACAACTTTGCACAATAAAATTCTACCTTTACCTGAGTAAAAGCAGCTCATCCTGGGCAACCTTTTCTCGTTGGTTGCCAAGTTTTCTTCCCTGCAGGTTGTTGCTTTCACTCAGACTAGTACCCCTCAGAGGACACAAAAGGGCTTTGGGTTCTGTTAACATGCCCTAGGCAATGCTGCAGCCTCTGGTGGAGGCAAAACCTTTGCGATGCACAGAAGGGCTCCTGCTACAGAGGGAGTTGTCTCAGTTGCTCCTGAGCTGTTAATTTTTTGCTATTAAAACAGTCCAGAAGTTGAATGTTTTTTTCCTCACTGGGTAGAAGGTCATTCTGCCAAAAGTAACCCAAGTTTCCTGTCAGCCTGTCTCACAGGCTGTTGAAGAGCTGCAGCCCTCAATATTTGCGTGACGTGAAGCCCTTAGCAGCTCAGAGCTTACTCTGTCCATGGCAGGCTCCTGGTGCTCTTAAACATTTTACAGAAATGTAAATGGGACAGAAGTAGTAAAGGAGGAAAGGAATGACAGGTTTTGAATTTCCTATGGGATAAAAGCTTGTACATTTAAAAAAAAACTCTTATCTCTTATTGCCATAGAAGGTAACTATTTTTTTCCATACTGTTTTTTTTGCATAACTATAAAATTGTTTCTTCTGCCCTTACTCAGTATTCCCTTTAATAGATATTGTGGTTATAAGTCATTGCTAGTCAAGAGAAAACCTTTCTGTTCAAACCCCGGGTTCAGAGTTATAAATATGGTCTTTATTGTCCTACGGAAGGATATACTTGGTTTTAATGTTTTTACCAATGTGCTTCCCTTTAACATTCATGACAGACAATGAATTTTTCTTCGTCGATCCTGACATAAAGCTGAGTAAAGTAGCTCCAGAAGGATGGAAAGAAGAATCAAAGAAAAAGAACAAGCCTCCTGTCAATTTCACTCTGTTTTTTCGCATAAAGTTTTTTGTGGATGATGTCAGTCTGATACAGTGAGTGTATGAAATTCTTTTTTAAGCCCTTGAGCCCTAAATTTATGCACATAAATTGGCTATTAATCAAATACCGGAAATTTGCTGTAACGGGAAGAGTGCCAAAGATAGTGTGTGGGGTTTTATTCCATGGGTTCTATGTTATTTTCCTGTTCTAGGCATACGCTGACCTGTCACCAGTATTACCTACAGCTGCGGAAGGACATTCTAGAAGACAGGATGCACTGTGATGATGAGACAGCCTTGTTATTAGCATCCCTAGCTCTCCAAGCTGAGTATGGAGATTATCAGGCAGAGGTATGTGATCAGTTTCACCTTTGTGACTGTGATCTTGCTACTTAATTAAAGAATAGTCTGTGGTCTGCCACACATGCTTCGCAGCTTTGTGCTGGGCTGAAGCTCAGCTGATATGCTGTTGCCAGGTTTTGCTGTGAGCAAGTGTTCTTTTAGTCTAACACAGGTTCTTGCAGAATTTCGTTCAAGATCAGGGTATTGAATCCTCTCTTTTCAGTGAAAGTAGAGTCAGGCTTGAATATGAAGAAACCAACATGAAGTTAAGCTCTGCGTTGGAGCTGAGATTGATTCCCTCACATACTCAGAATCATGTGATCCTCTGATTTGTAACTTTTTGTACCGTGGTTTGTACAATTTTTTGTAAAAATGAATGTTTATGCTTCATTCGTGCTCATAGGGTAGTATATGGAGGTGCCATCACAAAAATGTTTCATGTTGTAGGTGCACGGCATGTCGTATTTCAGACTGGAACACTATGTCCCGGCAAGAGTGATGGAGAAGCTAGATCTGTCCTACATCAAGGAAGAGCTGCCAAAACTGCATAGCACTTATGTGGGTGCATCTGAGAAAGAGACAGAGTTAGAATTTCTGAAGGTGAGTGGGCAGCAATTTGCTTCCTTAATCTGTGATTTAAGAATTTCCTTGTTGGAATATGAGTGCACAGGAAAAGAGTTCAGGGCCTGAATAACACTGGAAGGAAGAAAGCTGAAAAGTTTTTTTCCAAACACACATCATAACAATCAAAAAGAAATCATAAAAGATAGGATGTTCCATCACTTTTTTCCAATCAAGCTAACTAAATGCAACTGTTGATCCTTGTGTTTACTCTAAAGGGCTGTGTTTGTGAGGCAGCACACCCTGCATTCCCCATGTCTTTTGAGCTTTCTGTAGAGTGGAAAGAAAAAAATTACAAACACTTTTGTTACAGCTAATACTATTCATGGTGCTTGGTATGAAGCAAGCCAGAAGCATTGCCAAGGAGAATTTCTTGTGTGGGTTCTATGTAAGATGATAGAAAAACTATTATCACGGATATATTTGGGCTATTCTATAAGGACCCATTGAGAAATCTAATTATAGTCTTTGTTGCTGTTGCTTGTGAGTTAATGATTAGGTTCTGCCTTGATATAATGACTGTGAATAGGTTTAGAGGGTGAAGGTTTGCTCCTGAAACACCAAATAACCACTACATTGAAATTCCAGTCACACTGTACTTCCACAGTCTCTTTAAGTATGTGATGGAAGGGATACTTGGCTGACTTGGCTTCTTCTAATCTTGTTGCTTATTTTACAGAAGTGTTCTTGTAACTTAACCAAAGAGAACAAGAGTAGGGGACTTGATCCTAGCTAAGCCTAGCCTTACTGGGGGTGGAGTGGGGGGAGCAGTTAGATTCTCTCCTTCGATTTCATTACATCAGTACTGAAGAGGCAACAGGAATGAGCGACTGGGAGTGTGAAGTGAGTGAAACTGCATCTTCTGGTAGTTATGATGCCTTAACATGGTCACTGAATTGCAATGCTAATTTAGTTCTGTGTTTAAAAAGTACATCTGGCTAGTTGAGTTTCTTGATAACAATTGGTTTACTAAAATCCAAACATATATACATACATGAAAATATTTATAGAGAACTATGATATTTATATAGAGGTATGAAAATTTGTAATGACCTTCACTTTGTACTCATTGCATTGAACTGTACAGTTGTGTCAGAGGCTCACAGAATATGGGGTTCACCTTCATCATGTGTTGCCTGAGAAGAGATCTCAAACAGGCATCCTTCTGGGAGTGTGCTGCAAAGGAGTTGTTATTTTTGAAGTTCACAATGGAGCCCGTACACCTGTGCTACGCTTTCCATGGAGAGAGACAAAGAAAATATCCTTCAGTGTAAGTTGGTCTCTTTTCCTCTATCTGTGTCTTAACAGCTGTATTTGTGTCTCCAGTTACCATGAGTTTTGTGTTTTGTTATTTTTGCAAATTAAACTGCTGTTTTACAGCAAAATCTGACTACATTTTGTGTGGCTGTTTTATTATAGGATTGAAATAGGAGTTTTGATGTTTTTAAGATTTTTTTTTGTTTGTTTTTATTAACTTGCAATCTATGCTGCTGTGATTCCAGACTCAGAAGAGTGTTTTAGCACCTGCGTTTCGGCAAATATGTATTGATGGGAAATGTGCCTTTCTTGCCTTCTAAGGAAAGAGCTATTACAAAGATAGATGAAGGGCTACTCTAAGCTTGGAGAGAAGCTTTGCCCCTTTACTGCTCTTCTGGGCAATCTGCCCAGGCTGCTGTGTGGTACATGGATGGTGAAGAAGCACCAAACTGAGAATCCTGCATTAGAGGGCTGGGTACTGGCAAATGCTAGTACTCCGTATAAGTAGGAAATGCATCTACGTTGCTTTTAAGTTGTTATATTTCCAAGAGTAACGTTAAGTTAAACAGGGGCTGACACTTGATTGGGCCAATACCAGCCAACTTCAATGGGTACACCAAAATCTGCTGATCATGTGTCAGTTTTTAATGAGGTGTTGAACTTCACATGCTTGCCTTTATATAGGTATTGCAAACAGGACTTCTAATTCTGTCTCATACCTTATTGAAAGGCTACAGCCTGTTTCATATGATTTTAACTAGACTTGATAAATTGAAGTTTAAAAATTACTAAAAAGAAAAATTCAAGACTTGGAACATAAACTGATAGATTTTATACTTAAATGGACATCTAGTTCTTTTTCCTGAGTGACAGCACTGGTTGTGGCTTCCTCAGGGAGTTTTGAAAACCCCATCTTGCAAGATGTAATACTACTGGTTGTCATTACTCAGCACCAGCAGTAACAGAGACAGATTAAATAAGAATAAAGCACCTTCTCAGCTAACCCAGGTGTAGAGCTACTTAGTAAATCTCAATTTTCTTTTGACCCCTGTTTTAACAGAAGTCTCTCCCATCAGTGCCTTTTGCTTCAGGAGCATTTACATGCTGTAACTGTGCACAAACAAATGCAAAATTCTTCATAGGCTAAAAGAAATAATTGTCTTCAACTTTTTTCTTTCTCCATTGTGCAGAAGAAGAAAATAACTTTGCAGAACACATCAGATGGTATCAAGCATGCCTTTCAGACTGACAATAGTAAGACTTGCCAGTACCTTTTGCATCTTTGCTCTTCCCAGCATAAGTTCCAGCTACAGATGAGAACCAGGCAGAGCAACCAGGACACTCAGGACATAGGTAAGGACTGTGACACTGTGTTGGTTTTTAATAGCAATCTATATGTGTTTTTATAAGGAGAAAAGCTGGACTTAGCTTCAGTAATTCTGCTGGGTGCTACAGATGTGTAGCTCTACAATTTGAGGGTTTATACTTTGAAGAGACTCCACTAGCTAAGTTTGTTTAGATTTTGTTTGAGGCTGGGGATAGGAAGGGAGCTGGGAAAACAGAGAAAAGCTGGCACATAGCAGCTGCTCTAAATTAAAAGGAATCTAAAAATAGGTCACTAATAGTACTATCCCCTTTGATTGATGGCCTTTTTTCAGAAATAACTAAGATATTTCTATTACAGGACTGTTACCTTTTGCTTAGTGTGAAAGGAATTGGTTTGATAATGTGAAATTATAGATAAAATGCTTGATCATGGGAGGGCAGATAAAATTTGGAGCATTTAATGATGCTGCATCTGTAAGCTATGGGCATAGTTGTCTTTATTCCACTTAATGTTTGGTGGACCTACTAAGGAGCAACACTGATATTTATCCATTTCCTTCGTAATTTATGAGTATAATAGAAAATGTAAAGACATTCTTTTTAGATAGAAAATATTAATTGGAGAATGTAATCATTGAAACCAAACCCCTGTACTAATTTCTTCACTGTTTGGAGCAGAGCTCACTTGTCTGGCCTTTAGCATGGTCCGGAAGTGCTGTTTTGGTCAGTCTGTCTGCTCATTCTTTCTTTGTTCCCTGTTTTTATCTGTCTGCATTCCATTTACTGTTAATCCAGACTTCCACCAGTGTAGCTGGGGTGGAGTTTGGCCCCATTGCTGCCGAAATTGCCATCTCTAATTTAAAAAAAAAAAAAGAAAGAAAGAAAAAAAAAGGGGGGGAATGGGCATGGGAAAAGGCATGTGGCAACCATGCAGCCTTTTTTTCTATTCTTTTGGGCTTCTCCAACTTCAGGCAAAGAAATAGACCAAGTGACTTAGAGCCTTTGTACCATTCTCTGATTTAGTGTTTGTTTATCCTAAATTGCAGAGAAAAGCAATACATGAAAGGCTTTCTTGGCTAGGCAAACTTGGTTGCTCTTAACAGATGGAGTATGTGCTATACTGTGGGAGTCTGGAAGACAATAGTTTGCCTCTGTGCAGTGCAGATCACTTGTAATTCAGAGGTCTCAAATTCCACCAATCATTCATAATCAGAAGCAAACAACTCAGCATTATGGTTAATTCCATTAGAAGTAAAAGCAATTAGAACAAAAACCTTGCTTTTGTCATGACTTTACTATCTGAATTGGTTACTCATGTTTCTTTTTCCTGCATGTGTGTGTGTATATAGCAATAGTGTTACTAGAGTAATATTTTAAAGACAGAAAGTACAAGAAAGCAGTGATGAAGCAGCTAGTCAAAGTAGTATAATAATTATAAGTACTGCTTTTCTTTTGTTAGAGCAATGAAATCCCAGGCAGTATTTGGGAAGCATTATGCTTGGCCTGTAGAAGCATCAAGTGTTTTATTATGGGGTTTTTTTATAGAGCCCTTCTTATGTCAGTAAAAGCAAGTAGTTGGAAATGCTCAGCAAAGCAGTAGAGAAAAGGGCAAGTGGCAATGTTATTAAGCCAAGGCTGATCACCACAGGAAGTGTTTGTTTTGAAGGTTCCTTACTGAAGGACTGATTCTGGGTTAAAAGCACAGTGAGCACAAGCATGTGCCTGCAACACTTGCAGTGTTCATGAGGTAGAGTAGCAGACTACAGAGCTACAGAGGATAATTAATTATTCTTTGGAAGATTATTTTGAAATACAGTATTGCAGTGTACTGCAAGACTCACTCTGATTTCTGTCCATGAATGGGGAAAATATTTTGAGAGAAGGAAGAGGGCCTGGCACACATGGTGGCAGTGAACAAATGTTCATGGCACATAACTGAGGATGGAGGCACAAAGCCATTATAGCCCTTGTGAAGTACATGACATGTTTTCCACTTGTTGCACGATGTCTTAATTGAGCTGGGGAAAACCATTTTAACACATGTAAGTCTTAATAGAAAGGATTACACCTGGAAAGTAAAAGGAAAATGCCTCTTGAATAATATTCTTTCTGCATGAATAGAAAGAGATGAGACACAAAGTTGAAAAACAAAACAAAACAAACAAACAAACAAAAAAAAAACCCAAAAAAAATACTAGCAGTTTTATAGTACGTAAGAAATAAGATAAGCTATAACATAGCTATAACTTGAGGAATGGTCGTTTCATTTTGCACCACTTCTGTGGCCACGCAGTGAACAGAACCAAGCACTGAGTTTTCAGATGAATGTTTGGGCTCCAGAACGGGCATGTGGAAAACCACAAAAATGAAGTGAGGGTTAAGTCACCCTTACAGAGGGTTGGTTTCAAGCACATGAAAATTTTCAGTTGCAGGGTTGGCACAAAAGCCTAATGTCTATATAGATAATGATGTGAAAGTGTTTGTCTGAAATCCATAGGAATTCTGTTTGATGTTCATACAGGGTAAATGCAATGTTGAGAGAAGAGATCTTAGAATGTTTTGTTAAGGGACTCTTCCCAGGATGGGAACCAGCAAGAGCAGGTGTCACTGATGCCTTCTGTCAGGGTCAGGAAACTTGGATTTGTGGATTTCTGGTCTGATTGGGCAAAATCATTCTTCTGTAGGTTATCTAATCTGATGCCTGTGGCCAGAGGAGGTGTTGGGTGTGGATAAGAAAGGGGGAGTTGTGTATTAATTCTCCTTTAAGATGGTGAAAACCATACCTTCCACTACTAAATCTGCTCAACCTGCATGCCTGTAACAGCCAGAGTGCGAGTTACTATTGCAGTTACTTCCTGCCCTAGGTATTGGAGGAAGGAATGTCATCTGGAATGGCAGGGCTAAGGTTACATTTGCCAAATGCGCTCTTTCCTAAATGCCAGAGTATTTAGCATTTAAGCTAATGGGTGATGTGTACCAGAAAGTAATATTTTCCTTTTGAATTACAGTGCAGCTTCCTGGAGCAGCTTATTTCCTAAATGTATGCTCAGTTTAAAAAAAAATACTGTTTAATCATAAATCAGAAATACGTACCCAGTTGAGGATTGTTTTTCCTCAGACTTCCTTGTGAACTGACTCCGCGACATCAGTGAAGTTTATGAAGGATTCAGGTGGCCTCATTTCCTTTAAAGTCTCTAACCAGCCAACAAGTTGCCGCAGCTTATCAAGTTTCTGTGTGAGAGCCAAGCCACAGAACTTAACTGCTAGCCTTAGGAGGCAGTTAGGATAATGGGAATGAGCCCTGCTCAGCTTTGCTCTGAATTAAGATGGGGGTTAGGCTAAGTTGTGTTTTGTGGCATTTGCTTTCAGCTAGGAACATCCACCCAGACAGTTCCCACGACTCAGCTGACAGTAATTTAATTACAATCCAAAACCTGTTTTTCTCTGCTGCCTATGAGAATCCTTGTTAATGAGTCAAAAAGTCTGGCAAACCCGGGTCAGCACTTTCTGTTCTGTGCTAAAAGGCTTAGGGTGTTTCTGGTAAGTGAGGTCCTCCAGTGCACCTGAGTGTAGTGATGCTCTTTAACCAGGCAGAGGTGCTGCCAAGCCCCCATGACCTTGCAGCTGTACTGCAAGTTCTTAGGCGCTCATGAGAAGAAAATTAAGGGATGGATGGATGGAAGTTTGGTAGGATCTGATAGCGTAGAGATGGAAGAACCCTATTTGTTCAAATTCTGGTATAGGCTTGTATGAGCAGGTTAAAGGAAGTGTAATCTTCCAGGTCACTTGGCCTGAGGGCATTATTTGTTTTGCAGAAAGAGATGATGTGCTTGTGTATAAGGCACAGCAGTTTAACAGGGAATGTGAGAATTCATGTTAATAAGGGGACAAACATTCTGCTATTCTGTGTTTTTGGACTTCTGTGTAGTAGATGATCAGGTTCCTGTAGTGTCATGAACTCCAAACTTTGCTTCCTGTGCAAACTACGTGGTGGATGTTTATGTGTATCTGATGATGGTATGGACTTCTAAGCATCCAGGGAAAATATGTGTGAGTTGGTTGTTTAAAAAGCATGCTTTGCACAAGGAGGTCCCACTAGCTCTGCTGAATAACTTAAATTATTTGGGTTTTTTGGTTTGTTTTTTTAAATTTGCACAGAAAGGGCTTCCTTTCGGAGCCTAAACCTTCATGCAGACTCTGTCAAAGGTTTCAACATGGGACGAGCAATCAGCACTGGCAGCCTGGCCAGCAGCACTTTGAACCGCCTCGCTGTCCGACCTCTGTCTGTTCAAGCAGAGATTCTGAAGAGACTGTCCTGCTCTGAGCTCTCACTTTTCCAGCCACTTACTGGATCTTCAAAGGACAAGAATGAGAAGACTCCATGGGAGGAAAGACCCAGAGTTATGAGCAAGTCCTTTCACGATCTGAGTCAGAGTCACATCTCCGTTTACCCCACAAAGAAAAATATTATTACTGCTTTGGACTCTTCCCCTAAAAAAATAGAAGATATAATGGGAAGAGTCTTTCAGCAAATGCCAAAATTTGATGCTGGATCAGCAGCAGGAGCACTAAAATCGAACAAGTAAGAGTCTCTCTGACCACCCTGCAGTATCTTTGTGTACAGTCAATGTACATTTTGCATCAGTTTTGATTTATTTATTATTCATACCATTATTTTATTACATTGATCCTTCCCTCTCCCAACTTCCTCTTCCCTCTGTCTGGTTCCCCTCCTCTCCTTCTCCCCTTTAAGTTCAAAATCTCATGCAGGTTTAAGTAGAAGCCCTGAAAGAAAGAAAAATGAATCAGACTCGTCATCCATTGAAGATACCGGTCAAGCCTATGTTGTAGGTCAGCATGCAAAAAGTAATATTACTGTATTTACTAACTAACCTCTAAAATTGCTTTGGGTGCAATGCTTGGATGTATTTATTAACCAATGGTAATATTTTGATTTGAAAATGGGAACAGACCATCACATGTTAAAGCAATCCAGACCAATTGCCTGTTGTTCCTGTATAATTGTTGCAGTGAATCATAAAAATCCTCCTTTGGTCATGGAGTCTGTACAGTCTGTATACGGATGTGCAAAGTATTGATACTTCACAGTGGATGCTGTTGCAGGAAACATCTTCCATTTTGGCACTTCAGGGTGCCATTTGATTGTGTGGATATTTTAATAATTTGCTAGTCTTCACAGTCTGCTTGTCAAGCTTGAACTTTCTTTAGTGTGTTCTGTGGAAAGGATGTAGGGAGTGAATTTTTTGGAAGTGAATCAACTCACCATAAGCTGGCTATTGGCTAGTACCTCAGAGCAGTAAATGTGTAGGGGTTTTTTTGTTTGTTCTTTTGTTCAGATATAATAAATTAGGTGCCTTGGGTGTTTCACAAAAACACTCTTGTAGTGAGGCAAGCCAGATGTACTTACTCCATTTCCTTGGTGAGGATTGGAGTGAACACAAGTAGTCTTAGCGGGCAGTAAAAATACAGAGTTCACATAAAAAAAAAAAAAGATTCAGAGCAGCCAAGTAGACTTAAAACTAACATGGTGGGTTATTGAATGTTAATTTTTAATAACTGTGTGTTAGTTTCTGGTTCTAGAAGGTTCCCTCTTGTAACAATAGAAACTACAATGACTGAAATATTTGCAGGCTTATCTTGCTGTTCTGCTTTACTGTAGTTACAGAACATCAGAAGAAGAGGAAGAAGGTTAGGTTTATGGGGACGGGGGTCAGTATAAACGAACTCAAAAAAAAAAAAGAAAAAAAGCAAACAAAGCAGAGTGTTACATACCACATCTGCCCCCGCTGCACTTGAAAGCAGGACTGACTTGGGAACCCTGTTTTTTCGGTGCTGAGAGCATAAACTGCTGAAGAGTGAGATGAGGCATGCAGTTTCTGTAGTGACTGGTTGCTTTTAATTTAACAATTAATGTTGGCATATGCTTACTCATAATCTTCTGGGCAGCACTTCTGATAAGGATATTAGCCCCGTGTCAGGAAGTCCTGCTGAGTCACCCTGCCTGTGCTGGGGGACATACATTCTTTGCATGATGAAACTCATCAGGTGAAACTTTAGGGTTCATGGGTTTGGAAAAGGCCAGGACTGCTTTCCTAAAAAGCTTGAATTACCTCACCTCATTTACTTTCATAACTTGGCATATTTATTATTTTATACTCTTTAAAGTAGGGCTGTCTTTGCTTGGCATTGATGATTTCAAAGAAAATATGATTCTATATGCAGACCACTTTAAATAGAAATAGTTCAAATTGCTTGTTACTGCAGCAGCCTATTTGTTCCTTTACAGAATTTTACAAGACTCCTGTTGTGTTGGTTTATTAGGTTAAGCATATTTGGCCAACACTGTAGCAAATTTAGTCTTGGATGCCGTTGCTTAAAGTTCCATTAATTTTATCTGAAGTTAACCTTTTTTATAAAGGCGAAACCTCTGTCCTTCCTTTAATTCATTGCCTTTGCATGAGCTACCATCTATCTGAACCTTGAACTACAACCAAAGTACATGAGTAATTGGGATTTGCTAATGCAAAACTAATTTCATGTTTATTGGTTTTTAAAATAAGTAATCTGGTATTGTGAATGAGCTCATCTGTACTGTATAAAGTCTGTAATACTTCTTTGTAGTTTCTGTATTTAAAAAAAAATTAGATAACATTGTCTAATATTTCCATTCATGTCACAGGTGTTAGCATGAATGCTTCTGAAAATCTTCTGTCATCAGCAGCGTTAAAAGAGAGCAGTAAGTTGATAAGTAATATGCCTATAGAATTAATTCAGTCAGTTTGTTTGTCACTTGTCAAATGCTTCGTTGTTCCACCTGTCCTGTTTCTTCTTTTACTGACGTGTTTGCATCCTCCCAACCTGAGCAGGGCACATAAAAGGATCTAAATACTTTGCTGAACTGAGACTAATAAATTTGGGAATTCTAGGACTCAGTTGTGTTGTCACTCCATGAGGCTGTGCTAGGTGCTTTTCTTAGGACGAATAAAAGATTTTAACTGCTGAAGATGGGAGTGAGTTATAAGGGTGGTGGAGGTTTTTTTCTGTATTTGGACATGACTTAGAAGATCAAAGTTGGACCCACTAGATCAAAACAGCTTTTCAGGTTATCAGAGAAATAATATTTTTAAATGGAAAAGAACTTCAAGACAGCCCCGAAGGGAAGCGTTCAGTTTGTGTCTGATCACAAAGTGTTGGCTTTACAGTTGACTCTCTGCAAACAACACAGAACAGAGTTGCCACACCAGAGAGAGAGATCACTTTGGTGAACTTGAAAAAGGATGAAAAACTTGGCTTAGGTAAGTGGCTTTAAATTTGTTGTTAATGGGTGTTTCTAGAAGCCAAAAACAAAATGAAGTTTTCTGGTCTGTATTTAAGTATTTATTGTAGGACTGAGGAAAACAGTGCAGAAAGTAGCTGGATTTTGAAGGCATTTAACATGCTGAATCCTGGACTTATTTGATAGCACTTGCTGCTGATTTGTTCAGTGGTGTTAAGCAAGTTCAGTTGATCAGTTTTTCCATGTTGTAAATATAGGATAATACTTATATTGTGAACTAGTCATCCTAAAAGTTGGCCTTTAAACTTTATCTCTGTGTTCAATATGGAGTTTTGTCAGTGTAGTCACTTCACAGCTGTGACAGCTGAACAACAAAAAAAAAAAAAGGCGTGATAAAACCCTTATGAGCTAATTGTGGACTGTTTTTCATACTCCTGTACTATCAGATGGAACACTAATTTGAGGTTTGGGGAGCCTGGGAGATGAGACATTTGTATTCCATTCCTTCCTCTACCACTGAGTTTTTTTTCATAAACCCACATAATTTTTCCCTGTATGAGTAATGAAACATTTGGTGTCAGTATTGTGCTTTAGGAAGGCTCTCTTAAAGTGTCCTTAAGGACATTGTTCTGTCATTCAAAATAGGACTATAGTATGAATTTGAAGAGGGAGAAGAGGCCTACAAAACAGTACTTTGTGTTTATACTGCACAGTAAATTAAGAATTGACCAAAAAGGAAAGAAATTTAGGAGGAATGCACTGTTTCTCTTCTTTCTTCCCCATGCAATTTGTGGTACTTTTCTGTTTCAGCTGGAATAGAGAAGACCTGATATGTTCTGGGCTTTTCTCATCTTGAACTTCCTTCCCAGGTTTACCTGGTAGAATGAGCAGAAATATATTAGAAGCCTCAAAAGAAAAGAGGGAGTTGAAAAACTCAGATCTTAAGACTAGCGTCAATCATTGAGGTGAAACATCCAACAATGGAGAAAACCAGAAATTTCTAAGTGATAGAAAGCAAATTTCATCTTGTCAGCAAATGAGTGCTTCCTGTTGTCTGTTTGTGTGTTTCTCTTGACAGAGTTGTCTTCTGTAGCCTTTGCTGGAGTGTCCTGGACAGCCTGCTGGGCATAGTCTGAGTCAATTGCTCAAAACTGTGTGCAGTAAAGCTTAATCAAAAAGCTTTGCTGTTTATTTTTATGTAGACTTAAATCTGAGATGCATTGTTTTGATTCACTTTGCATTTAGTAGAATGACTGTTCTTGTCAGTTCTGAAATACGGACTTGTGTTGTGTTAAGCTACACTGTGATCACTGACATTTTTGCCTACTTTGGCCCTTTTCCCATAGGCTTTCAAATAGTTGGTGGAGAGAAGACAGGGAAACTTGATCTGGGAATTTTTATTCATTCAGTTATTCCTGGAGGACCGGCTGATTTGGAAGGATCTCTAAAACCAGGTGAATAATGTAAATAGCAAGAGGTCTATACATGTAGGAAAAGGCCAAACTTATGTAGTATCACTTCTATTTATGACTGTGGGTGTCACAGTTTCTTACAATGTTGAGCTTCCAGATAATTTCTGGAAAAACTAGTGATAGCTCTTTGTTAAACAATACAAAATCAAAAATTATTCAAATGGAAGTAAAAATGATAAAGGTTGAAGTTAAAAATTAAACTTGTATGTAAAGATTAGAGCTTTATTTTCTATTGTCTCTGTTGCAGACGCTTTGTTATTTACATTTTTTAAAACTCAGTATTCATACTTTGATTTTGGAAAAAGTGAATGTTACCATATACTACACCCATAAGTATAGTGGGAGAGGAGAAGAAAAATCTTTTTTTTTTCTTCTCATTTTAGTCTGTGTCTTGAACTCAACTGCATATTGCTCATTTCACTTCTGATTTCTGCTCTTCCATCTGTTTTTGTTTTTACAGCATAGGAGAAGGTAGAAATGGTAATATGGAAAGGTTTGGCAGGTTTAAAAAGAGGAAATATTCATAAACAGTTCTTGTGGTTTGTTGTGGGGTTTGGCACTTCTTTTTTTAACGATTAGCATTCCCTATTCCAGCATCACTTGAATTTTAGTAATTTTTAATCTGTGCGTTGCGTGCAGGTTTTCAGACCTGTACTCTGCATTCTCAGTGACGGACAAAAATGCAGATGTTAGACTGTATCTGAACAAACCCTTTTGTGCAGGACACCGACTAATATCCATAAACAGCACGAGTCTGGAAGGTGTCAGCCACCACGCAGCGTTGGAAATTCTGGAGAATGCCCCTGAAGACGTGACGCTTGTTATCTCTCAGCCCAAGGGCAAGTTATCCAAAGGTACAGACCTGCAGTTACTCCTGTGAGCAACCCTAGCTAATAGAGGCTTGAAGTTGTGTTCTGAGGCAGAATGAAGTGTGTTGTGGTGACCTTTGGTGAGGACACACTGACTGCAGCGTTATCAGAAAGCGTTGTGCATAGTACGGGCGGGTAAAACCTTGTGTGGCTGTAAGCTGAGCAATTCGTGCTGTGCTGCAGATAAGATGTTACCAGCTCCTGATGACTGTCTCATCTCCTGGTTTTCAGCATCGTCTAACACTGCTCCTATCAGTAATGGGACCAGGGGTTATTTGAGGAGGCCGTCGGTGGCGCAGGACAACGAGGCAGAGTCCTCTTCAGAAGAACACAGCCGGTCCCGTGGGCACCAGAGGCCTGTTTCGGGGGGCTTGTCTGGCTTGTCAGGAGCAAAGCGGGATGGAAGCATGAGCTCCCAGGATTCCAGAACTGAGAGTGCCAGCCTGTCCCAGGGTCAGCCAGCCAGCTTCTTTGGCAAACGTGCAAGTGGTAGAGCCCAGCAGGATCCCCAGCTTTACAGTGATTTACAGGCTGGGATTTCTAAAATGAACGAGAAGAGAAGATCCTCATCAGACAGTACTCGAGCGAAAAATAAAAGGCCTGGGGTAGCGGAGCCTGTGGAATATTCTGACCGAGGGGATTCTGACATGGATGAAGCAACTTATTCCGGCAGTCAGGAACAACAGCCAGCTAAAAAGGCATAGTGGATTTCATATGAATATTTCCCATCAGTATGGTAGTGGTAGTGAAATAGCTGTCTCTGGGTGTGAATAAGGTGAAAGGATGTGGGGGAAGAACAGCCTAGTTTAGAGTGCAGGAAATGCTAATCACTCTATAATTTCTAATAGCTTGACAATTTTGTTCAAAATAAATGGAGGAAATAACTTCTGTAGCTTGAACCAACTTTCCAATGCCACGAGATGGGCATGTCTTAAGAGAGGCAGATTGTACTTTGGGATGAATACACTGTGCACTTGTTGAGGCTATAGGAAACCTCCTTTCAATTTTGTGTCTTTGTTTAATGTAATCATAATCTAGTGACCATCCCTAGAGGTAAGTTTATTCACCTGCCAGGTAAATTAAGTTTGTCCTAGGTTAAAGTAGGAGTGATGCATCTGCAGTGGGTAGCAGCAGAACTCAATGTCTTCTGGGATTGAGCTAATCTATAGAAAACTGCTTGTATAGTAAAGTTCAGCAGGGAGCCGTGCTCTGAGCAGAGACAGCCTGCATCTTCACCTTTCCAAAAGTGCACAGTGGCAAGTACTACAAATTCTACAAATTAATTCTCAACTTACAGTGATTCCTCTTTTCTGCTGATGGAGGTTATTCAAGTAAATTGTGGCAGCTCCTGCAAATTAACCCAGCAGACTCTAGACTCACATACTGTAGTTTTGGTGATCTGTGACCAACTCACTTTGACAATAAAGACTTGGTTGCTACGTGCCAAGCATATTTCTGTGCTAGTGACCAATAAGAGTCTTACTAATTGGTACTTTGCCATGTGGAGTCCTTCTGGCTGTGTCTGACTCAAATCCCCACCCTTTAGGGTCTTAGCTGTAAATGTCTGTTCTAATGGCAAATCACTGTCTCTTTTTGTTTTGTTTGTTTCTTTTTCTGTTTCCTTTTTTTTTTTTTTTTAATAAAGGAATCTTTCTCAGCGAATACAGGAAACAAAATGAATTCTAAAAAGGTTACTGCAGCACTTCTAAAACCTGGAGATATCTTTGAGGTTGAACTAGCCAAAAAAGATAACGGCTTGGGAATAAGTGTCACGGTACTGTTTGACAAGGTTTTTAGATGTTTTCTCTTTTTCTCTACTCCCAGCAACCCATTAAATTGCAAAATTACAAGGAAGCAAAATACTTTCTGGAGTCACTGTTCAATATATAGTTTTACTGATGTGTGATTAATCTTACCAAAGCTGAAAAGTAATACTATTTTATATCCCTTTTACTGTCGTCTGCCCTTTAAGTAATTCTTGTTTTTTGTTTTATGGTGGAGCCCCAAAGTCCTTATAGACTCTTATCACAGATGCTGCTTTGTGAGTACAAAAAGCAAGATGGTCTTTGTCCCTTGCTACCCAATACTGTGACAAATTTACAAGGAAAGACATGAGACCCTCCCTGACTGACATTGCAGGCAGTGGAAGTGGTAGTGTTATTTAAGAGACTTCGTGCACGCTCACACATATATACTGTGTTCAGTGTTCTCCCTCTGCTGGCTAAAGGGCAGAAAGCAAAAAACTACTCAAATCCAAGTGAGACCTGGCTGACACTGCTTTCTTGCAACATGAGACAAAAATGTGTTTTTTATGACTAATTTCTCTTCAGGCTATAAGATTTTGGAGGTGGTTTTATGTCAAGGGCCTGTCATACTGCAGAGTAGCACTTCACGAAGATGAGAATAGTTTATAACTAAAATGCAAACATTTTCCACTGTTTCTCTTCTTGTATGAAAAAATGCATTTTGATATTTTAATATTCAACTATTTTTTCTGCTCGATTGATCACCAGACTATGTGGCAGTTTGAAAAAGGAAAAGTTGCTTAAATTATAAGAATAGAAACCAGTTATATAGCTGTAGTTGGAATCTATTGGCTTTCATTTACTGTTTGTACCTAAAACTAGGCTGGCCTTTTCCCAAATGTGACCTTATGGATAGGCACGTAAGTGGAGTGCTAATTCACAAGCCTAGCACTTTTTTCATCTGTATGGCTAGTATTGTAAGAGGAGCAGGATGAAATTCTGTTGTCTTAGCATCCCAGTCTGTTCACAGTTGTGTTGCTTTGTCAAGCTTATAACTTGAGACAGTTGGAGGAACAAAGATTCAGCTGGAGTTGGTTATTGAGTAGCATCAAGCCTGCTGTATGCATTGGCTTTGTAGCAGATGCTAGAAGATACCAGCTGATGCAAAGATTTCCCTTAAAGAGTGACCCAGTGGTATCTTTACTGACCTTTGCTTTTTCAATCTCCCTTCTGCCCCCACATGGCAATCCTGTGCAGTGGTGATGAGGAGAGGTGTGCAATTAACTGTTTTAAGTTTTCACATGTTTCACTGTGTGCTTTGGGAGTGAACATTAATAGTGTTGGTCTCCCTCTTCCCTCCAAGTTTTTGGAGCAGCAGTGAGCCAGAATCACACAGCAGTTTGGGATGAAAGAGACACTTAAAGATCATCTAGTTCAAGCCCCCTGCAATCAGCAGAAAGGTTAAGGCCTTCCAAAAACAACGTCAGTTCAGCTGGAGCAAATTTTTTTCAGCTCAGATCTTCAGAGTTGTCTGAGCTAGCAGAAAGCAGCACTCCTTAATTGCCTGTTACATCAGAGAAGTTGTATTGGAGTAGGACACTGCATGGGTGTGCATCTTCTGCTTTGGCATGCTGTGCTCCTGCACATCTCTGAGCTTTGTTATGCATGCAAGCATGTGAAGTCTGACATAATGCAGACACGTTTCTGCTGAAGGACATTTGTTTGTTTTGGGTGCATTTGCACTGTCATGCATTGGATTTTTACAATCTTCCCATCCCAACTTCACTTACAATAAATTGCATGACTGCAAAGAACATGCTTGATGTAGCATTTTTGTTTTGATAGTTTACCTGGTTTTTCTACATGCTAGTAGCCCAAATGCTTCCTAAGTAGAGTTTTCCTTGTGTGACACTGTGTTTAATTATTAAGTATTCTAACTGCAAAAGTGCTAACAACCCTATTTTTACTTTCTGTTTAGGGTGGTGTAAATACTAGCATAAGGCATGGTGGTATTTATGTGAAAGCCATTATTCCCAAGGGAGCAGCTGAAGCAGATGGCAGAATAGAAAAAGGTAGGTGTGAGGTGAATCTGACAACACCCTGTGGCCTAGAAGCAAGAACTCTTGTTTGCCTCCTGTCATTGTACTTTTTCACTGGGGAGAAGAGATTTCTTCCGAGATACTGCAGTTGTCATTTTAAATATTACCTTGATAGCTAATTCTGCAGGTGAAGATTAAAAAAAAAAAATTATGTAGAGCAACTGCAGAACCAACAGTGCTGAGACTGTGGAGGGGAAGAATAGGAGATAGGCTGCGGGATTTTTATTTTCTAAAGCAGCTTGTGTTAATGGAGAATGCTTCTCTGTTCTGGCCATGGAGAGAGAGGGCTTTGTGTTTTTTGTGGCCTTCTTGCTTGGCACGCCTGGCAATTCAGTACAGAAAATGCTGTAATTGTTATGAGTCTTCTTGTTTGTAAGCCAGGCCACATTCTTTACTGAAGTGACAATTCCCGCTGTAGAGTTAAGATTTGTTTCTAATAAAGAGTCTGAGCTTTGTGACAGGTTGTTGTTCTGTTGGTTAACACTAGTTTTGACATGTGATTATCCCATAGAATCATAGAATCATTTAGATTGGAAAAGGCCTTTGAGTCCCACCATATAGTTTGTTTGCAAAGTTCTCCTCTTGACTCAGAGGATGGAGAAAACGGAGAATTTATGTAAATAACCGTCTGTGTTAGCTGAGACTGTGCATCATAAACGTTTTATAGGTGATGTTCTGCCTACTTTTTCTAAAATTATTAATCAATCATTTGTAGGTGACCGCGTGCTCTCTGTCAATGGGATTAGTTTGGAAGGTGCTACCCATAAGCAAGCTGTTGAAACACTGAGAAACACTGGACAGGTAAGTGGCTACTGGTTCTACTCCGATCTGTAGTAAATCAGTTCATGAATGAAAAGAGACTGGAAATTCTCTGGAAAAGAGATTGATATTCTCCCCAGTGTCACAGTCACTTTTTGTGTGCTTTCTTAGACTCCTTGGCTTCCTGGCCCCCAGGTCTTGCTTCCCACTCTAGTGAAATTCTGGCTCTGTGTGTGAGTGAGATGTGCATGGAATTGGTTTCTCCTAGTTCCTGGGCTCCCTAGGAAGGAAGCCCAAGTGCACAAGTTGGAAAGCAGGTGTAGCAGCATGCTCCAGGTCTGAGCCACTGAGGAGACAAGGGCCTCCATTATATGCAGCTGTGTTGGTATGCTACGTTGGTAGCTTTACTGGAGTCTTGGTCTTTTTGGATAGCACTTGATTCTGTTAGTGGTATCTCCTCATTTAATAGTGCTATTTATCTGAAAATAGTCAATGAATGTACACATTCAGAACTCCTAAGGACTGCTATTTGTGTTCACTTTATAAAATGCTTATAACTTTATTCCCTGTACAAATGTGAAAATGACACTATCTTTGACACTTAACGCCCTCACAGCTTTATTGAAGGAAAACCCTTTCTTACTCTTATGTTGGCAAGTATCTTGCAAGTCCATTAGTGTATTTTAGAGGTTTTCACTTAACAGCCCTTAAAAAGTAAGGAACAAATGGAGGGTATATGGGGAGGGGGAGTGTTTAGCAAATCTGCTGCTGTAAAATTAGGACTCTGAGAGGTTAAAACAAAAAACTGGGCTATCTCCGCAACTGTTGTCATTTAACTGGAGAATATTTCATCTCTTCAGGTGGTGCATCTGCTGTTGGAAAAAGGTCAGCTTTCAGGGGCCAAGCCTCATGCTTCAGCAACACCACAGTGCACAGATCCAAATCAGGCGGGGCAGTGTGAGCCACAGGAGAAGCCAGCGACAGAATCTACAAATGCCGAAGATTACAGCTTTGTCACTGCAGGTCAGGGCACATGGAACAATTGTCTTAATTGTCAAAGCATCCTTTAGTTTTCATAATATTTTTCTTCAACCCTTAGAACAACAGGAGCTGTAGCTGGTAGGAATATATACCAAGCCCCTGCGCATAATGCAACCTCTTCTTTTGTGCTGTTACATTTGTTTTTAAGATTTCCCTTCACATCTTGGTTACTTTGTTTAGCCACTATTAGCTGTTTGCTCTCCTGCTGTTTCTTGTTTCCCAGTTTCACCAGTCTTACATGCCAAGCAGGGTTGGAGTAGAGGGGATGCTGTTGTATCTGGTGTTGGTAAGGAGTGCCAAGGGGAGGTTAAGACACATATATATATATATATATATCTGTCTGAGAGCTTCTGTAGGTCTTGCAGTTTCTGTGTAGGAGAGAGAAGACACCATGAAGAGAGAAGAGGGATTTGTGTATCTGACTAGAGGCTGACATATTTCAGCCTCTTCTGCTGGTGACTTATGAAAGTGAAGGGAATCCTACCCAGAAGGTGGAACCACTGCAGATACCTTTGGGTCTTCTTGCATGGGATTTATCCTCTCTGCCAGGAACTCCAGTTGCTGCTCTCACTAATGTCTGATCCGTGACCAGAAAGGTTGTGTCACTCAGGGCTTCATAAGGCTCCCTAATGAACTTCGTGGGCAATAGTACTTGGGGGACACTCTGCCTTTCTGTATGTTGATGTTGTCAGGGCAAGGGAGCAAACTGGGAAGTCGTGATCAGTTTCTCTGTCCTCTTTACCTTGGAAGGATATTCTAGGTAACATTTTTGATCAATAAAATGAGAGGGTCCTGTGAGGAGGAGATTGCACATTGTCATGTCTGGAATAAGAGCACCAGACACTTTTTTCATGGCCAGTGTGCTGTATGAAATAACAAGTGAACGTTTCTTTTGCAGAGAACACATTTGAGGTAAAGCTGTTGAAGAACAGCTCGGGCCTTGGGTTCAGTTTCTGCCGTGAAGATAACCTTACCCCAGAGCAACTGGGCTCAACTATTGTGAGAGTGAAAAAGCTCTTCCCTGGGCAGCCCGCCGCAGAAAGCGGGCAAATAGAAATTGGGGATGTCATTCTGAAAGTGAACGGGGCATCGCTAAAGGGATTATCCCAGCAGGTTTGTGTCTTTGCTAGTGAAACTCATAGTCCTGCAGGTCTTGGGAGGGCTGTGACTAATAATGAATCCCACTGTGGCCATAGGAAGTCATCTCTGCTCTGAGGGGAACGTCTCCAGAAGTGTCTCTTCTCCTTTGTCGGCCACCGTCTGGAATACTACCAGACATCGATCCTTCGTTGTTGGTAAGGTCTATACCTTGTGATTTATTTTTGTTTATTTGTTTTTAATTATTTTCTATTTAAGTTTCATTTATTAGGTCTGGTGGGTGGGTTGGTTAAATGCAAGACGCAGATGGAAAAATGGGGAGGGTGCTCACAGAGATGTGGCTCTTGAAGTGAATCCCTTAGGAGTGCCCTAAGCATTTTGGGAACACGTGAAAGGAATGCATGGCTTTAATAATATTTTTCCTCCTTTTAGTGGCTTAAGGCATGGGAAATTGGTTTGATACACTGTTTCTGTGGCAGAAATTTCTTTGCAGCCCAGTGGTTTGAATTTGATATCAAACAGAAATTGAGTGATTCTGTGAAGGATATTGTGCAATACACCAATTTGCCTGGTGTTGATGCATGTGAAAACAGAAAAGGTTATCATATTTGCTTGAAATTAGAGGTGTCCCAAAGAATATTTCAAAATGTTCCAATAAATAAATTGAAAGGACAGAAGACCATTTTATGATACTTAAAAGTGGAAATTAAATATGTTTCAGCAAAACAGAATGTAGGGGACAATTTTCCTGAAATTTAGGCTTTCCATCATAAAGAAAAATGTAAAACTAGTGGAGTCGAATCTTCAATTTAAGTTCCCCAGGGTAGTGGCCACAGAACCAAGCCTGCCAGAGTTCAAGAAGTGTTTGGACAATACTGTCAGGTACATTATGTGATTCTTGGGGCTGTCCTGTGCAGAGCTGAACTTTGATGATCCTTGTGGGTCCCTTCCATCTCAGGATATTCTGTGATTCTTTGATTCTAAGTTATTTTAACATTATTTTCAAACAATAAAAATAATTCAAGTCTGATGAGAGAAACTTAAATGTACAAACACAAATTTAATTGAGGTTAAAATTGAAGTAAGAGGTAAGCAACTGAAAAAACTAATAAAACCAATACCTACTGTAATGAACTTGTTTGTAGGATGGCATAACTTTAATAAAACAGTACCTATATTAAATGAAGAGGAAAGCTAATGAACAAATGATGGGTTTTGTTTATAGCATTATCACAGATTGGTGTGTTAATGACCACAAGAATTTGGCCATAAAAGCATAAATGAAGTTTTGGAATTTTGTCCATCTGCTGGCTGGCATTGCCCTTGGGAATACGTGATTATTGGCAAAATTGTGCTCCATTCTCATGGGAGTTAATAACTGGCTTAACAGTTGCCACTTGGCATAAATTATCTTAGTTTTTGTAGTCTATCATAGCTTTTTGGTTGAAAGCTCTCGTTTCCCTTCCGTGTCAGATTGGTTTGACTTCAGTTGCCCTGTAAGTGTCAGCATTGTGTTCTGGTTGGAATGGATTTCATAGTAGTTGCCTAGATGACTGCTGGGCATAGCTTAAAGGCATCTGTCAGTAGGCTTTCTGAAGCTAAAGCCAAGAGTATATTTGTTATCCTTAGATGAATTTTCTGATTTTAAGCAGTATTTATTTCAAAGTTTTGCACGCTGTGTCTTGGCTAAGTTGCATTGAATTTGGTGAACTGATTTATTTACAGAATTGAGACACCACCTAAAAGGGAAGTAACCCACTGACTATTTTCTCTTCTAAATTTTATGCAGTCTTTGAAACTTTTTGTCATCAAAACGAGATTATGATGAATTAAATGTTTTTTCTCTCTAGACTCCCATCCATTCACCTCAACAAGTATTTCCAGAGGCCAGCAGAGAAGTTTCTGGCCCATCAAATGGAGAACAGGGTGACAGCTCAGATGAAAATGAAACTACTGATCTGAGCAAGAAAAGGCTAAAATCTCCCTCTAGAAGAGATAGCTACAGTGACAGCAGCAGAAGCGGTGATGAGGACGTGGTGGATTCAGCAGCACAGGTGGCCCTTGGCTGGAGTTCTGCACTGTACCAGACCTCAGGTGAAGCTGAGACGCGGGCACAGAGCCAGTATGAGGCACACAGTGGTCAGAAGGAGGCTGTTCGCACCATCTTCTATCCTGACCAAGAGGCTCCTGGCAAGGAAGAGCTTGAGGACAGGTATGCTGTTCCTAATGACCCTCATAATATGCAGAAATGTTTACAAAAACGTTTTACTGAATCTTGTCATGGAAACATTTTTTTGTTTTGCTTTTTAGAGCTGCATAAAGTTAATATTGGTCCATATATTAGTTTTATGAGTCACAGCAATGTTGTACTTATTCTTGTGGTTTTTTTCTGGTTTATCTCTAGTACTAATCTGCCACTGGATTTGCCGGCGATCCCAACCTGTAGAACTGTACCTGATGTTACCACATCCATTTTAATAAATGACTGCTACACTACTCCTGTCTCTGAGCTGACTCCGCACCTGGGAGAAATAGATTCATTACTTACCCAGTTGGAAAAAACTGCTGAAGAATATGAGCCAGTAATTTCCTATTTCTGTCTTTCGGTAGCACAGATTGTACTGCTGTGGTCAACTGGAAGTTGTTTTAGCCATGACACTGGGAGTGACTGGGTAAAAGTTAGGCACATTAATTTACAAATGGGATAGCTGTAGGTTATACTTCCACTAACCTGGGCTGTGCCTTATAAATGGCACATGTAAAAATGCCCTTTGTAACCAGTGAACAGCAGCTGCTCATGCAATGTCTGCAGGCATTTTCTCTCTGGGCTCTCATGTTGATACATTTGCCTCTGAGAACATGAAGTCGTCCATGTGTACTTAGGTAGATGTATATATGTCCGTTTCATGCATCATTTCAGCCTGGAAACCCTGGCATTAAATATTTAGCTACCTCTAAACCAGGTACTCAGAGGAAGCTGAAATGGCTGATATCTTGCTTCTGCCCTTTCAAGTTTTCACAATGGTTCTTCAGAGATCAGAGGATAAATGTGGGCAGCAGGAGCATCAGTAGACCCTGTTCTTTGCTGCATTTATTACTATGAATCTCAAAGACTTTCTGCTCTGCTGCAAAATGCAGCATATTTTTGAGGCTCTTTTGAGATAGCTTCTTGCCACCCCAGAAATGTCTTGTGTATGAGGGGACTTTTGCTTTCATATCCTTACATAATCTATTTAAAGATTGAAAAAAAACTAAATTAAAATTGAGCCTTTTTATGTCTCAGTTGTGAAGGTTTTTCAGGCTACAAACCTGTTCTAGCTTATACTCCACTTTGACAAGAAACATTATATTTTCCTTAGTCCCTTCTTCAGATGTTTTTCTCAAACTTTCCTGATGCTCTCTGATTTTTTTAAAAATGCAAATGAGGCAGATCCATATCTTTCAAATCAAAATTAAGGCAAATTAAAATAGGCCAAACACGTCCATGTGTTCAGTTCCAAGATAAGCTATGGTACTGTATTTCACTGTAGGACATTGTTCACTTCACTGCAGGAATGTTCACTTACTTTGTTCTGAATACTTTGTGATGTGTTGCATTATTTAAAAATACAGAGCCTTTTTTATATATGGCAGCTATTGAAGGTAAAATAAGGCGTCAGTTTTGACATGGGCCTTCACAATTTTGTTTAAATGATCAGTCTCTGGCCCAAGATTAGCTCCACCCGAAACATATTCAGTTCTGTCTAAGCCCATTAGAGACGCGTACGTGGAGCAGCTAAACTGAGCCTGCCAAGAAACATGTCCAGGCTTATGTTCTGCTTAAATCAATAGGTAAATCAGTTGTCTCTTTCTAACTGTCTTAAATGCAGTAAAATGTTCATATTGTTTCTCACTGTCTGTGTGGTAAAGTGCTGTTCACTTCCCCCAGGAGGTAGAGCTCCGAGTCACTATGACAAAGTCAGAAAAGGGCAGTCTGGGTTTTACAGTAACCAAAGGTAACGATAGCGTTGGCTGCTACATCCATGACATTGTCCAGGATCCTGCCAAAAGTGATGGGAGACTACGACCTGGAGATCGCCTGATAAAGGTGAGAGAATTAAAGTTTCAGATAGGGGCATTGCATGAAAAGGGCGGCTTTGAGTTGTTGTGGTCAAATGTGGTTAAGAAGCAAAAGCATGTGCCTTCTGAGAGGCATAATTTGGTAGCACTTGAGGAAGAGCAGTAAATGCTTCCTCAGTAATGCAGTTTTACTTGGAATCTATCAAGATCTCTGTTGCTTTTGTTTTTGCAGGTTAATGACATTGATGTCACTAACATGAGCCATACTGATGCAGTAAACTTTCTCCGTGCTGCCCCAAGGACTGTCAGATTGGTGCTAGGGCGTGTCTTGGAGTTACCAAAGATGCCAGTGTTGCCTCATTTACTGCCTGATATTACACTAATGTGCCATAAGGAGGAGCTAGGTAACGCACAATTACACTGCTTTTGGCCCTAAAGCAAAATTTTCCCCTTCAGTCACAAAGAAAACTTCCTTCTGTTTTTTTCACCCTTCTTTTCCTGCAAAGGTTTGTCGTTATCAGGAGGTCATGACAGCCTTTATCAAGTTCTGTATATTAGTGACATTATCCCCAAATCTGTTGCTGCCAGAGATGAGAGTCTCCATGTACTAGATATAATCCATTACATTAATGGAGTAAGCACGCAGGGAATGACTCTGAAAGAAGCCAGAAGAATGCTGGAAACATACCTTCCTAAAGTGGTGCTCAAAGCAACCAGGTATGTTTTGGAAGCAAATGTTTCTCTATATGTTTTATTTTTCTTGCATGATTGTATGAGTATGTGGGTAAAACGTGTTCCTGGGATGACAGGAAATTCACTGCAGTGGTACTAGCTGGCATGTGCTTGAGGACTGATGCTGCAGAAAGGATCTGTATATTCACAGTTTTTGTGCTGTAGTGGAGCAGAAGGGTACTTGGTACGTGCTGTGCTTTGTGTTTCTTGGGAACACAAGGCTGCATCCAGCTATGAATTGTAAGTGTTCAAACAGACCCTCTGCCCTTGAGCCACAACAGCCCCAGGTAGTGCTGCAGGCTGAAGGAAGGGTGGATGGAAAGAGGCCCAGCAGAACAGGACCTGGGGATGCTGGTTGACAGCAGCTGAACATGAGCCAATGTGTGTCCAGGTGGCCAAGGCCAGTGGCATCCTGATCCGTACCAAAACAGAGTGTGGCCAGCAGGACCAGGAAAGTGATTATCCCCCTGTCCTTGGCACTGGTGAGGCCACACCTCAAGTGCTGTGTCCAGTTTTGAGCTCCTCATGACAAGAAAGATATTGAGGGGCTGGAGCATGTCCAGAGAAGGGCAACAGAGCTGATGAAGAGTTCAGAGAGTAAGTGCTATGAGGAGCAGCTGAGGGAGCTGGGGGTGTTTAGCTTGGAGAAGAGGAGGCTCAGGGAAGCCATTATGACTCTCTACAACTACCTGAAAGGAGGTCACAGCCAGGTGAGAATTAGTCTCTTCTCCCAGGCAACCAGTGACAGGACACAAGGAAATGGCTGCAAGCTGCACCAGGGATTGTTCAGGTTGGGCATCAGAAAGATTTTTTTTTCCCTGAAAGGTGGTTAAGCATTGGAATGGACTACCCAAGGAGGCGGTGGAGTCACCATCCTTGGAAGCATTCAAAAACAACTAGACTAGCACTTAGTGCTGTGGTTTAGTTGGCATGATGGTGTTTGGTCAGAGATTGGACTCAGCAATCTTGGAGTACTCTTCCAACTTTAATGATTCTATGAAAATACCATTTCCAAAATATAACACAGATTATAAAAATACTCCTTTTTCTTTGGTCTTCTACTGAGCGTTCTATAATCATAGAAACAAGATAAAATGTTTGAGTCAAACTCCCATGGATGTCCCAGCACGGTGGTGAATGTCAAAACCCCGTGGCACAGGTCCTAGTGTGCCACTGTGTTTTCGCTGACCCCTGCTGTTCTTTTATGGCAACAGTGTAAAAAGCCTCTCCACGTTACTCTGTTTTCATATTTACCTGACAGTGAAACATTTAAAGTTTTCGAGCCATGCCTGCCGTTCTTTGCTTCTTCTCTCCATTTTTCCTTCCCACTGTGTTTTATCCCAGACAGGGAAGGAGTTGCAAAGTCCTGGGTCTGCAAGGTTGAATCTTTTTGTCAGAATCCAGGAGGAAAGTCCAATTCTTATGAACTCTTTAGTGCTTCCTGAAGTGGGAAGTTACCTAACTATCCTGCTTAATATCTGTCATTGGATATTTTAAGTATTCTAAAACTGTTATAATAGAAAGTATTAGCAGTTTTACCAATAGTACTATTTACCTCAATATGTGATAATTACTTTGATTTATTTATTTTTTAAATGAAAATTTCTGTTATTTCTTTTCTTAGAGATGGTCATGCAGTGCTCCCAAAATCCAAAAGCCCTGATAACTCAAATCCATGGCCAGTGAAAACTAATGGTAAGGTTTGCATTCTTATTCATTGCAAGTGTTTATGAAATGAAGGAACTGATATGGGCCTTAAGATACTATCCTACTCCAACTTGCTGTGATCAGCTCCAACAACTGTTTACTTGATCTTTCTTTTAAAAGCTTCATGAAAAGAGATTCAACAATAGTCTCTTTAAGATTCCCTTTCTCAGGTGGCTTAGAAATTCTCTCCAGTATCAAGCCTGTATTTCAAGAAGTTAAAAAAAGAAATCAGTTAAATATAATAATTGTTGTTATTATTATTATTATTAATAATAATAATAGTTGTTGTTGTTTCCTCTGTCCAGGCATAAAAGTACCCATTTGTTACATTGGAAAGGGTTTCAAGTTTCCCATTGGTCTTCTCTTTTTCAGGACCAAAAGAGCCCAAATTGATTTTATTATTCCACTCCGATGGTGGTTCTGGTCACACACAGGGTGTTGAGTGAGGCTCACTAGTGCGAAGCAAACAGGAAGAATTTTTTCCAGGGTTGTGTAGGCAGCATTCCTGTTCATAATTCCTGAGTGAGATTAACTTCCTTTTGCTAAATAATTCCACGTTCACTCACTCAGACTTCACTCACTTAGATGCAGCGTCCTTTACCACCTACATTTCTGTGCAGAGCATCTGCTTATGCAGTTATTTACCATCTCAAGCATTTGATTTTTCTGTGAAATGTACTTTGCATTTGTCTTGATTCATTTAGTTTTGTTTTTCATGCTTCCTTTAATGTGTTTTGATAACTTGGCATACTGGTCTCTAAGGAAATTATTGCAACTCTTACAGTAATGTTGCTCCCATATTTTCCAAGTATGCTACTCATTTTGTTTCAGTAAACATAATCAAGATATTAATTGGCAACAAGTCCTGTAACCAAATCTTGAAAGATGCCACTTAAAACCCCCTTCCTGTAGACGATTTGTCATGCATAGGTCATGACAAGATTCAAGGTTACTCTCAGTCTTCATTTACTTCAACTACAAGTTCCCTCAATTATGAAAACGTAAAGTATATGAAAATCCAAAAGTTCACTTGGAGCTGGGTATATATCATCTACTGCTTCCACCTGGTCTCATTTGTAATACTAGTAATGGTACCTCTAGGGTAGGCAGTGGTCTCTGATATCACAGTGTCACTCTTTGCTTTACCAAGAAGGGATAGGTACCTTTGAAAAAAGACCCAGATGTCAGGTGATGGCTGTTTGTTTTTTTAGAAATGTAGTCAATGACAGGTGATTGTAGGATTGTATTTTGTACATTTCAAGGGAAGGGGAATCAACCCTCTTCCCAAAGGTGCATGTTTCCCCTGTAGCTTGTTAAACTATTTATTAACATTTCTCTTTGCTTAGAGTTGGTTACTTGTATTAGCATTCATGCTTTCGATCCCCTTAAATATAACATTCAAAAAGCCATTGTGAAGTGTAGTCAGTCAGATGTAAGTTAGTGTAATCAGTCAGATGTAAGTTTCACAGGACCCAGAAACCAGGCAGGCAGAAATGTTATTCATGTCATAGCATAATATTAAATGCCTCATTTCTTTTATAAAAATAATTGATGAGGACTAATTTAGTTTCTGTGAAAAAATTGCTGTGAGGTTGTTGTTTTTTACCCATTTTTGTTTAGGCTGTTCCTGTGGTGATCCCTGCGATCAAACAGTAAAGACAATTGATACTTACCAGCCGAAGGTAACTACTCTTCTATTGTGTCTGTTGTTATTAACCAGAGAAAAGGATCTACTCTACACACTTCTAAAAATTAATAAATTAATTAAACAATCCTTTAATCAAAGTATGCAAACCCACTATTGTCAGTTGATATGAATAAGCAGTGATCATAACAAAATATGCAAGTTTTTTTAATTGATCTGCTCTTTCTTTGGGTCTGCTTTGTTGAAAGACAAATGGCTGTATGAGAAGGATGCAAGGCTATGATTCAGAAAAGTCCATTCAGCCCACAGTTTCTGCAGATGCTTGCATGTTATATTTGCTAGGTGGTTTTCTTTTTTCCCCTTAGTTTTTTCTGAGAAATGCTGTGTTGTGGGACCAAAAGTATTGAAACCTGCATATGTTTTATAGTGGTTATAATAATGTTAAATACTACTGTGTGTTCTCTTGTAGGAGCTGCTTCTTCATTGCCACGTATTCTTTTTCTCATAGTGCTTTAAAATTTATTTGCTCTTTTCATGTGAAACCTTAACACACCTAAAAGCTTCTCACCCATCACCCGTCTATCTCAGATAAAAACATGATATGAATAAGTGTTTTTATTTGTTGCTGAGAAAATAACTTTTTAATAGTTGGTTGCTGCTTCAACAAACTCCCAAATTCTTTAGGAGCTAATTTGTACTGTTCTTTGCTTTCTTAGATAAACAGCAATGGCATCCTAGGACCTTCTCAGGGAAATGCAGAAAACAATGTCCATCACATGAAGGGACTAATGAATCTCTCAGGACCAGGAGATGCACCTTCCCTAGGATTTACCAGTCAGATGTCAGATTTTTCTAAACACGTTGACAAATCAGGTAAGAGGAGCTGAGATGGAGACAGCATCATTCTGTCTTTACTGTACAAGAGAATAACCACATTGTTGAATATGCTGAAATAAGTCTATGTTAGGCTGGCAGTCCCATTTTAGATCATCATCTCCAAGTCATGTTCTTTGCTTCAGAGGATTAGTTGATGTTGAAAGTAGATTTATGAAAACTGGATTCTGTTTTAGAGAGAAATTAAGGAAAGCCATGATAACAGCTAGAGATAATGCCATGGTATCTGCCCCTTGAATTTTTTTCCCCCAAACCATTCTGTGTTGGGAAAACTTGTCATTTTGTACTATTTTTCTTTAGGAACAGAGATTCCTGATGATGAGTATTATGATGAGGATGATCACAATGAAGTTGTCCAGTATCTCTTGGATGTTGTAGATGAGGAAGCCCAGAACCTCTTAAATCGTAATAATGTAACTTCAGAGGCTCAGAGTCTTCTGCATCTCAAGAAGGCTGCATCAGAAGATCATCTGCCAGGTAACATGAGCCCTTAAAAAAGCTTATCTTTAACAGTAAAACAGTTTTTGAAAGAAGGTGCCGAGTAAGTAGCTGACTTGTCAAGAAGGAGAGTTGATATTGAATTGGTGTGAGAATTGAAAGTCTCCCAAGTTGAACACAGATAAATAGTTGCTGATTCAGATGCAACTTAGTAAGTCAGGTTCTGGTTCGATAAATCTGGATTTTGCTGGGAAAATCAATCCCATTCTGGCATTCTTGACTCTTGAATGAAATTCATATTCATACCATGACAGCTGTTCCCTTTATAAAGTAAAGAAGTCTAAAATCTGGCTATCCTGTGCAGCAAGAGCTCTTTTCGAACACCCTGGTAGCAAAGGGACTTAAAAAATGTTTCTTGGTTATTCTGATGCCTGCATTCCCTATGTAGTGCCAGACAGGTGTTGACGGGATTCACATCTGTGAGAGGGTGGCTCCTGGGCATCTTTTGGTGTGCTGATGCTGCTTCTCCTGATTTTCCTGTTCAGTAGAGATGAATGGAAAGGTGACAGAAGATAAATCTGAAGACACAGACTGTGATGGGTCATCTTTACCTGAAGATTTTTCAGAGGTAGGAAGGCAAGAAGCTGTCAGACATTTGCTGATTTTGGTTTCTCAGACACTCCTTGAATTTTCTGTTTTCCTTATTGGCATAGAATTTATGGAAATAACTTCACATGGCTTTTAAATGAGAACATCATTGTCAGTAGTAGGTTTAAATGGTGTGCAAACATTTCTTTTTTAAGAAATATTTTTTAAATAGCATATGATTATCATAAATTAACTGTATAAATGAAAAAAGCATATAGTTATTTTACATTATCATATAAAGTCCAGCAGCTTTTTTTTTCAAAAAGACTTGTATAAACTACTTTGTTAATGGTATTTCAGGCATTTAATACAAGATTTCGTTGATTCCTGCTCAAAGAAGGGAAGCAGTCACAATGAATGCTGTGTAAACTTCACTATGCAAAATGTATATTTGAAATTTCTTCTCCTACTATTTTTTTGCTAGGATAAGTTCAGTAGCTTGAATAACTTCTATGTGTGGTTTACCCTGCGTTATTTTGTGTCCTGTTTTACATCAGTCACTAGATGCCTAGGTTTTGTCTCATGTTTGAGATCAGCAGAACTCTGTCTAACCGGCACATCCTGGCTGTTGCAGCTTTCTGTCCAGTTAGTAGAGCTCAAATCAGGAATCTGGCCCTACGTCAGTGTGCTCTAGGAGAGCCACGAGTAAAATTCTCTGAGTGTGGCAGTGGAAACTTGCAATTTGGCCTGAGGAGTATAAATGGTTTTGTAGTGTTTTTCTTGAAAGAAGGATGGAAATGCCACCTTTGCTGCTGAGCCTGCATTGTCGGTTGAAGAAGGTGTATGTAGGAGTATGTGTCACTTAGAAGTCAAGTCCTGCTCTGTTCTATATAGGAAGTGTGGCTTGACAGGAGGCAGTTTTTACTATCAAACTTACCTCAAAAAGGATTTATAAGTGTTAAACCCAAAAGCAGTCGAGTTAGATGACTCTAACTTAGATGACTGTACTGCTGCTGTGAGTCAGGAATGATTTTAACATAGTTTTTTGGCCTTGTTATAGTAAAATGTTTTTCCAAGTGCTTAATGTTCTTGTCCTCTGTTATTTTGGGTTAATGAGATGTCTAAAAGAGGAAAGTCTTTCATTATGTGCTGCTTTGAACTTAGTACCATTCAGAAATAGTCCGTGTAATTGTTAATTGTTTAACATTTGCAGTGGGTGAGTGTTGTAACTATGTCCTTTAACGTGCTTTGAAATATTTCTTCTACTAGCCAACACATGTAAATGGTTGTGAAGACTATTGTGAAGTAAAAGCTGTGCCAGAAAGGTAAGATTTCTGTTCTAGTATTGCTTGAAAGCAAACCTGTGGAGTCTGAAATTCTGAAGTGGCATGTGTTATAATGAGAGAAAAACAGTAACAACAAAAAACAACAAACCACCCACCAACCAAAACAAACCAAATAAAATACCTGTACAATGTCTTGTTAAATTGTTCTGTCTATTCCTTATTTGAAAGGTTGTAATTTACCAGAATACTAGTCAGTTCTGTGGTTTGCTATGCCCTAGTTTTATTTGTTCCTTTGATATGTGGTTATAGCAAATAACTGGACTGTGTTTAGGTTTCTCCAAATAACATCATTTGGTACTTGCATGTGAAGAAAACATTCAAACAGTGTTGTCTTCAGTTCAAATCTGTATAAACTTCATTAGTGTTACTTCTTCTGGTTTTAGAGCACTGCAACTCAGCTGTATGGTTCCACTGTTCCATCAGTTCCCATTTGAGTGCCTGGAGCTTATTATTTTTTCACACAGTGTACTAAGGATATGTGTAGCCAAGTCCCTTTGAGCCTCTTTGTACTGTATAAACTCCCAAGATGTTTCTCTTTGTGAAACAGTTTTGGTCCTTAGTCTGAGTGAAATTTTAGGCAAAGTTTTTTTGCTTTTATGTTTTAAGTCTGTGGGAAGTGTTGGACTGAGACTTGGAACAAACAGTGACATTATGACCTAAAATACTTAATACATTCATCGCCATCTTCAACAAAGCTAGAAAACGTGCAATTGAAAATAGATATTCTAGTGGATAGGTACTGAATTTTATGAATCGTGCAGATCTGCTATTGGATGTTCTTTAATTGTTTAGACTTTGAAAAGTTATTACTGAAGTCATGTATTCCTGGCTCTTTTTCCATTGTTATTTTTTTCAGATCTCCTCTGGGAATGTAAAAAAATAAAAGGCAAAAAAAATAGTTGGGTTTTTGAGATCACTGATATGGGTCCAGTCCAGAAATACTTGTAGCTATAAATTACTTTCTGGTGATATTTTTACTAGATTATTTCTGATTATTTCTGGATGTTCTTTCTTACTTCCATACCTTGTCCTCTTACAGATCTCCTCCACAACCTTCTCTGAGCCAAGCAGATGAAGATGAAATCACATGGGGAAGTGACGAGCTGCCGATTGAATCAGTCAGCCAGGAACGTGTAAATAAAGGCAAGAACATTTAGCTAATAATCAGTGGAAAACTGAGGATCACATTAAATAGACAGAAGTGAATTTTAAGGTGTCGTGGATGTGTTTTGAGGGTGTAAATACAGGGATAATGGCAATTCTAACAGCTCAGCAACATCTTGGAAAGGATCTCTAGAGCTTTGTGTAATAAATGTGAGAGCACTAATGGGAACAAGTACTGGCAACTTTGCATCTGTAGTTGCAGAAGAGTTGGAGTCAGCAGAGATGCTTTCTTCCTTAGTACCTGTCTGACAAAAGCTGTAACAGTATAGATGTTTGACTATGATCAGTTTGACGTATTATGTGCTTCACATGCCAACCACTCCACGCTCAAATTAGGCAATACTTTATGTTGACTATCATTCTTCCACTGCTGCTCAATGTGGCAGAGTCAAACTCTACCAGGTTTGATATGTTTGGAAGAATCTAGTCTTCACATTCTTGAAATGGCATTAGAAATGCCAGTTCCTGAAATTCATATACAGCAGCCCTTTGCATTCATTAAAAGAAAAAAAGGATAATCCATGTAATACTTCAGTCTAAGTCACAGAATCACAGTATATGCTGAGTTGGAAGGGACCTGCAAGGATCACTGAGTCCAACTCCTGGCCCTGCACAGGACCATCCCCAAGAGTCACAACATTTGCCTGAGGGCATTGTCCAAATGCTTCTTGAGCTCTGTCAAGCTTGGTGCTGTGACCACTTCCCTGAGGAGCCCGTTAGTAGATTTAGGACACTTTTAATTACAATACCAGAGAGATTCTTGATTTATTCATTTTGTTGTGCTTCATAGAAGCACTGAAGGCCTGATGGAAGGCAAGCTGCATTGGAGAAAAGTTGTCTTTCAAGTGATAATCATAACATGTTTTATATACCTGTTAAATGAAAGTGCTGAAAAACAAGTCACAGGCTGTACTGTCTTAAGTGGAGAGTTTTGAATGCATCCCTTTGTGCATTCATCAATTTTTATTTTAAGAACTTCAAATATTTTTAAAATTTAAGTTTGTTTCAATGTATTTATTGGAATATCAGAAAAAACTCTCTTTGCTTCCTGGATTCATCAGAGCTGATTTTGTGTCATATTAGTTTTGTTGTTAATTTGTTTTTGCCTCTAAGTACGAGGACAGCTGTGTATTCTCTCAGGTATATTGGAGGCGTTCGAGAGAAAACAGATAGTGCGGTGGTGAACAACAACATGCAAATTCAACATTGCACTACAGCTTGTTTCCCTAGTTTTAGGTATTTATGTATATTTATATCAGTCAGTCTTGTTTTTCTGCTAGATTTCCCTCTAGTGACAAACGAAGAGATCTCTGCACTCCCTACTGTGAATGTGCTCCCTGGAGGCAAGTACTCAGGAGCCAAACTGAAGTCAGTGATCAGGATGTTGCGTGGATTGCTGGAACAGGGAGTCCCTTCTAAAGAGATTGAAGTGAGTAGCTATTTGTCCTTTAAAGTCCTTTTTTCTAGTATGAAACAAGAATAGAATGGGCTGAATCATTGCTGCTTTGAATACCACAGCTCAAAAGGGATGAAAAGAATTAATGCCAAAGACTTATCTCCCTTCCCCCCACTGGCTGCTGAGAGATAAGTTTAAATTCAATTCAAAAGTATGTTTATATCATTCTTGGTTCTGGTAAATTGCTAATTGATCATGATGTTAACAGGCACAGACCAAGTAAAAAAGGCTGTGAAATCTAGCTACTGAATGTGAAACTAATCTTTCCAAAATCTTAAGTCAGCTCTGTTACATGATCTTTTTTTTGGGAGAACGAGATAAAATATTTACTGGACAGTAGGTGAGGTTTTTGGTTTTTCTTGTTTCATTTCCTTAGCTGTGTAAAATTAGAGTCCTTCCTACGACTGCATTATTTTGCATATTCACATTAGGATTTGATTTTTAATAACTTTTTTGTAATGACTTGGTAACATAACCGCTCTTAACACTTGTTACTGCTCAGTGCTTTCCTAATGCACATGTAATTTCTTTTTTTACAGAATCTTCAGGAGTTGAAACCTCTGGATCAGTGTTTGATAGGACAAGCAAAGGAGAATAGGAGAAAGAACAGATATAAAAACATACTTCCTTGTAAGTCCCAACTCATCTGAAGTTGATATTCACCACCTGTATGGTCAGATGGATTGGATCAGAAGTCTGACTATTTGATTCTCCTTGTAGCCAAAAAGTTAAAGAAGCATTTATAAAGCAGTTTAAGATCAGTGAATAATATATTACTATACTGCAGTAGTTAGGGATCGATGCTCACAGCCTTTTCGGTTATTTCAGCAGATCCTGACTTAGATGATGTATACGCATGGAACCAGACAAGATTTTTTCACCTTTACCATGTAAAATTGGAAAACCAGACATGTATACTATTGTCATTAAATTTCCTGCCATAAAATTTTGTTTGTTAGGTGCAAGATTTGTTGAGGAGAAGTAAGAACTGACAAAGGTTAGTTCTGAGTGAGAAATACCTAGCCTCAGTTTTCAGAGGTGCTGCAATTCAAATCACATATCCTGCCTGTCTGCTGATTTGTTTTTCTCCTCTAGACGTTATTCAAAGTAATGATTAGTATCGTAAATCAAGTATTTAAGTGAGGTCTGGAAGCCTCTGTGGAGATAAGTACTATGTGAGAGTGTAAGGCACAACATCTCTACTGTGTGAAGGTCTAATTATGTGCACTCATAACGTGAGATCTTTTTGTGGTGTGGGGATTGCAGATGACACAACTAGAGTACCTCTTGGGATTGAAGGTGGATACATCAATGCCAGCTTTATTCGCATGCCAGTGGGGAATGAAGAGTTCATTTACATTGCATGCCAAGGACCTCTTCCTACTACTGTAGCAGATTTCTGGCAAATGGTTTGGGAACAAAACTGTACTGTGATTGCCATGATGACTCAGGAGGTTGAAGGAGAAAAGATAAAATGTCAGCGTTACTGGCCAGATGTCCTCAATAAAACCACCATGATAAATGATAGACTACGCCTTGCTCTGGTCAGACTTCAGCAGCTGAAGGGCTTTATCGTTAGAGTGCTGGAGCTGGAAGAGATTCAGGTAAGTGAATCGAACTCTGCACGCTTAAAGTTTTTTCTGAGTGTTGGCATATTTATCCTTATACTTCTGGCTTGCCTGCTTTCAGTTGGGTTGCCTGCATCAAGAAGTAAAACAGGGCTTCTCCTTTTTGCCCAGTGATCATTGCGGGGCAATGCTTCCTCCTTGCAGCTTCTGCTGCTCTGTGACCTTTTATTTGGCCCAGGAGATGATTTCATTATGTTAATGAGACTCTGAACTTTGGCTCTCTCTGGCCACAGAAACATATATAGGGATATGAAATCCACTGATAATTCAGTCTGGCTGGTTGATTCCACTGTATGAGCAGCTCTGTCTGCACAGTGAATGTTATACTATTAAATTACTTGCTTGTTATTTTCGGTTCAGCTCATTGTTGCTTTTGTTTTATTGAATTGTAGAACATCTTCTTTGGGCAAATGCCTTTCTTCTGAGACTTTTCTTTGGGAACCTTTTTTCTTTTTATTCCTGCCACATGTTGCATGTTGCTGTTGTTTTTAAACATCAGACAGGTGAAGTGCGGCACATTTCCCACCTGAACTTCATCGCCTGGCCTGACCACGATACCCCTTCCCAACCAGACGACCTGCTTACTTTCATCTCCTACATGCGGCACGTCCACAAGTCGGGCCCCATTATCACTCACTGCAGTGCGGGCATCGGCCGATCGGGGACCCTCATTTGCATTGATGTCATTCTAGGGTTGATCAGCAGAGACCTCGATGTGAGTATCCAGGATGGGCCCAGTTGAGCTTTTGACCTGCTTTTTGACCTTCAGCATTCTGTTGAAGCTGTTCAATTGTTCAAAGAATATGCCATGCTTCTGACCGAAGTGCCTATGAAATGTTTCTTCATAGGATCCCAGGGGGAAAGAACTCTAATATCCACTGGTTCTTCGCTTAGCTCAGGAAATCTTAGGTGGCTTGGGCAATTGATGGAAAACTTAAAATGCCTGCCTTACCTGTCTGTATGTCCTCTGTCATGTTAAATAGCACTGGGGCTGAGCACTGTGGCCCTCAGTCAGCCCAAGAGTCACAGTGTGTTGGAGGACAGCTAGAAGCCAACCAGAGTATCTGCTGAGGCAACTGAATTGATAACTCAGTGTACTACAAACATCTCAGATGAGGGTATTTAAATGAGCTCCTCCAGCACAACCAGGGATATGCTTTCTAGGATGATCCACAGGAGGGTGCCAGCTTCCTTATGTTTATGTCCTTCAGCAGCCTGGAGTAGCAAATCTTTTGGTGAATTTGTAGAGAAGATAAGCTATGTCATGCTTAGCTCAGTGATATTTCTAAGCACCCTGTAAATGTCTAGAATTTTATAGACCTGGGGAAATAAAAAGTGTTCTGTTAGATTGGACCAAGGGGCTCTATTTTCTGCATACTCAGCTCCCAGTAAAAGCAAGAGGGCCTGTGTACAGAGAAAGAGAACAAGAGAAGGAAGGTGACTGATGTAGGAGAGCCACATCCAGATTGCCCAGGGACTGCACATACTGGTTATCTACAAGATATGCATAGGCTACGGTGAATTATTAGTTTCTCTACTAACACACCTAGTTTTACTCCTTGGTTTGATGCTGGGGATGTTTCTTTTCTATGCATGTACGTCTGTTTTGGATGTTTAACTTGCTGTTTGTTTTGGTAGTTTGACATCTCAGACCTGGTGCGCACCATGCGTTTGCAGAGACACGGAATGGTTCAGACAGAGGTGGGTTTGGTTTCCCCAGGTGTACCCTAAACTGATGAGCCAGAGAGCTTTTCTGTGACGCACACAGGAATTGTCTTTAGGCACTCTAATGCAATATTTATGTCACAAGAATGTAGCAGTATGTATTTAATAGTTACAGACACGTGGTTTTTTAACATGCTGTATTGTTTTGATCTGTGTTTGAAAAGAAAAATAAGTCATGAGTTTTCATCTTCAAAAGCATTATAAACTGAAGAGAAGGCCTAATTGTAGCTGCTGTGAATCACTGATACTACCAGAAATGTCTCAAAATCTACTTTGGGGGTATATTCAACCTGAAGTTAAATGAATATTTTTAGAAAAATCTGGATCTAGAACTAATTAACTTCACTTTAGGGACAATCATCACAACATCTTGTTAAAATTTGCACTTTTTCTTTGAATATGAAGGAATTGTGAGGTCATAGTTTAAAAAAACCCCTGAAATTAAACAACCAAACCATCAGCCCCATCCCCACCTCACACCCCAAAATATATATTAGCTTCCACATCTCTGTCACTGAGATTAAGATAAGAAGTTGCATTGTCTGAGTTCTGTACTAGTTGACATTGATCTAAAACCTTGAAATTCACTTCCTGTCTTAATTTCTCCTTACATAAAATACTTACTCTCCTTTAGGTGTTTTTGGTATGAAAGGAGGATAAATGTCCCCTATAAAAACATATCTTCAGTGGTGGAGGAGTGTCTGTATTTGTTTTAAGTTGAGGTTGCATATTTCTCCCCTGTGGCCTTTTTGGGGTTTTGGGGGTTTTTTTGTTGTTTGGGGTTTTTTTGTTTTCTTTGGGGGAGGGGTGGTGTACGATTTTTATTATTATTATTAAATAGTAGAATAAGTGTTGAAATCAAGTGCTGTGCAACCGTGAAGTGTACATGAGAGCGCTCAGGTGGTGCCAGCATTTTTCACATGTTCTGTAATTTCCTTTCCCCTGCAGGATCAGTACATTTTCTGCTATCAAGTTGTCCTTTATGTCCTGAATCATCTCCAACATGAAGAGCAACAGAGCGACAAATAAAATACTGAAGCAAAAGTGCTCATAAAATAAGGAAGCAAGGAGGTTGAGAAGCTCTCAAGTGTTTTACTTGTCATGCCAATAGTTTTCTAGTCCCTTTCTTCAGTTGCTGTCAGATGTCTTTTCTATAAAGTCTCTCCATCATTCCAATTAAGGTATATAGTTACAAGGAAAAGGGATAGCTCATGCAATACAACTAATGTCTTCAGCCCCGTGGATGCATATGTGAGATTTTTGTATAACAATATTTAATAAAGCTGCATTTTTTGCAGCTTCCTTAATATGTCATATAATACTGAAATAAAAGTGGTTTAATTTAAAAAAAATTAAAGAAGTAAAAACATAATCTTATAGTACTTCCTGCAGTTCTGCAACTGTTTTGAGGTATTTGTTTCTTACAGGATGGGGGAGTGGGAGGGATGAAGCAGTATTTTTATCCTAGAAAACTTTATTACAAAGACATTTTACTAGTTTATTTTGAAAGCTTGTTTATGGCACAGGATGTTTGCCCTTTTAGTATAATTACGGCTATTTTATAGAGGGTATCTTGAAATCAGCATTTAAGCTTGAAGAGATGCCTATTAGCATAAGGATAGTAGTGAATGTTAACTGTATCACAGTTAATAATGTTTACTTCATAGAATTTCATGTATATATTTATATACTTTTACAAAAAAAAAAAGCTGAATTATTGGGTGTCTAACCTTATAACTGATTAGGCATCTCCACTCTGTAAATAAAAAATATACCTAATGTACACTGATCAGTGGGTCTGGGTATTTTTGTGTCCTTGTAACTGATTTTTCTTGGCCTTAACATGGCATCATTCATTGTGGTTGCTGCCCTTCTTAAGACATGTGCAACCAAAGGGCTGCGCACATTTTAAATTTTCAGTGTCCTTCTGTTCTTCAGTATCCACTTGGAAAAACTCGGAGAACTGTGGGATCCTTTCTGGAGAGTTTCCCCACTGTGGTAAAAGAAGGAAGATATTTTCCTTCCCTCCTTGTTTTTCGGCGTACCTGGGTTGAATGATACAGCATTGGATGCTACAGTAACGGTCTGACAATGTAATCAACTCTACTTACGGCAGCCAGGTTTGAGATGGGAGATGTCGGGTTCCAAGTACCTCAGTGGTTTAGTGATGCTGTAAACAGGCAGAGCTGTTCTGAAAGGAGATTGTTCTTTTATGCTCTCTGGGAACCTTGGATGGGGAAGAACTGCCATCAGCCAACGCATTAGCCTCAAGTGGTCCTTCAAGGGTCTGAGCAGTAGTCCTGCCCCAGCAATCCCTACCAGAACCAAAGCTTTTGACTTGTGCTGTCAGGAAGGGTGTAAGAATACTAATTTAACAGCATTCTGCATTGAATGGTGGAAATCAGGTTCAGAACCTGTGGTTTTGACTCTTCAAAATAGTAGTCCACAGTGTTCAGTGGCCCAAAACTGAAACAATCACTGTCTTACTTGGTTCATGGTATTCCAGCTAGCAGTAGCATGACTTAAAAAAAGGAAAAGAGCCTTTTTCACTTGTCACAGTAATATTATGTTTTTTATTCCCTCCAGCATAACAGCAAAATTGGGCATTTTTCAGAGCAGCATAGTTTGAGAATAGAAAATTATTTCTATGTAGATAGAAGCCAAGGCACAGTACACTTACATGAAGGAGCTTTAAACTGAAGACAAGTTTTTTCAGGGCTACAGTTGCCAACAGGCAAAGTAAGTAAATGCAGCTAGCTGATACACTGCTGCTGTTGTTTTAACATAAATAGTGATTTCAGAGGATTTGGGCATGTCTGTCTTTTAGAAAAAAAAAATGTTATGGTAACTAGACAACATGGTTAAGGCAGTTGAATTCTTCTTTTAAATTTTTTGAGATACATGCCAAACAATGTAGAAACAGGAACAGATTTTTATATAGTATGCTGAATGCAGCCAATTACAGCACAAACAATTGGTATCAGATTACAGCGTATGGGAAACACAAATCAGTAAAAGGTTCCAGGATTTGCTGCCTGTCCTCACAAATATGACAATTTGTGGTATGGTATGTTCTACCCAATTTCCTTTTAATGATGGGTGCACAGAATAGCAGAGGATAATTAACTTGATTTAACCTCTCTATCCTCAGGAAAAGGACACACATACACAAAAAAAAGGAGACATGCACACAAAAAGGAGAGACACACACACATCATGCAACCTCCTTTCAGTTTCTCAGAGGATTACCCTTGGAAGGTGAATAAGCAGACATAATTAGTGACTCAATAGACCTGTCAATTCAACCTACTAATATTTAGGTACTGTACTGGACCACAGCCCCCAACCTCAGAACTCTATCTGGGAAACTCAGCTACCCTTACTCACTCTCTATTTTAATAATTTTTAAGAAACTGAGGATCTTGTGGAGCATAGCATCTTTGAACAAAAAAAAAAAATAAAAAAAGGGTAAATATAGCTTTTCTGTATCTGCCTTCAATCTCTTTAATCCACCTCTTTCCATCTGAAATCATCCTCCCCAGTACCATCAATATGCAGCTGAAAACAAGGTCAAACAGGAGTAGTATAGAGTTCCTGCACTGAAGTTTTCTTGGCCAAATTCCTGATGACCCTTGTCTTTATGATAAAATAGATAGATTTCAAAGGGAAGCATTCAGGTATTCTGAAGAAGATGGGCATGTGTGGTGAAAGGTGGCATTGGGCTCTCTTCAGAAGTGGTCTGAATTTCTCTGGGGCTTTGTCTCAATGCTTTGGAAATGGATATCAAACGAACATTGAATGGTCTCTAGTCTAACACTTATTGAGGACACTGGAAGGTTGTCTCTCTTCTGCTAAGCAGGTGGAACTTCCCTTCTGTTATACTTGATGTGGTCAGGTTGGTTGAAATGGACCCTACAGCTCAAACCTCACTACAAGAATATGGATGTGCTTATGCAGTGTGATTGCTTAAATTCGGTTTCTGTTGGAAATTTGTTTGAAAATATACACCAATGCTCATCTTTTTCTCCAGATGATTAGGTTACCTAAAATCTTTATGCCCCCTTTAAAAAAATTAGGAGTAAAATTACTGAGAAGCCTAGTTCCTTGAATGGAAAAAATGTGTGTTTTTTTAGTATGCTGACTGTATGATTTGCAGTGGGAATAAAATCTTGAGTGGCTTCTTTTTGGAACTGTGATGCCTTGCTGAGTAAGCATCCAGGACATGTTCCAGCTGAGAGGGATTTGCCTTTTTATGGGTATCTGATTTTTAACAGGAAGTTTACCAGACTTTGGGAAAAACTGATATATTATTCATTTTGATTCTAATTAAAGTACCAACCCTGTCTGTTAACCCAGGAGAGAAAGGATCCTTTTGTTCTTCTAACCAGAATTAGCTGACAGAAGCATATATGCTTTGCCACATAAGCAGACCCATGCCATTAGTAATTTATCACACTTTTTTTTCCTTGTTGGTCATTGCCTATGCAAGAGACCAACAACAGTCTACAAAGGAGGAATTCCAGTTGCTCCTTGGAAACTGTTTTGAGGGTTCATTACTGTTCCTTGAATACTTCTAAGGAGCCTCTTTCCTTACAACTTCACTCCTTCTAAAACTAGCTATCTGGGGTAAACCAGAATTCCAGAATGCTTTGCTTTATTGCATGTCCAGTGTTTTGCAGGAGGATCCTGAAAGGTGCTAGGAAAAGATTTCAGTGTCTCCTTTAAGTTAAGTGGAAGCAGTGGAGACTCATAACTGGGCTTGTATTCCTGTTAAAGCGCTTGTACATCTTCCTCTGATGAGACAAGCTGGGATAGTGGCCCATTCTCCAGGGTCTTGAGGTAATTTCTGCAGCTGCAAAAAATTTTCTGTCTGTGTGATGAGGTGGAATTTAGGAGGACAATGAAAGCTGATGTGGGAGGAATCTTGGGAGCTGGACAGCTCTTTCTGTGTGGTGACCTGCATGGTAGAGAAAGTGTTCTATAGTGACTCTGCATGTTTGGCAGAGGCCAGTGTGATACCCACCCCTGCAAACCTCGTAGATGAAGGCATAAGTTGGGCAAGGATAAGAATAATATTTTAATCTAAACTCTGCAGGCTCAAAAACAGCAGACTTGCAGGTGGTAAAATGCTTGCAAAGTGTTTCTGACTTCCTTCATTTTAAAAAAACCAACCAAACAAACAAAAAACCCCAAACCAAACCAGAAAACAACTCCTCATCCACTGAGAAACCAAAGCAGCTTGGCTCCTTGTGTATGTTAGCAATTTTCTGGTATATGTCTTCTCAGTATTTCTCCCCTAAGTGAACTTTTAATATGCCTGATGTCTGTGCTGTCTTTTCTGCAGGGGTACAGAAACCTATGAGCTGAGTGCCAGATGCTTTTAATGGAGTGGAAGGCAGTTGGTAGCGTTCAAGAATGTGAGCCATCATCGGGATGCAAGTTTGAATTTTTGAAATCCACTGATAGTCAAGTCAGGACAACACTAGGAACAAACATATGGATGTTAGCCCAGCTGAAGTGGAGAATCTGTTCTGTGCTGCCTTTTTAGTGCAGTTGACCTTGGCCAACTGAAGGGTAAATGCGGGGAATTGTTACTATTTAAGCAGCTTTGAGAGGACAGTGTAGCAAAGGGTCTGAATAATTGTTCACCAAATACTTATTCAGTGAATGACATTCACCTGGCTGGGCAAAGTCCAGCAAATGAACAAGCCACTGGAGAAGAAAAGGCCAACTCAACACTGGGAAAGAAAATGCTGACAAAAGGTGACTGATAAATATAAACAGTATATTGGATACACTGAAGAGACAAAAAGCAGCACTACAAATGGTTGGTAGGATAAGTTCCAACGGCATGTGGTTCTGTGTAGCGTTTGCTCCAAACTGGAGTGCAGCCACTGGATTGGAATTGGAGGTAAACCAAATTTCTGGATTCCATCTTTTGGAAAATTCCTTCTGTAGTTACCATTCAATTTCAGCAGTGACTGTCCAGCAGAGTATTGACTGATGAAGGTGTTATACTTGGTAATAGTGAATCTATCACTTTTTCCGGGGACTGGTGTATTTTTCAAGAGCATTTGTGGAGAGGGATGTCAGAGACCAAGCTCCCCTGTGAGATGAAACTGTCCATCTGTGTCTGCAATTTTGACCAGTATAGGTTGTCTGCAGACCCACATCTCGATCCATGCAGTTCATGCCAGGTTCTGATAAAACTGATGGTAGCCATCATGAGCAGTCTTGTATTGCTGTGGACATTGGTGACTGAATTTCCAAATGCTCCATAGGCCACTACATTTTTTCCTTTAGTTTCATTCTCACTGGCATTAATGACTTGGAGCATGGTGCCTCTATGTGTTTTGTCCTCTGCAGAGATGATGATATTTTGAAGCAGTACTGGATTAATTGTCTCTTCTGGGTTTGGGTGTAGCCATAGCAATGCCAAGAGATGCCAGGGAGATTTCTTTTGTTGTCCAGATATTGAAAGTCAAATGGGTGTCTGCACCTCTGGTAAGACAGACCACCTGATTCTGCTAATAAAACTTGGCTATTGAAACTTGAGGACTTTGGGTCTGAATGCCCAGTGGTTGTTGACGAGCCACTGCCAGTGTTTGGAACTACTGACAGTGGAATAGGTTAAAGTCAAAATATCCCCACAGTGTGCTGATTCTGGAATAAGAGTTGTTATTTTTCCCATCCAGCGAAGGATTTGCAGAGAGGATTGTTGTAGTTGGACAAGATCCAAGTTCAAGTGGTTTTCATGATGACTCTTCCCCATCTACTCAGAATCACAATGCCAACTTTCTGAGGAATTACTGTCTCTGTCACTGCCTTGTGTATTGTCACACATTGGTGCCCCACGACCTGAAGCCATGATAGCAGATCCCAAACTGGACGGTGATCCTCTGTCTGTTCCAGCTGAAGTACCTTCTCCAGTATCAATTCCAGAGTCAACACATTTTTTCTCTCCATTCTAATGAATTCTCTGACCTCTCTTGGGCTTTTTTGGAAGTCTTGGTCCTCCAAAAAGCTCTGTACTAAAGGCTGAAGATTAAAGTTTCTTTTTTTGACAGATGGGCCAGTTAAGCTCTACCAGGCCAAGAGGACTTTTTTGTTTTTTGATATAGGAAATCAATACATTCCCCCTGAAATGTTTGAAATTCAAACGGTACAAGACAAAAAAAGCAAGTAAACACAGCAACAATGAAAAGAGGTTTGCATTTGTCTGAAGGTGCATCAAAGATGCTGTCAGATATAAGGATCTGTTGAGAAAAATGCACCTTTTGATTCATGGATGGTCTCCTAGAAGCATGCTTGGGTCCTCTTTAAGAATCCCAGAGCTGAAGTGGTGCAGAACTCAGAGAACCTGGCACCTTCTCATCAACAGCAGCATGGCAGACAGGTGCCTTAGAAATCATGGTTGGACTAGTGGCAGGAAGGTGGTAAGGCTGAGTCTTGGAAACAGATTATTTCATTTAGGGGAAAGCATTTCCTCTTCCAGGACCAGAACAGTGCTCTTAATCTTCAGAAGCTTTGTTTGTAGGCAGAAAAACAGCTGCACACTGTGATGGCATTGCTATTTTCCATGGTAAGGGAATGACTCACCTGGAAGTCTGGGCTGGGGGTAAGTAATGGTGCTGTTTTGGTTAAGAAAATATATATAAAAGGCAGAATAATACCTCCTGTGGCTGGCATTCAGATCTGAATTTGAACATTACTTGTTGGGCTTTGTTTCTAGTGATTTGTGTTGGCCAACCAAGTGGGCTCTGTGGGGAACTTTGTTTCTTAATGAGATGTTAGAGAAGTGGTGGTTGGTTTTGTTTTAATGAAGTGCTGGAAAGATCTCACTGGCTAAGAGAATGTGATTTAAGGGATCAATCATTGGGCTGGGAGCAGATTTAATTGCTCATTTCTTCAGTTGGGTTCCAGGAAATGGATTTCTTCTTCCTTGTTGTACTGTGATGACCTCCAGTCAATAGTTTTCTCTGGCAGGGCTTTGACTGCGACTTCAGTATAATAGGCAGATTCCTAAACAAAGAATTATCTCTTAACAAGTTAACTTGGTCACAGAACCAGCCTGGTATTCACTAACAAGGGGCCTGGTATGGTCTAATTTGCCCTCTTGTCTCCCTTTAAAGCCAGATTGGGTATTTCCAGTGTTGCCCTTTTGGGTGTTATCATCTATAGTAACACAGCGATATTAAGACATAATAATAACACCTAAGGAAAAGGGAAAGAAAGAGAAGGTGAAAAGATTTATATAGTCACCACTCACTGGATCCAGTGATGAACCTTAGTCCTCAATGTCTGTTGATTGAAGTGATGGTCTTGATCTGTTGGGGGAGGGGATGCCCTCCCACAAAATGTAAAGCTCTCATGGCTTATTATGCACTTCAAGCTCAGGTGGGAGTACCTTGTACTTCCCCTGGGACATGGAATTTTAAAATGGGTAGTGTCATGGGACATGTCATGAGTCCCTGACACCTCCCGAGACATTACAGCTGCCTGTTATGTCTGTCATATCAATCATGATCCATCATAGTCCAACATTTGAAATGAACAGCCCAGGCCAGATGCAAAATGTCTTCAAGGTTCCTCGGAAGGATTTTTACAGCAAAGTCATCATGTGAGGGAGGGCATTGGCATGATAAGAAGGATTATCCCACCTCACAGGATTTGCTTCTTACTGGCCTCTTCCCTTATCTGGAAATCCAGTTTGTAGCTTCAGGTTTGCACACCCTTCTGCCCCTGGGGTGGCACCCACTTACCTGATCTGAAGGTCCTTGCATAGTAGGCATATTCAGGGAGGGGTGGGCTTTGCTGGGTGAGCAGCTGTTTCTTTTCTGTTTGCTGCAGTGGACAGAAGTCTTTTGGTGATTTTAGAATGTTTAAGCCATTAACTAGTTCAGTGTCTGACACAGGATTAGAGGATAAAGCAAGAGAGTTCTTGACTATGCACTGTAGAATGGGGGTCGATTTCTCCACAGCTACTTTGGCACTAGCCGAGTAAATAAATTTTCTCTTGTCAAACATTTGTGGGTTTAAAAATACCCTGGCCTTGAGTGATCAAGTGTTGGGGAATGCAGCAGAACATTTCCTTGTGTCTCCTGTGTTTGGCCTTCCATGACATAGAGAAGGAAGACTGCTTGTAGCATAAGGTCACCACACGGCCATCTGAAGCCAGACCTTTCTAGGCTGTCACCTTGTGTTTACAATTTACCCTTGTTCTGATGCCACACAGGCTACTGGTGCGTTCACAATAGGGACTGTCAGCCTGGCATTTATAGTCTGAATGCTTTCCAGTGCTGTCTATCTGCTGTCATTCTGTTGATTCCTAATACATAAGTTGCAGCTTCCATGTGTTCAAATCTGTCTTCATATGCTGGCATTGTTCAGTACAGACTTCGTATGTGACAAGGCTTTTTATAAATTAGTTCTTTAACAATGAATAATAACTTCTCAAAGACCGGTGACCTCTTGGTAATTAAAATAACTGGTCTCGGTCTCTTTGATGCTCTATGAGAAAAATCTTCATTTACACTAAATGACGTGATAAGGTCAAGTCCATTTATCCCTTCAATATCTTTAACACGTGCTGAATGTTCTGAAGCAATGGTAACACTGCCTGGTAGATCCTAAAGTGGCTGTTGGGATAGTGACACAAAGGCATCCTTAGAAGTTCTACTGTGGAAAAGATTATCATACTGATACTACAGATAACAAGGCAGTGGTTATCAGGAGGCATTTCCTCAGCAATAGTGTTCCTAGAGCACTGCCAGTCTTCCCATCAGCACAATTTGATCATGTTACCCACTCCTCTAATGGAAACTTTTTCTGAAGCACAGCTACCTGCTTCACTTTTCTCAGTGAATCATAAAGCACTAGCTTTAGGTTAGATTTAGGCAAGAGTTATGTGGGCCAAGCAAGGAATGATTCTGCATTCATTCCCTTTCTGTAACCAGTTTTTCACGTACAGATGCTTTTTCTTCCCAGCAGAGAAATGACCATTATCTTAGGGCAGGATTCAGCAGAAACATTTGCCTGATTGGGATTTGTGTGTCTAACCAAATAGATGTACTAGTAGGAAGGGTTGCTTTATTTACCTCAGGAACACTTACCTTCTTAGCCCCTAAATCACTTTCTCTTTTTTCTTTCTCTTTTTTTTTTTTTTTTTTTTTTTTTTTTTTTTGTTATTCTCTTGTGAGACAGACAATATTTACATGTCTCTTGTGTGACCAGTGACTTGATGGTTTGTAGCACATAGGGATAATGCAATTTTCAGAACTTAAGGTTTTTTTCTGGATTTGGGCATGACATCAGAGGCTCCTAGAGATACAATAACCTTCTTTTGTACTCCAAGGTTACAGGACTGGGCAGAAATCGAGTATGAAGGGAAGCATGTAGGGGCCTTACCATTCAAGATCTCCTGGCTCCCTTAGCACAATTTATTGTGTAGTCTGGCTGCGTCATGTTGTCCAGTTGTCTCATTCCCTTAATTTGCTGAGATTTTCCAGTGTTCTTGGCGCTTGGTTAGAACACAAATCAACACCTGACATTCAAAATTTTTCATGTTATGTATGTGGAGAGGTGGATTATATTACATTCCAGTCAGTTTCTTTTTGTTACAATTCACCTTCGAGCCCAAAGGAGCTGTGGTTTGAAAGCACAGCTGAAAGGCTAGAATGGAAAGAGGTGGGTTCTACAAAGGGCATTTCAAAAGTAGCAGAATGATCCCATCCTCTGGAACATAAAGTTGCCTCACTTACTGTGTGTGAATCAGCTCATCCAGGAGAGGAATCCAAGAGGGAATTCTGCCAAGCAATCGTAATTCTAACAAAGTTCTTAAGAAGAGTCTAATCAAAGTGTAATTTTTATTTAAAAAGTTTCCTCCTCTGTCTATCTCTTGCCTTACTTTTTCAGCCTGTCCAGGTCTTCCTGCACTCCCTTCCAAAGTGTCCACCTCTTCACTCAGTTTGATATCATTGCAAACTTCATCAGGGTGCATGTGGTCCCATCATCCAGATCATTTGTGAAGATACTAAACAGCGCTGGGCCCAATATCAATCCCTGGGGGACCCCACTGGTGACAGGTTGCCAGTCTGAAAAGAAGCTGTTTACCAGACAGACAGCTCCCACCCACCATATGAATCACTTGTCTAGACCGTAACACGTCCCTTTGTCCGGGAGAAGGCTGTGGGAAACACTAACCAAGGCCCTGGAGAAATCCAGACAGACACTGTGCGCCACTAACCCCACTTAGACCAAGCAGGTTACTTTGCCGTAGTAGGGGATCAGGTTTGTCAAGCACAATTTGCCCTTGTTGAATCAGTGCTGGCTTTTCCCAATCACGTGCTTCATTTTTCTTTTGATAGCCCCTAGGAGGATTCTTTCATTAACTTTCCCAGGAACTGAAGTATTACTGATGAGCCCGTAATTTCCTGGATCCTCCTCTAGGCCCTTCTTGTAGATCTATTAGCCTTCTTCCAGCCTTCTGGGATCTCCATAGCTTCTCAAAGATCTTGGAGAGCAGCCTCACAATGTCCATCCAGCTCTCTCGACACCCTTGGATGGATATTGTCAGGCCCCTTTGATGTGCAAGGGTCAAGCTCCTGGAGCAATTCACACACCAACTCTTCCTCCACTGACACCGGTGGGTCTGTTTGCACCAGCCTGGATTGTAGTTCCCAAAGCCTGGGGCTGAACAGTGCTGGTAAAGACAGAGGAAGTCAATGTTAGCTAAACTGTTTAATTCAGAAGTCCTTTCAGCCTCTATGGCAACACTATTAGGGGAAAAGAGAGAAAAAATAAATATACTGAAACCTTTTCGCACTCATACACAGTGTTCTGAATATAAACTTCTTCCCAGGAAAAATATTGCCAATAATACTTTTTTATTTTTGATTTCACAGTAATTGGAAGACTGTTCATGATATGATTAAGGAGAGCCCTATCTATTGCAAATGTGATTCTGGAGAGTATTGATCTGTTTTGCCAGGGCAGGAGGTCTCAAAGGGACAAAAAGAGGAAACAAGAATTTTTCCTCCTGCCCTTTCCTGCACTACCATCTGCATAAATTATTGTGCATATTAAGAGAAGCTCTTCTGCTGGTGTCTTTTTCAGTCTGAGTTTAATGACAAGCTTTTGCCAACATTCAAGTACAATCAGATTCCATTTTACAACTAAAGGTTGCAAAGAGACTTTATATTCACAAAAACACATCAAGAGGCTCTTTCTGTATAAGAAAACAGATTTTTTGCAATCAATGGGGGATGGAAAGGTTTTGTCAAGCAACTAATTTAGGTCAATTCTAACAATAATAACCCATTTCATCTGACATCTCTGGACTAAACTCTACAGGAAGCAATACAGCTTCAGCAGCATTTGTGTTCTGGGGTCTGCCTCAGTGCTGCTATTAAACCTAATAGGATTGTTGGGGTATAAGAAATTCCTCCAAGGCACTGCTGCCATCAGAAGTTAGAAGTAAACTTTATTTTTTTAAAATGTATTTTTTAAAAGTTAAGGCATGGAATTAAATGCTTTAGTGCAAGATTCAGAGAAGTGAGTTTGCTTTTTCCTCTTGATTTAAATGATTTTAGTAGGAGTTCTGAGCTAGAATCTTGACCATCTTAAATTCAGTTCTCATGCTCTTTTGCACTGCCCTGAAGAGGCAGCTCATGATCTACCACTTACAGAGGGGATTTCCTGTGGGAGGTGAAATTGCCAAGTTCGCAGAATCACAAAATACTCTGAATTGGAAGGGACCCACAAGGATCATCAAGTCCAGCTCTCAGCCCTGCACAAGACCACCCCCAGAGTCACACCATGTGCCTGAGAGTATCATCCGAACACTTCTTGAGCGCTGTCAGCCTTGGTGCTGTGACCACTGCCCTGGGGAGCCTGTTCAGTGCCTGACCACCCTCTGGGGGAAGAACCTTTTTCCAATATCCCAACCTAGACCTCCCCTGACACAAGTTCAGGCCATTCCCTGGGTCCTGTCACTGGTCACCACAGAGCAGAGGTCAGAGCCTGCCCCCCTCTTCCCCTCCCAAGGAAGTTGTAACTGCAGTGAGGTCTCCCCTCAGTTTTCTCCAAACTACTGCACTTCTGTGTGTCTCTAACATTTCCTCTTTCTCATTTAAGAGTTATGATGTATCCTAAGTAGTGTTAGAGTTGCTATCTAAGGCTTCAGTAAAGCAAATAGTCAAAATGTAACCTTTTCTGATACAGCAAGTCTGTTTCCTTTTGCATTGCATCATTTTTGCATGACTGTTAGTGGCAACAGTTTTACAGGATGAGTTAGCAGCTCGTGTAAATGCACACAGGCATTCATTTCTATTTTCAATTGAAAATTCTTGAATAATTAACCAAAACCCCCATACTAAAGAACAAACTTTGCTAAAATGGTTATTAGCATTTTTCACATCTAAAAAGCAATTTCCACCAGCCTTTTGCAAAGGTGCTTCCTGACGAACTCAGAAGGAAAACGCTGGCATCCTAGGGTCCCTTGGGAGGGGTGTGTGGGGCTGCAAGGCAAGAAGCAACACACATCACTGAAAATGAGTGAAGCATCAAACTGTTTTAGGCTTTTTGAGCCAAAAGCATTGTTATTTACAGAAGAGCTGCTTTTAGAACAAGAAAAGGTATCCTAACTAAATTAGCTAGCTGGGCTAATTAACATCAGGGAGGAAAGCTAGTGTTTATAAACATGGCTTGGTTGTGAAAGCATTTGTAACTCGGGGAAATAAGTCAGGTTAACAGTGCCCAGGCAACTGCAAATTCATGGTGCATCCATGTGTTTGAAAACCTGACCCTGTCTAAGGCATTTGCCAAACTTGTAGATTGTTGAGTGAAATCTTGATTTTACTGCTGGCTACTCATGTGCTTTTTAGTCATGTTAAGCATCAGCTGGTGACAGAGCAGGCTTGCCCCCCATCCTGTTCAGTCACATGTGTGCCTGCATCTCTGTCTGCCTACAAGGTGAGGTCCACTGGCATTTCCTCAGCACGGGTTGAGGAAGCACCTCTTTCTGTGGCTTGCAGAATGGTTATCTCACAGTCCCTTACCTGGTGTTAAAACCATGACCTAGATATTACCTGCTTCATCTAATCATCAAAGTATCTGTTATCCTGTTTAATAACAGTCGCCCAAAGTGGGTTGGTTCACAAGGCTTCTTGATCCCCATCAAGAAATCATTTTGCTCCTTCAAGAGTGTGAGATGTTGCAAATAATTGTCACAAATTGAAATGTAAACATTTTCAATGCTATTTCTCCTCTTGGAGATTTTTTACTTTTGCTGAGGTGATCATTCACTTAATCAATGGAAGTTTGCTTACTGTGTCTTTGTGCTTCCAGGCAGGATTCTTTTCTTCCCAAGTCCTTGTAGAACCCTCTTAGCTGCACAGTGCACCCATGGGCCAGGCCAGTCCTCACGACAGCTATTTTGATGCCATCAGCTCTGCACATGCTTTGCTTTGTCTCTCTCTTGTGAACTAAAGACAAGTTTGGGGCAGACAGGATGGTGAGAAGTAGATGTTGGACATTGAGTGAGTGAGCAGCATTGAGGGAGAGTGTGCTTTGAGTTCATGTCTTTTGTGTGGACCAAAGCAAGGGGAATTTTTTTTATATCTTATTTTTTCTGTGATGAGCCGAAATGGTGCTAGTTGTGTAGTGCCTGAAACTTAACTGTGTCTGAGAGCCCTGCTACATGGATCTGCTGTTGTAGTGAAGTGAGGAGCTCGATCTCTTGCAGTAATTGCTACAACATCCTCCCCTTCTGTTTCCTCTTTGCTTCCTGAACATTGATTGCTGCTTTGAATTTTTATCCAGTGTTCCCTTTAGTCTATAGCTGTCTTTTTAATGCTTGTTTTTTCTCCTCTCTCTTTCCCGTTTCCATGAATGCTGCCATTTGTCAGAGACCTATTTGGTTGTCTACAGGGAGGGCCCTAATGACACATTTATTCTTAAAATTGAACCAGATATCCTGGAGCCTGGATCCTTGTTTGTCATGCTCTTGGCTAAGCCTGAAATTCTCTTTAGAAGCTGACGTGAAACACAGTGTCACTGCTGGGGGAAGGCAAGAATGGATCTTGTGGTTCTTCCATTCTTACCTACATGTAATCCATGTGTTTGGATCATATATGTTTAGGAGCCCTGCAGTGACTGCCAGTCAGACATTCCAGGCTCTGTGTGTAGCATGTCCCTGGAGATCCTGACCCAGTTTCCCTACTTTAAGCAGGTACTCATGCAGCTGCAGTTTAGTTCCCTGTTTGGAATGCTGAAGAGCTCAACAGAGGTGCTGGGTTAGTCCTTGGGAAATCCTGCCATGAGTGCCAACGTTACATGGTGGCTCCTGCTGCCTTGCAGTTCCAGACATGATTGCTAAGTGCATTTTGTTGTTTCTAGACAGTTAAGGCCAATTTCTGCAAACATTCATCATGATCTAGTCATGAGAGTGTACGGCTCTAACAGAAGTGCTCGCAGGTTCATTCCTGGCATTTACAAGCTTTTCCCAAACTCAGTTTCTTGCGTGCTGGGAACTGTTGTGGAGAAAGCTGTCAACCTAGTGAATAGCAAAAATTCAAATGATTTGCTGCCTCAGGTAAGCAATCTGTTCTTTAGGTTCCATCTAACCTTCCTGTCGTGTAGTATTTCATTGACATAATCATAATTGAAAGATGATTTAGACTGTTAGGGAGAAGAGACAGATTCATGCAACTCTGAAAATCTCTGTGGGAATGTTGGGGTCAAGTATTGTGTCTCTTTTAATTTTGCAGTGCAGAATTATTTTGGAGAGTTAAAATGGAGATTGCAGATGTAACACACGAATAAACGTAAATGCAGAATGTGTGCCCACAGTCACACATTAACAAAGGAAACAAACATTTGGATGACCAGTGTGAGCAACCTAGCCCTTAAAACAAGCATTTCTACCTTTTTAATACATTTAATTGAGAAAGGCAATCCTGACCTGACTTGCAGGTACAATTCTTTGGAAGTTTGGACAATGAGGGTTTTACACTTAGACGTGTAATTTGGAAAAGTTTGTTCTGTCCCCATTCCCATTTCTTGCTCATTTAGATCTTTACAACTGCCAGTATCCTTTATCCTCATACCACCTATTACATGTGCCACCCTGAGGCATGGAAGGGCTCTGCCCAATCACATTAAGGGGGGAGGCATGGGTGGACAGAGATACTGTGAAGACTATCTACGGCACCTCCCCTGCTATCACTCTCCAAAGTACTTTTTTTTTTTTTGGCAATACATCTGCAAGGAATGAACCTTAATTTGTGAAAGTTCATTCTTGTTATGGAACATTTTAAGGCATTCAGAGTGATAAGTGAGTAATGCCAAGTAAGATGATGGAAATTGCTCCTGGTGGCTGCCAAAAGCAGTAGCGTGCAGCCTCTAGTACAGTCTGCTGCCTGGGTGTAGGCGGTTTCTTTTTAAAATTTGTTTTCCTCAGTTTAGATATTGAAAGACAAAGGGTTGTTTTCCTCTCTCCTCTCAGAAAAGTTTGATTCCCAACATCTGTAGGGCAATTTCTTTCATAGCAGGCTGCACCTAAGTTAGTCTTCTGTTGTTAAAGTCAACATGACCTTTTGGTTGTATTCTTCCCTGCCTGTACTTTCAGTGTTGTGCTCAGCTCCGTTTCTTTCCTTAGCCCTGCAGCTCCTCTAGCCTCACTGCAGCCACACTGTGTGGGTTAGACCCAGTGAAATCCAAGTGCTTTCCAAGATGTGCTTTGGTTCTGGAAACTGCAGAGGTTAAGAAGGTGCAATGGAACAAGCCTAAGGAGAAGTGCTTTGCTGAGTCAGAGTTAACAGAGAGTTTTGCTGCCTCAGCCTGCTTCAGACTCGTAGTTGCTCACAGCTTCATTTACCTTGTTGAACTGGTTTTTGTGAGTGCTTGCCCTTACGGGTTTCTGAATTTTGCTTGCTTTCTAACTGTACTTTGGAGACAGGAGTTTGAGGATAAGATAAACCAACTCCTTTTCTCCAAATATGCAGAGCCCTTGAAACCCTGTGCTTTATGGTTGTAGCCCCTTTACACAGCTTTACTGCAGCAATGCATGTGTTTGTTGTGTGGCTAGTTCCTTGCCTACTGGTGGAGAAAGACACAAGAGAATTAAGCCCTTGACAGGTGTGTGTATAGGGTTTGGGATTGGCAGAACTCAAGCAACTCTGCAGTCACAGCCTCTAGTTCTCTGTAGTCCCTTTGCAAATGGAAAGGCTACTCACGGCTGCCTCAGGCCGGGAAACACAATATCCATTGAACCCTTTTCACCTTCAAAGGACTCATCAGTGGCAATAAATAGCAGCGGTAAGATGGATTTCTTGTCAACAGAGCTGGGAGAACACATTTTAATTAAAGGACAGCAATGACTCTTCAGGAGTGAAGGTAACGGGGTGTGTCTGTTTAAAAACCTGATGCGGTACAGCGCAATGAGATGTTTTGAAAAGCTTGGTAAGGGCATGAATTTGACCTATTTCTGTGTGTAAACAAATATGCATTTTACTTTACAGCAAATATATTTCAGGAAAGCTTACTGACCATGTATTTAATCTAATGATTTTAATACTGCTTGGTATATATTCCTTCATTATTGGTACTCTAGCTTGATTAATTGTTTCACAATACTATAAGCTTCTGGCATTTGTCCCACAAACTTAATGGATTATCATATTTTGTTTATTAGTATAATGTCATGTTCCATTTTTTTTCCTGAGTTAAGGGATGTTGCGTTTCTCTTCCCGAACCAGCACTGGGGTTTTGCCGGCATTGTTAGTGGCGAGTGAAGAGATACCCATCTTCCCTGTGTAGCAGTGCCAGGCCCTGCTGCAGATGCTGTAGGAGCTATTTTTGACTATGTATCAGCATCTGCACCTTATCTGGAAATAATGTTGCTTTATGCTTGAAACATCTTTTTCCCCACTCCCTCCCTTGTACTGTCAGCTTCCTTTTGGTCAATGTGTCCGGACACAGGTGGGTATACAGGCGAGAGGGTGCTGTGTACTTAAAATGTGCATAATGTACCCACAGCCTGTGCTTTACCAGTGATGCCTGAGGTCAGTAGTCTGGCATTCCCAAGGAGTTCAAAGTTAAGAAACAATGGCATCCAGGTTGCCTGCACACCTCTGTTTTCATTTTGGTTGGGTTTGCACTTCTATGGAGTGTTTAAACCACAAGTTTCATCTCTGGAGGGCTTCCTTCTCATCCAATGCATAGATAGGTACTAATGGATCTTCTAATATTAAAATGCTCATAGACAGCTTACATACAATTTGAAATTATGATCACCTGCAGGAAGCTTCTCCTGATAGGTTTTTTTAAGAGGGGATAGCTCAGGGTTGCATTCTGAGCTTATGATGAGCTGGAGAGTACAAAGAACTTATTGATTTGTTTTGTTTGCATTTTATTTAGTGGAGATATCTTCTTTTGTTTGTAATACATCTTACAAAGATAAGGGCTGAAAAAGGGGAACCTTGTATCCCTGATCAGTGAATAGAAACAGCTGAGAAAAGCTGCAGCCTGCTAATTTTGGAAACAAACTTGAGGGAGAAGTCAACAGGTGACAGGACATATTCTGACAAAAAGCTTGCTTTGGGGAAACTGATTTGTGAGACTTGAAACATTCCATGGGAACTTATCAGATTTCATCAAATTGTCCTACAAAAATGGCATAATTTTGTTCTTAGAGCAGTTAGTGAGCTGGAAACCAGAGGCAGGGAAAGTGAGGCATCTCAGCTGTTCCCTTGCATATGTGTCTGAAACTTTAAAAAAAGCACCAGAATGGCATTTGCTTCACATGAAATGTTTGTGGCATGGGATTTCTGAGGCTTTATTCTGAGTGAGATGTTTGATGCCCTGCCCTTGATCTCCTTCCTTAAAAATGGAAAGTGGCTGCCAGCACAGCTCAGGAATTATTGCTTGTCTCTGCCAGGAGAAAGGAGACTCCAAAGACTTGGCTTTTTGGAAAACTGATAAGTGGGACTGTTGGTATGCTTTAGAAAACCTGAACAATATTGTTCGGTTCATTATCTTCCTTGTTTAAGTTTTGACAGACTGAATGCTCAGTTTTATTTTAAAGTTCCTTTTTTATCTTCAGCAACCTGAGATGCCTTTCCTTTTCCTGAAGATATCATCCTAGGAAAAGAGAGCTAAAAAGCCCCGCAGCTCAGCAGGAGGATGTTGCTTTATCACTTTGAGCAGCACTGGGCAAGTCCAGTCCTAGCATCCTAACCTCCCAGCCCTTTCCTGCTTTGATTCCTGGTAGTTTTTCCTCTCTTTCTGCAGTTGGCAGGATCTCAATATTCTCCACCTTTGCTGTGTGGTTTGTTTAACAACAGTTTCAAATGCTTTATTGATTTTACTTAGAAGCTCTTTTCAGGGGATATGTGTAGCATGAGGTTATGATGACTTTGTTAATCTTTTTTAATAGTTGATCCCAATCCAACACTTAATTCACTGTTAAACCAAACTCAGGGTGACACAAATTGGTGGAAGTGAAGAGACCGTTAGGTAAAAAATGCCATATATAAAGATTTAGATGGTTTAAGTAGAGTTCAGGTATCGATTGATTAACAGAGGCAGGATTTCTCAAGGTGCTTGCCTTTACCTTCCCCTTGCTTTCTGTGCCACAGTTTTATTTGGCCAAACTTTTGATTTACCTGCAGGTTTGCAATCTCTTCAGGGCCTCAGCAAAAGTCTCTGCTGTGTCCTTTAAAGAAATTGATGGTAGGCAGCCCTTGCCCGGTAGTGTGAAACGGGGTTAGGCTTTCTTTTACTGTCAGAAGGGTTTTGTAGGTTTGCAAGATGAGTGCTGAAATACAGAAGTTGACTAATAACATGGAGGTTTGTCTCCTGCCCAATTTGCTCTCAGTCCTTGATCTCTTGGAAAGCCCCTCTGCTTCCAGCGCAGGTGCCTCACCTTAGCACAGCCTGGTGGCAGTACCGTGGATCAATCAAGAATCACTTGAGCAAGTGCCTTTCAAGGTGGAAAAGTGATAAAACTTTGGATGAAAGCAAATCAGTTTTTTTCAAGGAGAAAGGTCAAGTGTTGTGTTAAGTCTATAGAATGTATTTTTTTCTGTTACATTTTGTTCTGCCCAAAAGATCCAAGTTGTATTTAATCTTCAGGGAGATAACGTGTATGGGAATCTCCAGTCTGAACTATCTGGAATATGAAAAGAATCGGGTATAAACTCTTCTCCTGGTATCTGGTGAATACTTTAAACCAGAAAATCAGGAGGAACATAACGTTGTTGCAGTGTTGGTAGAAACCATGTATAGTTTGGGAGAAAAGGTGAAGTTATCTGGGATAAGTGTTTTTTGCATGCTTGATTAACTCAGAGTTGAAAGGAGTTGCTGGTGTAGTTTATTTTTACTACTGTGGCAGGAGCACCCAGAACACAGGACAGGTATTGCCGCTTTCCAGATGAGTCTGCAAACCACAGTCAGGAACAGAGCCCGGGAGAAACTGCATAACAAACTTCACGTAGGCATATAAAGACACAGCAAACTTTTTCTCAGAGGTTTCTTAGCCCGCAACTCCAAGTTATGGGCGCCTGCAAGTTTAGTAGCACGCCTGGGCTTTCCTTCGCTGCATCTGTGCGGACATGTGGGGTTCATGGTGTGCAGCTGGGTCCCATATGTGTTTCGAAATCTGGTTTTTTTAAAATTTTTAAATTTTGAAATTGATACATAAAATTGGGAGCCGTTTTCTTTCGCTTGTATGAAACCGAAAAACCCCTAATAATAATAATAATAATAA
>VWZG01012979.1:465653-480182 GCA_013396735.1 Grallaria varia | reverse complement strand
AAAAAAAAAAAGGCAGCAAAAACCAACCACAAAACCTCACCGAAGAATAACAACAAAAAAAATGCCCCTACCCGCAATTAACCAAAACCTAAGCAGTAGCCCTTTATAAAAAGAAATAAAAAGGAAATGAGCATATGGTAGTATTTTTATTCTGTACATCTTTGCTTAGAATGCCATATAGTGTGTAATCTATAAGCATCAAATGATGTATTCAGCAAGGTATGATCAGCTCCTTTATGGCACAGCAGTGTTTAACAGCTGGTGTGTGTATGTGAGGTATGTGAGAGAGCATTAGTGCATGTGCCTCTTCCCCAAGCTGAGCTGTGGGCATTGCAGTTTGCAATATAGGTATCTGCTAGCCTCTGAAATGTAAAGGAATTATTAAAATGTAGAGCAGTAATGGGATATTTACATCTTTAGAGAGTTGTAGACACATGGTAAGAAATTGCTTTTAGCATTTTTGTTCTTCTGCAGTTTGTAAGGTTTTGCTTAAAAAGATATTACTGAGATAATTCATCTTTGCAAGCACAGCTCGGAAACTCTCCCTCATAGCTGGTATGCAGCTATTTCTCAATAATCCTCTGCCCCCTCAGGTTATTTTGGAAAAATCATCCTAATCTGAAGACAGGGAATTTTAGAAGTGCTTTGGTGACATGCTTCTCTTCACCCTGTCCCCGCAGCCCTCGGCAGAACAAGCTGTTCTAGGAAAAGTTGTTTTCCTGATGTCAGTAAGCCGTGGTTCTGCTGAGAACAGGCTGTCAGTCTAGGGACCTATTTCTTCATAGCTTTGCTGAATAACTTGTGCTATCAGAAGGATAGCATGGGCTATCCTTCCGTGCTGCAGAGCAGGGAGGTTTGCTTGGATTTTTCAAAAACTCCCTTAGAGTTGCCATTACCTGGATGTTGCCGTGTCTGTGTGTTGCTGCAGGCCTTTTTTACTGTGAAATGTTCTGCTGGCGTAGCTAAAAGGCAACAAATATACTGCAGAGGTGAGATAACAGTGTTGGCCAAAGCTGAGTGTGAACTCCATGATACTGGTGAATAAGGCTGCTTTTCCTGGCCTATGGCTTCTGGAAGGATGGATATGGGATTGATGCCTCTAAGCTGTGTTTGGCCAAAAAGCTCTTCTGGTCCACTGTGTCTCCCTTCTTTGTCCAGACCCTGTAGCTCCCTTGGAGCAGCATAGTCTGCTTTGTCCAGCAGTGAAATTTTAACTGATGAAAGAAAACACCCATCTCTGTCCAGGGGGACCATGATGTTTCCTGTAGTCCAGCTTGAAAGTCTCTCTTCAGTTTGACCTGTTTGCCATTTTCACACTTATGCCTCTCTTTAGTATTTGTTACTGAAAAGCCAAGCCCACTTGTAAATTCTTTGGTCTTGGTTTACAGTTAGTGCTCAGTCTGTGCTGCAGGACAATCTTGTCCAATGCACACCCAGATTTGAGGTATATCCCAGTATGGAGAGGGAACTTTGCTGTAGGATGTTTTCCCCATCATCCTGTCTTGTTCAGGCTGATGGGAAACTTATGGCACTACTTCAAGCAGTGCTTTTCCCTTCAAAAATAGGTATTTATTTTTAAAGCATTAAGAGTATCAATTCGGAAGCGTGTAGAGTTTAGATTTTTTTTTTTTCTCCCGTGTCTGTGAGCATGTTTTATGTCCATTCGTTTTTGAAAGCTCATAGTTTTCAAGCTGTTTAGATGCTCTGTGTCTCAGAAGTGCTTAAATATATTCAAAGTTTTGGGATTGATTTTGAGTTTCTCATTTAACATGTGATACTCTGTAACTTTCATTCAGGAAACAAAGTGAATGAGTGCCTTAATATTTAAATGGAATGTGATCCCTCTGCCGAGGTTTTGGAATACTGTTGACAATCTTTATCTGTTTGCAAACCCCTATCCATTTTACACGGACTGGCTTCAGCAAACTAAATAATAGGCTTTATGCTTAGCTGTGTTTGTGGCCCTCCTCAGAGGAAATGCATGGTTCTGTGTAATGCACTTCAGGGGTAAAAAAAACTACTAGTCTGGAGCATAAGATAATTTTGTGTAATCACCTGCATTGTGGGAGATAGAAAAAATAGATAAAATTGTGTTTTATTATTTGAGAAAGTCTAATCTGCTTTAGGAACACCATAATAATGAGATGTATTATTTTGAAACATGGGGCACTTTTGACATTGCATTCTCCGGAAAAGCAGTTGCCTTGTACAGCGAGGCAGTAAAACCAACAGACAAAAATAACTTCCTAAATTGGTGACCTTGGAAAAATTCAGTAACTCAGTGTTTCACCTTTTTAAAAAAAGACTTGGTCATTTAGTGAATTAAGTACCACAAAGCTTTCCCTTGCAGTTCTCTATTTATCTGTTAAAAATGTGAAGAATTTAGCCTGGAAAAGGAGAAGAAAAAAACCCCATCAACAGCTTTACTTCAGCAAAGTCTAGAATTTCCCTCTGAAGATGCCCTTAGTTCTTGCTGTCGTTCCCTCCTCCTTCCAAGCCAGCTCCAGACTCGTGTTGGGTAAATGGGATTACTTCAGCCTTGGTGCCAAGTAAGCCTAATGAGACGGACTCAAACTGGAGTTTCTGTACATCCCTTAGCATGTCACTGAGCATGGTGAGTAGTGCTGTTGCTTGGTGCTGTTGTGCACGGACAGTGCAGCTCTGCATGAGTAGGACCACAGTGGATTAAAGCAGATGGATAAAACTGTCAGTCTGCAGAAATTGATAACGTTAAAACTTGGCTCCCAACCTGGTTCTTCCATTACTTAAACATGTGGATCAGTCTCGTTCCTAATGATTTGGAAAGGGTGTTTTCTTTCGAAGTCAGTTAAGTAAACTGAGTGAACTGACCTGGAGCAAATAGGTTTCCCTCATTACACATCCCTTTTTCCTGCATCTTTGGAGAGGCAACACTGAATTTGTGTGCAGGGAGCCTGTTGTTTCTTTCTCTTACAGCGTAGACAGCTGTTTAGGCTAGCACTGCATTTCACAGCCAGAACCTTCTTTCTGTAATTCTTAGATTAATGAATGCCATTTGTAATTATACGATAATCTGATAATTGCAACCCAAACCTTCTCAGGCCGTTTTGGCAATTCTGTTGGTGTTTGTTGATGGTTTTTTGCTGTTTCAATGACTTGTGAGAGAATTTATCATGAAAACTGAGAAACTGTGCTTGCTAAAAAAATCCACCCCAAATCAAAGGAAAAGAAAACTGCATGCACACAAAATCCTTTATTCTGTAATGCATATAAAGTCAGTTGTGATCTGGGTTAATTTTTAAATCTAATGAACATTGAGTTCATCATTTAGCCCTTTGGGCTAAACCTTGTGTCACTTTGTGGCCAAATATAGTTAAGTTCTTACTTAGAACTGACTTTGGTATCTGTGCTGTACTTAGTTAAAAAGACACATGTATGGAGTGCACAGTGTCTCAGTCAAGGGTCCTGCATTTAGTACTATTTCCACTCAGCTCCCTTAAGAGTGCTTATTCCTTATTTCTGATTTGGCAGTAATGGTTTGTGCTAGTCAAAATGGTAGGGAATAGGAGAAAAGGTCCTATTTTCAACTATAGCAGAAGAAAACATCAAACTGATGTTTAAAAATATTCTCCCCCCCTGCCCTGAAGAAGTCTGGGAGAAGTGCCACATAAAAGAAGATATTGTAAAGAAAACTCTCTTCTTTCTGTGTCCCAACCCTATCTTCTGGGGAATTTCTTCTTTACTTCCCTGTTCCTTTGTACATTGATTAAATATCAAGTTAATGGTTTCCTTTTGTAAAAATTGCTTCCTTGAAAATGGGCTGTCCTCCTCCTTTGCAGCCTAATGATGGAAAAACACAGATGATATCGATATAAGCTATGTTTACTTGAGCATAACAACTTTAAAGACTGTTTATGTACAGTAATCTGCCGAGTGAATAATGACTTGGTTTTGCTTGTTCAATATTTCTTTATTTCCCCTAGACAGGGGGAGGACTGACAAACCAGTACCAGTTACCGGGGTTAATAAGATGCCTTTAAAAGGTCTTTAATTAAGCCATGCAGTTTTCTTAGAAGATCCTTGAACTATTCTTTCACCCCTTCCTCCTCTCTTTTGCTTTGGTGGGTGCAAATAAGATGGAGTGTAAGTGAGGTGCAGGTACTGACTAGGTACTGATGTTGGACCCTTCTTATGCACAGCAAAGTCTCGATGGAAAGTAGAAAACCAGAGGAGAGTTGAATTGGTTTGTGCAAGTTCAGCTGGCCAAGGGTGTGCTGAAAGCAGAGACAGTGGTGAGTCGATGTGCCAGGGCTCAGCAGGGTGTACGTGCAATGTGTTGTTACAGCTGCTGCTCTGAATTTCATGGGTTACTCTGGGTTTTTCTACGTCGTCCTCATTTGGGGCCAAATCAGAGCCTTCAGCATGTGCACTGGCTTCCACCTGCTCTATCCCCTCTGCATCTTTTGAGAGACTTAAACTGTGTGTTTTAAGGTGATGTACTACTTTGGTGAAAGGAGGAATTTAGACCAGTATCTGGTTTTCTAGTTTCCTTTGGCTTTAAGCTTCCAAATCCAATTCAAGAAGGTGTTCCTGATGAAAGAGCTGTACTTGACCTTGTGCTCAAAATGAATTCTTGACCTGAAGCTTTTACACAGAGAATGGTTTTTGTATGTGTATAAGCAAGTGCTCAAAATGGGTTCCTGATTCACAGTTTGAAACTGAGGAATGACTGCTAGGTGTGTGTGACAGAGAGAAAAAGATGTGTAAGAGGGAGCGATATTGACTTTACCATTTCCTTTGGTCTTTCTCTAGTGCGTATATTGCTACAAGCGCCACAGCAGGGCTGTCTTAAGTGAAAAACAATGTGGAGTTAAGGCACAATATGCTAGTCAGGAAATATTTTAAGAGTTCTTCTGAGGACAAATAAAAGGGAAGTTTCAGGTGGAATAGAAGTATGCAGAAATAGTGAGACTTTTCTTTCCTTACTGCCAGTTGTCAAGTGGCTTCCAGAAATACTTATGCATAACAAGTTTGCTGTGCAGACTTCTACTGTTTTGTGATTGCATGTTTAGTAACTGTGCCAACTAAGCAATTGAGTAAGATGGAAAAGATACAGAATGTATTCCAAAGTGTGTGCTGAGATTTAGTTATCTTGTGGTTTAAAAAAGGAAAGTTCTTCCAAATGCTTGTGATCATCTTGCATTTTCTTGAGAATATGTAGCTTTCTACAGATGACTTGGCTGGATGTTACTTGGGTTATGCGAGATGTTAGCTGCTGTTGGAGGTGTTATTCATCATGTTTGTGGACGCCTCATTAAGGAATCTCTGGGCCCGTGATAGACTACACAGAGATGAAGCAATCCAGAGTCAGCGCATCCCTGTGATGATGCAGGAAGCTGTCTGGTTGGAAGCAGGTTGCTCAAGAGTCTTGCCGTGCTTGGCACTGGATGTAGCTCTAGGCAGACAGTCAGGAAGTGAGGGAAAATCCAGCAGCCTACACGTAAAAAATTTAAATGTTCTACAGAAGCTTGATGTGACAGTTACTAGTGGGCATCTGCTCTGTCCCTTGGTGAGCAAAGTGCAGACCTCCTGCCTCATCCTGCGGGCAGTGAACGAGTACTGTTGGGAACATGCGTGGGAGGGCAGGGAATGAGGAACCTCGAGGAGAGGCAGTGCTGATTCATTCTCCTCCCAAGCTCTCTGTAGCCACCATGGCATTGAGGACAGGAACTCAGAGGCTGTTGGCTGTTATGATGAAAATACTCATAAGGGCAGAGGCTGAAAGGGTGTTATCAGAGAAGGCCATGTATTCCCTGGAAGGTGTCCAGAGTCACCACTGAGTGAACAAAATGCTGCATATGCCAGGTGAAATGTATTCCTGCAGCACTTTGCTGTGATTTTCCAGCCCTGTCCACCATTTTCTGGGCAGAATTACTCTCTGAGAGGGGTAATTTCTCCAGAGAAATGGAGAACTGGCTGAGAACAGTCTTGGAAAGATCCAATCACCTAGAAGTTTTAATCTGGAAATCAAACTAGACAGAGCCTGGAAGACAGTGAAATAAGCTACAATGTAATTAACAAGTACTTTGCCTTCTACCAGTCGGCTGTCAGGTTTCACTCCTTGAAGAAGTGTCCACTTTTTGCAGATGTAAAATTTCCTGGACACTTCTTACTCTGCTCTTAGAGGCACAAGGAATGATGTTGTGTTTACAGAGGAACTCACCCCCACATAGGTATCTGGCCAGACTCCTCTCCAGTTTCACCCGGTCTCTTGGCAAGCGTTGCTTACCCACGTTGGCCCACTTGCAGTCATGCTGCCATATTTTGGGACCCTGCCTAAGAGAAGGGTGTCTCTGTCGACCCATGAGCTCTGCCTGCTCTTCCTGGGCTGCTTCGCAGGGGTTCTGCCTGAAAGGCATCTGCTCCTGCTGTTGCACTACATTGTTTGCTCAATTGTTTAACAAAGTGCTTTTAATGGAAACATAAAACCGGATAGAAATACAGAGCCTAATGGAATAATCTCTTAATTGCAGTGCTGCAAATGACTATTCAGCACACGATTACTGTACTTCCAGGGGGAACAGTGGGCAGAAAAGAATATTGAATGAAAGACACTAAACACTTCAGCTGCTAAGAATGATGATTTATTGCCAATCTGAGCATCAGTCTAAGCAGGGCAAATAAACTGACAATAGTAAGTGCTTTTGGAGGTAGAAATTGCCTCATTCAGGGTATTCACTGTGTGCAACATGTAAATTCTACCAGGATAAACGCACAAAGAGCGATTAATTAATAGTGGCGAGATACTCATGCATGCAGTGTCCTTAGGCAACCCAGAAAAAGTATTAATCAGCACATTGCTCAATTATTGGCAGATAACTCCTGGTATGTAGTAGTTTGCTATTTCAGCTAGAAAATGCATTGTCTCTCTGCCTCCCTGTAAAAATCATGGGTTTTGCTGTGTTACGTGGTTGGCAAAAATTACCTCATGTTTTTCAGCAGCAAAGGAGTTGTGGTCAGAGACACATTGACATTATCATTTTTTGGTATAGCTGCAAGCCATCCAGGATGCATCAGTCTTTAAAGAAGTTATGTCCATCCTTTGGATATCTCACCTGGGTTTGGTTGCATCAGGTAAAAAAAATATTAGCTTAGTATTGAGCTGGCAGTTGATTTGGTGTACAGCTGTGTGCTCTCCAGAACAGAGCATGGTTATCAGGGAACGTGTTCCCCAGGAACACATGCTGCTCAGAGAGGCAAGGCATTTTGGAAGTGGCCTTGCTGGTTCCTACCAGCACTCGCCTTTCCCATGGTGTCGTGCATGGTTTCCCCCTGCTGCCTAAGGACAAGGATGCCTGACTTCACCTGCCTGCCAAAGCCCCTCTGTCACTCAGGCCTTTCTTTCCATGTGTGGGATGTGCCCACGTGCCTGTTGGACTTGCTCTCTCTGGTGCACACAGATGCAGACCGAGCAGGTCCGAGAGATTTCCAGTGTTTGCAGTGGATCTGGGCACTGCCAAACCCATGCTGCTGTCCCGTGGGAACTGGAGATGGCTGTTGCTTTTGGTCTGAGCCAGGGTGTGATGTTCCCACTGCCTGCACGCAAGTGTGGCTAACAATGGTGAAGCTGAGCAGTTTGCTGTCTCTCATGCAGCTTCCAATACCAAGGGAAAGATTAGGAGCTTTTCAAATAGAAGTTTGGATGATGCAAGGAAAATTCTTGTTTGTTTGCTTTTGATTTGAAAATCGGGAAGGTGTTGAATAAATGTGCACAGAATTGAAAGGGAAAAGTATTTGCAGCTGTTTCATTATTATTTCCTTAAAGGAGAAGCTTTTCATAATTGCTAAAAGTAACAGCTTGTGTAAATGTTCTTAAAAAGCAGGAAAAATGAGAGACACTTCAGAGTGTATTTTGGAGGGGCATATGCTTTGCAATGTGCATTAGGCATGCATCAGTACCTGCCTAATGCACCCTGTCATGGATTATTGCTCTTGCTTAGATTGAACACTTGCCAAGTTCTTTCAAATGACAATGAGATGCTTTGTTCAGGCTGATGAGTTGAATGCAGTTTGAAACTCCAGCATAGAGAGGTACTTGGCTACAGAGCATGTGCACCTCTTAATAAAATTGAACAACAGATACAAACCATAGAAAAACTAGCAGGTGCTTCTGTGTATAGATGAAAATAAAAAAGGAAATATTCTAGAATAATTATAGTCTGGCAGAGACTGCAGGAAAGGCTTTTAAACATGCTTTTCAGCATATTAACAGATCTTTTCAACAAATATTGCTAATCGCATTATGTTTCCACGTAGTCCTTGCAGTGCAGATAAGACTTGTCCAACCTGTTACTCAGTACATGCTGTTATATAATTGAAAAACTCAAATAGGAAATCTTTTAATTTGTGAGTGACATGTTTGCGACTAATTCCTATGAAAGTAGGAAATAATTTAGCTCTTTAATAGTCTTTAATTTTTCTTAATCTCAGTTTAGTTACAGTACTGTCCTTTTCATAGCATGTTGACTCATTTGATCAATTGTTTGGGAAGGATTTACACGGAATATATGTTCCACAAGAAAAGTTATAGATTTGCTCACATGCTTAATAGGCTGCAGGGGACTAAAGATTCAGGAGACAGAATTGCACTTATCCATTATTTCTGACAGTTTCAAATGCTCGTATTTGTAGGTTTTGCTTTTGTTATGCTTCACAGCAAATTAAATCGCTGATAGCATTTGATGTGCAGTTTATTATTTGTACAGCTTCATATTTGCAGTCACAAAAGGAGCAAATTCAAAAGCTGATGTTACATTCTCCTTTACATTGGGCTGTATTTGCATTGAGCTATACGGCTTCAGAAGTGTATGTTGGCTCATGGCTGTCATGGTCACAGAGGGCAGGAAGGAGGACCCTTCTGACCATGCAAGAAATCTGAGGTGAAAGGCTCCTGGGCTGTGCAGCAGCCTTGCAAGCTGTCTGACAGCATTTCGAGTAAGTTGGGTGAAATCAGGCTTTTAAAAAAGATAGGGGGGGGTTTGGAAGGGTTTAAGGGAGCAGGCTTGCGTGCTTTGCAGTGGTATGAATGGTTGTGTTGCCTCAAGCAGAGGACGGGCAAAAGCTGAGTTGTGATGTACGTGCGTGTGTCAGTGTGCGTCGTGCACAGCGAGAGGAGGTAATGCTGAGCCTGGTGCTCTGCCTGTGTGGCATGGTGAGGGCAGTGCAGGGGCTCTTGGTGCAGAAATGGTGCTAATCTGAGAGCTGTGTGAGAGGAGAATGTGGCAATAGGTGTATGTTGTGGCACCTGTGGAAGACCGCATGGCAGCGTGACTGATGGACTTAGGAACTGCTTGGCAGAGGGTGGACAAGGTCAGCTGATAGCAGGCTCCTGCAGAAAGCCAGTGACAAAGATAGCTGGCTGGGTGTACAGGGATGTTAGCTGTGTGAGAAGAAGTGTTGTGTGCAAAGAGATTTAAAATCCACTCATGAAGTGGATTTTAAAATCAATGAACAAAAGGCGTATCCACTTGAATAATTTTAGTGTAGTCCTAAAGTAAAAAATTTATGGCTTTTGACTTCTTACACCTGAAGTAAGCATTTCAGTTTACTCCCAAATAACTGAGGTATTAAAATACATTATTGGACTTGAATCCTTGATAAAATTATTCACATGGAAAAATTAAACACTGGATTTTTTTTTTTTTTTAAATTTCACATCTGATATCATCTGGATTTTTTTTTTTTTTAACATTGCTGTAAGGTTCTTCTTTATCTTAAACATTTTTATTGAGCTAGTTCTTTGAAAGGCTTATCATTTTTATGAGAATCCTGGAGAAACAATAACTGAGTTGAAGGGGACCACTGGAGTTTGCTTTGAGTACTTCTGCGCTAGGTCTGGAATAAAATTTTTGGACACTTGATGTGGAGGAACAGTGGATCTAAGCAATCATTATTTCATTTCCAGTAATCAGTAAGATGGGGATTGTGTGTGAATACAAAACTTGTAATTGTGTGAAAAAAAAAAATTAAATTAGGTCTGGTAAATTAATATTAAAGATAAAATATTTTTTCTTGATCCCTTTAATTATTTGCCTCATTTTCAAACTGCACTAGTTTGCTACAGCCTTTTCACCTAATCTCTCAAATTTCTAAGTTTGCCCGTAAAGAACGTTCTTTTGGAGCATATTTTAAAGAAATAGAAATCTGAATTCGTTTTTGAGTTCCTCTTTTGTAACAAAAACAAAAGGTGTTTCAAGGCAAAAGCAAATGAACAGGCAGGATAGGTTTTATGTAAGATAGAATGTCGGTTGTATTCTATTTTCCCAGGCAAGCCTGAAACAGTTCATCTCAGGTGCTGGATTTCTACCGCTGAGATGAAGAATTCAGAGGTGGATGGGCACAGTGGGAGACTTCATGCACCACTTCATTGAAGGAATAAAGCCTTCAGACTGATTGGGCAGTGGCTGATAACCACTTCTGACTCTTCAACTGTGCCTTGTCAGCGTTAGAAACAGTAATATTTTGCTAGTGGTCGGTGAGTTGATAAAACATCAGTCCTGGCCTCTGTGTTTCTGCTGGGAAACGCCTCCTTGCTGTACCAGGCAGTTGTGCACACAGGAACATGGATGGAAAGGGTATCCCTGCTCTGAAAGGCTTGCTGCTCAACATGTAGTGGTTACCCTGTTCTGTTCTCATATAACTGATTTAAAGAGCCATAGCGGAAAGATTTGCCATAGAGATAACAGCTGAAGCAGTGCACTGAAGTGCACAGTGCTGGAGGATCCAGCCAGGCTTAACAAAACTTGAGTTTTGGCACCCTTCCTTGATCTTACTTCAGCCATGTAATTTTCCTGAGCTGGGTTTTGTATGCTAATGCTTGAGTTACATGTATTTATGTCTCAGACTGACTTAAAAAAACTAGGAAAAATGTACGATGGTTTCATTGTGAGTGACATGTAGATAATCAAGAGGAAGAAACACTGTGGGAGGGGATAATGCTGCAGGGCAGTTCATTCCAAAATAATGAGAGCTGTTTCAGGTGTTTTTATCTTGGTGGAGAGCAGAAGGTGTCAAAGTGAGTCTCTAATGGATCTATTCACCTCAATTTTTCTTGCTGCCTGCCTACTGTCTGAACACCAAGTTATCCAAATTACCACTGTGCTGCTCTGCCGTGGGCACATGTGAGTTCGTGTTTACATGCGTAGTTCATGGCAGTGGCCAAATGCTCTACCTCCACTTTCATCGAGGGGGAATAAACCACCTTGCAGCAGATTCCACGTGCTGCAGAAGCAGGGTATGTGCTGCTGGAAGGGTTACTGCAGCAGCAGCTGACACAGGGCTCCTTACCCTCCTGCCAGCATGCCTGTGCCTGCCTTGTGGCAAGTCGGGAATAATGCAGGGTTGCATTTTGTTGATGACTGCATTTGGCTTTTAAATCCAGAAAAATGAGAAAAGGTCACTTTTGAGAGAACAGTGGGTGACTCAGAGTCCCCTCTCTGTCAGAGCAGGATCTGCTCAGCAGGGAATGCCACTTCTCCATCCAAGCAGATTCTCAGACAAAGCCAGGATGTAGCACGCTGTCAGAGGGATCTGCATGTACCTGCTGAGCTTGACCAGATTGGTCCTTGGTCTCAGAGCTCTCTGTGGGAGCACCTCTGGAGGTGCCTGGGACTCTGTGAAAGTGTTTGCTCAGCTGTGCAGCAGGGGAGTGTAGCTGTGTTAGTGGCAAACTGAAGCCTCCCATTTTGATACAGAGCGAAGTTTAGAATAACACATTTTTCACTGTCACCTCAGCAAAGTAAACCAGTCACTTGAGCAAGTGTCCGAGTCCTCACAAGGCTGACTTTTTTGATCCTTGCTGGTGAAGTGAGAAGAGACACGGGTGGGCTCCTCTTGCCGGCAAAAGCTGCTCAAGTGTGAGCTCAGTCTTGTCACAGTTGGGTCACCGCAATCAGGGCTGCTTGGTGTGCAGCTGTGGAGGGGCTCTCCAAACCCAGGGCACTAGTCCTGCACTCAGGTCCCATCCTACTGTGCACTTCCAGAGCTGCACCATCAGTGCTGCAGACAAGGCGCCAGCAGCTTTGACTCTTTCTGTGCATGCCCAGTTACCGAAATAGCACTGGAGTTGTAGGTCTTTACCCACCTACCCAAAAAGACACATATGCCTTCAGGGCTGAAATGCAGTCAGACCACTCACTTGGCTCGGGGGAACTTTGAGATGTGTGCCTGATGAATTAGACTGCTGTATGCAGAATGCCTTGCCTCCAAAAGGCAGAGTGGTCGGGGTTTTTCATTGCACCTACCCGGTGATTTAAATTTTTCACATTTCCTCCTTTGCCTGCCACATCCAGAACAAACAAAGCCTTAAATTCATCAACTCTTTGTCTGCTTTCCTTGTAATTACACTTCACACAATCGCACCTTCTTAAAAGCCCTCCTAGTGTATTTGCATTTAGATGGAGAATGACAGCTTTCGTGTTCCCTGTTTAACTTATAATTAACACCTTTCTGACAACATTCTATTAACGTCAAGGTACATGGGGAGAGGCTGAAAGCCTGTGTTGCTTTAGAGACTTCGTTTCTGTAGCATCACAAGTGAAGAGACCTTTGTGCAGGTGCTACAGCAGCATAGTTAAGTGCTGTGTAATTGTCCTGTTTTCCAGGTTCTCTAAGTTGCTGTTGTACATGGCTGTTAAGTGAGGCAGGACATCAGCATGAACTGCGTTTTGTTGGGAGCCTCTTTCTGCTGACAGGCTGTTTACAGGCTGTATTCTGACGTCTCAGGGGTTCACCACTTGTGGGGAGGGGGGGGGTGTCATTTGTGTTTCTTACTCATCATGAGGCTTTCCTGCTGAGGCCTGTTTAGTGTGATATTGCTATATTGGCTTTTATTTATAACTAAGTAAAAGTTAGATTTTAAACATTTTGGTAAAGTTCAAGTCATAAACTTTTTGCTTATTTGCCTTTTTGGAGTAGGCATAAAAAAGGTTGTCACTGTCAATTATTTGCATCTTTTGACAAGTTTTTTTTCTCTTTTGAGACTTCGGTGGTTTATGGACCATAGACTGAGAAATCTTGGGTGTGTTTTCAAGTGCATAGCCATTTGGGGTTTTTCAGTAGAAGTCTGTGAAGGATTTGTCATGTTTGAAGAACATCTGAGAGTTCCCGATTCCTGGCAAAGTCACTGGGCTCTGCAGGGACTCAGTTCTTCTCAGGAAATGTTCAGGCTTACTTCTGGGAACTGCTTGAAGATGAAAGACCTATTGATGCTGAAAGGAAGCAAGAACCTTTTAATGGCTGAGTAATGAATATAATTTTAAACTTGGGAACAGCGGTAGGAAACAAATAAGTAAGAATTTGAACCCAAAGATTACCATAAGAGAGGCTGAGTGAGAAGATGATTAATGTTGCAAAAGTAGAGCTGTTTTTTTTTTTTTTTTTATTTTCTGACAAAAGCCAACTCAGCATCTACTTAAGCAAACTGGCAATTCCCTTCTGCCTGTTGTACCATCATAACCTTCTTTACTTCAATTTTTTTATGTATCCTAGGGGGCTGTGTATTTAAAACATAGGAAGAGGTATACTGAGGATCGTTTTTCCATATGCTTTGAAGGAAAGGTTGCAGCAGGGCTGCATTTTCTTGGAACATTATTTTTGTTGAAAAATATTTGACGAGAAGTTTCTTGCAATCACTGTGTATAAACAGGGGGGCTGTGAGGCCTTGATCTCTTGCTCAGTGGGTCTAATGCTGCTGTCATACAGTCAATAAGCAGGGCTGGACAGACTCAGTGAGTTAAAGGAGCTAGAGAAAGCAAAATCTTGAAAAGCAAATTCCAATTCCTATTTCTTTAGTGTAAAGATGTTTATTTTTGGGAAGCATGTACTAGGGCTGATTGATGATGATGCAGAAAATAACTGACTAACTGTACCATCTGTTGCACTTCTGCCCTATGTTTTTCTCTTATAATTTGTGTATGTTCCAACACTGTGTTTTCTGTGAAATAGTGTTTGATGTGAAACAAATAAAAAAATTTAGCAAGTCACAACTTCACAATGTTTCCATAAAGGAAAGGAGGCAGAGGTTGGGGCAAGGCATTTTTGATGCTCTGGTATTAACTGTAATGTTATCCTTTCATCTGCTTGTCTTAGTCACTGTCAGGCTCACTGCTAAGGCGATAGATACGGTGTGAGAGCTGAGCACAGCCGTGCTGCTCAGTAACTTTGTGCCATGCCATTATCTGTGTTTCTTTTCAAGCTGGTAGGCGGATAAGTGAAGCTGCATATTTAATCTTTGTAGATGTGTTTCTGGGGGGCGATATATCTTGCCTTAAGCAAGAATACATTTCTCAGTCATGAGCAATGTTGATTAGCAGTTTCTCATGATAAAGAAGGAACCAATTTTAATGACAAAACAGCTTCAATAAATTTGTGATTTCCTGCAGTTGTACTAGAATGAAATGTTCTCTCAGTGTTTCAGCGGAAGAGGTTCTGTGCGTTGAGAAGGAAATATTTGTGTGTCTGGTTTTTAGCCTTTCTCCACCACACCCCCCC
>VWZG01012979.1:450512-465601 GCA_013396735.1 Grallaria varia | reverse complement strand
CCCCCCCCCTTCCCTGCTCCTGGATGATTCCTTTTGGGAGCACTAGATCTTATTATAATTAAAGCAGATTTTTATTTTCATTTTGTTTTCATTTGGAGAACACACAGGACAGGAGAGGCAGAATTTCTTCCTGCGCCAGTCTATTTTTTGAAAATGTTGTCATGGGCTGGATTGTCACATACCAGCATTTGAAACTCTGTAGTAAGGATTGGCATGTCACTGAGAGTGGCTTCTAGCACGTTGGTATTTTCATGGCTTCTGTTACAGACCCAAGTCTGGATGATGTTGTGGTTCAGAGCGTGTGCTTTGCTGAACTTCCTGAACCAAATCTCTTATTACAGGAGCCACTGCACTTGTCTTCTCCAGCCTGGGCTGCTTCAAGCCTGGGAGTGTTTTACTGTTTCAGTAGCAAAGCATTATTTGAGGGGTTTTTTTGGGGGTGGAACACATTTGGTCATTTGTCCTCCAGCTCCCAGGCACCCATGTGCTTGGTGTGTTGGTGCTAAGCCTCGAGGTCCAGTTTCCCAAGGCATTTTTGCAAGTCTGTGAGGAAGGGCTTGCAGGTCATTTTGGTTTTGAGGTTTTTTTGAGTTCCCATTATAAGAAAGTCTTAATACCAAAGCTGCTCATTGAGAGCGGTTCCTGAAGAACAGGAGCTGGAGTTTTCCCTGCTGCTTTGGTAGTTGCAGGGCTGGGGCTCTGTCTGTGCCTGCATGAAGGACAGCTTGCCGGGGCCGGGCAGGCGCTGTCTCTGCACGGGTTTCCTCTGCAGGCGCCTGGCAGGCCGTGGAGACCTCTTCTCCTCTTGGCACAGGTCCATGCTGAGCCTGAGCTGACTGGTTCTCCAAAGCTTTCTGCCTGGCTTCCTGACACTGACCGTAGGGTAGCTGTTCAGCATTGTGAGTTACACCATAGCTGAGGTTTTTAAAATCTTGGAAGAGCATGTTGACAAATGCCCTTGGAGGCCAGGTTAATGGTGGGCAGAAGTGGTGTCTCCACAGGTGCTGAGGCTAGGATACCAACAGGCTTATATTAGAAAAGTGGGAATTTCGCTAGGCAGCAGGCTCCTCTGCTCTGAATTTGGAATGCCATCTAGTGCAATACAACCTATTTTTTAAAAATAAAAACTGCTTGGTACAAGATGAGGCGGCATGCATGAAAACATGGCCCCTACATGATAAAGTAGAATTGATATTAGGCTTAGCTGTTGTTTTCAGGTAGTTTAAGGTCTTGTCTGTAAATTAAAGGAGAGAGGGCTGCTGATCTCAACTGCATGATCAAATAAGTAGCTACTCATTGTTTCTTCCTTTATCCTTCTGCTTTTAAAACTGAGTTCCTTCCGTTCAGTGGAGCTGGAGGAAGACTCAGAGCAAAAATAGCTTTGATCCGATTCAGACAAGGAGCCAGAGGGTGGATGGCAAACCTGAACAGCAAAGGGAAGGGGAATGACCCCTCTCCTGGCTGCCTGGGCAGCCAGCTGTGCATGGCCAGCAGCCTGGGCCACTGGTCAGCATGAGGACATGAGGTGGTCTACAGTGGTACCAAGGCATGAGTAACCTCAGAGAGCAGTGACTGGTAGTGCTGTACGTGTGTGAGCACCCGTGTGTGCCAGGCTATTCTGGAACAGGCCACGTTTGTCTTTACTTAAAACCTGCAGGAGCTGGCATTATGGCAAAAGAGCGATGTCCCTTCCCCTCCCTTCTGTCCCTCCCCTCTCTCTTTTCACACGCTCTATAGAAAGAATTTATTGCTGGGAAGACAGCTTGGGGTCAAGGAAGGTTCAGGGAAAGAAAAGGCCTTTAGAGGTATTACAGCTGCTGTTTTTGCAGCAGGCGACATGTAAGTTGTTTTACATGCGGTGTTGGGGTATGTATAGGAAACAGGGCTACTTCTCATCGTAAATATTATTGTTGCAAGAGACCCAAGTGGTTTAGGGTTTGCCTTTTGTTTGAACGTTATCGGAACCTCTGTGCAAAACAGCTTGATTCCTCTGAATTTGGATGCTCGCCAGCCTAGAAATAGAAGGACATCCGTAATCCACATGGACATAGGATAGTGTTTAAGTAGAAAGCAATTTATAGGGTCGTAATATGCTGCCTGACTTTTTTTGTGAAATGCATTAACATAAAAAATATTTTGCAAGCATACAGTTTCAAGTAGTAGATATAGCCAAGATTGCTTCTAGTTTGCCTTTTAATTCCTCCTCAGGTTTTGTCTTCTGTGGTTGATATCTCCCACACTTGACTGCACAAAGCTTTCCTGGCACACACAGGGCATCTGCTTATAGATAGGGAATTACTAACATGCAAAATGATATCAGGTGCACAGGGGAAATGCTTCTATTATATAGTTTTGTGTATATTTACTGAAGCAATGGTCTGTGATTCCTGTTTTGGTTGGTTTTTTTGGTTGGTTGGTTGTTTTGTAAATTTGTAAAATTGCTTACATTGTTTGCAGAAGGAGGTACATAGCTCTTACTGGACCCTTCTGTTTTGCTGTATTTAGAAACAGTTCAGCACTAGCTAAGTTGGAAACCCTGTTAAATGTGCATGGTCTAGCCCCTGAGTGTATTTTTCTGTCTTAGTGGTACAAGTACATCCTTGCTGCAGTTTCATATATAGACATTTGCCATTAGACAGCATAATTTCCCAGAGCTCCCAATGAGTCAAGAAACCCCCTCTGCAGCAGCCAGACCTCTGCCTCTCCTTTAGGGATGATCAAACTTTCAGGAGCTGATTATTGGTGTAGTATTGGGGAAGATGTCACTGGTGGGAAAGACAAGGCTCTGCCCTTGCAAACTTGGGCACTTGAGAAGTTGAGTGTATGAAAAGAAATATAGGAATTGCATGTATACAGTAGACTGTACAGTAGAGTAGGAACAGGAGAGGAGAGACATGCCTGCATGGTTTTCTTCCCCAATGTCTAAAGGTTAGAACAAGAGATTCTTGTGTTTTGCAGTAGTATTTTGCAGACAAGGTGTAGTTTAAAGGGTCTGGTTTTCTGTGAAGTTGTTCCGCTGTGCATGTGACACAGCTTTATTAGTGTTTTGATGTGGTGCTGGTGGAATTGAGTGCATGCAGATGTGGTTGAGGAAGAACAGGAGGTTTTGACTTGGTGTTTTCTGAATTTCTGAGACCTTCTTTCTAAATGAGTTTGTGATTGCTTTAAATGCAGGTACAAGGTCTTTCAGGTAAGGAGCTTTCCAAATATCCATGTAAGGTACAGAGTAAGTTTCTGAGCATGTTCATTGCCAAGTTGTGTTGCCTAGTTTTTGCTAAGTAGGCAAAGCTCAATCTTTGAAAGTGGCAATGACTTCAAAATAGTGGATTCTCTTTTCTCTTGGGCGAAGAGTTGGGATGGAAGTCTGAAGGAAAACAAGAGTGATAGTTTTTCACATCAGTCATTGCAAGAGGATTTGCCAGCTCATGTGCTTATCACCCCTGTTGACTGCTTCTCAGTTTGTTTCACAATTAAATGGGTGGATAATTTTTCTCTTCCCACTCTTCTTGAAGCATGGTATCAGGAGTAGAAATCATTGAGAAAGATGCATGATGTGCCTCGTGTGTTGCATTACTATGTTGTGCAGCAAATAATTGACATAACTGATTTATCAGCTGTAACCACCCTGTGGATTACAAAATGACTTTCATTCTGGACATATGCTGTTGTCTGAAAACCAGGGTTTCTGCATGAAGTAGACACTTGTTGATAACACTGGTGCATGGTGTTAATCATCCTTTCTTCTCTCCTTCCTAAAGCTTGTGCAAAGAGGACAGAAACTTGCTGCGTATTCGAGAAAGAGAGAGACGCAGTCAGGAGGTTCTAGAGAACAAAGACCAGTTCTCCGAGAAGACTCCCCTCTTTGCAGAACCCTACAAGGTAATGGTAGGGGGTGTGGGGTGGAAGGAGAGGAGGAAGAAGGGCTGGGGTGGAAGAGAACAGCTGTGGCTTCTGTGTAGGCTGTAGCAGACTTGAGCATGGTACATGCAAACACAGCATCTTCCCGTCTGCTGAACTTCAGTTTCTCAAGAGTATGTGCTTAAATCTCTGTTGGTTGTGCAAGGGCAGTATAAACTTAGGGTTGGCCTCCTGTAATTTGAAGGAAAGTGCTCAGGAGCAGCTTGGCTGCCTGTCTGTCTGCAGCTGTGGTTATAAAAAAGGGATCTGATGTTGGTTTTCCTGAAGGCTACAGCTGCCCCTGCAAGTTTGGCTTGAAATAACTGATAGTGGCTACAGGAGTCGCATTTGTTTGGAGAGATTTGCAAGATCAAAATGAGCTTGTGTTGTGATAAAGTTAAGATCTTGAAGAACTGTCTCTTCTTGAGCTGAATCTCTTGGGGTATTTTTGAAATTTCCACCTCTTTGTTCTTCTGTTGCAGACTAATAAAGAAGATGAGTTGTCAAGCCGAATTCAGAACATGCTGGGCAATTATGAGGAGGTCAAGGAGTTCATGAGCAACAAGTCCTGTCAGAATCTCATAGGAATTCCAAAAAGTGTTGCTTCTCTGCTCCCACCAGGACAGCCTGATTGCCCATACTTTCCTGGAAAGACCAGCCATACATTACCATCTTCATTCCAGCACACACCCCGCCGTCCACCCGTGGGACCTATGGTTGTAGCACCTCGCCCTCCAGGCCACTCCATTCACTACCAAAAGGCACAATCAGGAACAGAACCAGCTTCAGGTTTGCACACCAAGAGTCGCAGCTTGTCCAGTGGTGGAAGCCAAGGTCAAGGACACAATCGTGGTGGCCAGCAAGGTCAGGCAGGTTTTCAGCACAGTCAGAATGACAAGCCTGGGGATGGTCAAGGTCATGGTCATGAACTGCAGGCCTCCCCTTTGCCTCTTTCCCCGTTACTGCCATGTTTGTTGTCTTCTCCAGTGGCACCCCTGTCACCTCTACATTCCAGCCAGCATATCAATTCCAGGTCACAAAACAGCAGCAAAAGTCATGGGCCCACCTACAGTCAAACAGAATCATTTCAGGACCTAGTGACAGGATCACAGGAGAAGGAAAGTCGGGACAGCTCAGCCATTGCCTTGACCAGCACCACTCAGCCTTCCTCTCAGACTTTTCCCCCATCTTTGGCATCAAAAGCAAGTGCAATGCAGCAGAAATCAACTGCCTATGTCAGACCCATGGATGGCCAAGATCAGGCACCGTTTGAATCAGTGGAGCTCAAACCTCTCATAGAAGAATATCATGAAGGACCCAATGAAGATCTTTCAGATTTGAAGGCAAAAGTCAAGGCCGGGATATCCAAACTAGAAACCCCTTCTGAGCCCAAGAAGGAACACAATGAAGAAATCTCAGATTTGAAGGCAAAAGCCAAAGCTGAACTATCCAAATTGGAAATCCCTTCAGAGCCTGTGGAGGTAAGTGCAGTTGTGGGACCCTGTCCCAGCAGAGTAAGTTCAGCTGTGAGAGAAGAGGTCATCGAACAGCAGCCACTGCTGGAAGCAATGACAGCTGTACATGGATGACCCTGTTTAGAAGGTGCATTTTGATGCTGACTTTGGTGACCTGGGTGAGATACCAGCCTGTTTGTATGATGAAAATGTGATGCTTGCCATGATTCTTCTGTGATTTTCTCAGTCAGGCTGCAGCACGTTTTATGGTTCGAGAGACTGCTTCTGTGGCTCTGATTTTTGTTTTCCTCTAAGGCTTATTGAAAAAGAAGGGGGAAATGATATGGGGAGGTGCTGTGGTGGTGCAGTTAGTACGTGCAGTGTCAGTACTCTGTCCGAGTGCTGGTGGGTGGAGACCCCACAGCCTCACTGAATATTGAGACAACAGATTGTGCAGTGAGTTCTGTGATCACCTGGGATCGCAAACACCACAGGGTTCTCCTCAGTCCGTTTGTAAGATTTCACTTTTAGACCCACAGGAATGTATGAATTGAGCCATTTCAGTTGGTACAGCAAGGCTGAGGCCAGGGTTTGCAGATCAACAGGTGCAATTCAGAACACAACACTGCTGAAGATGTGCTGTTTTAATGTCCTCGACAGAGGGAAGAAAACAAGAAAACTTTGGAGAAGGTTCTTTTTGTTGTTGTTTTGTTTTGTATTGTTCTGCCTGCATCTTGATTTGATTAGCGATCATGTGCAGAGTGTGACAGAGGTTGGCACAGCTGAGCTGGATTCAATTAGTCTATTGTAGCTTTCACTTGAGAGAAAAAGGAAAGAACAGTGGACAGAGTGGTTGAGAAGGCTTTTCTGAAGATTTCAGAAAGCATCTGTCACCTACGTTTGGACCCTGCTGGGAAGCCCAGTGGTTTCACTAGGAGCAGGTGTATTGTTTAGGAGACTATTGGGAAACTTGAAGGGAAAGGGATGTCTGGAATTATAATTGCTTCTTAACTAGAAAGTTTAAGACATGGTTCTTTCCTTTACAATTATTTAGGTACAGTAAGATTCCTTATTGTATTCTATTTGTTTTTGCTGACCCAAAGACCACCTCTCTATTTGTCACGTGTGATGGAAGCAGAAGCCTTGACTGGTAAAGCAGAGGGAGAGGAGGCTCTGTGTTGGTGTACATGTGTTGTCCAGCAAACACAGCCCTTTTTTCTGAGTCTTTTGAAGCCCTATTTCAGTTGTTCTGAGGGACCTGACATTGACTCTGCCTGCCTTAGGGCTCAGCCTCCCTTGAGCACAAAGGCACTTGGTTCTCTGGTCCGTTTTGGGGTTTTACTATGCTCGACCCCTTCAGCACGGAGATTATTGCTGTGCCTACGGGATGTGGGATCCCACAGTGCTGGTGTAAAGCAGCTGGGTAAGGAGAGCTAAGGAGGTAGTTTTTGAATTGTGTTTTGCTGCCTTTGTAATGAAAAGGAAGAGTGTGGGTGAAGTCTGCTTTTCATGGAAAAGGGTGTGGATCAGCTACAAATGGCTGTAGGCAATATCTTGTGGAAAATGAGAGGAAACTGTCAGAACTACATTGTTGAGAAGTTGTTAAAATTATCTCATGCTGAGGGACTTATTTGCTTACAAGTAGGTTTGGCATTGCACATCACACCTCAAAACAGGAAGTTCACTTAGGTCTGCATTTCCTTATTTGCTTGACCAGATATTTTACTCCTGGGAGAGACGTAAAGCAGTGCAAGGCATCACCTTCTGCATTATCTTTTTGTCTCATCTGCATTATTTTCTGTATCTCTCTTCCCATCCCCATACTTCTGTCATCTCATGCATCTCTGATTTAATATGAATTTCAGTAGGGTGGTGGTAGCTGTGATGCTGTGTGCTGAATGAAACTTCTTTCTCATGTTCCATTGAGCACATGAGTCTAAGGCCAAATGCCCATGAAAATCCTGCAACTGTCAGTGCCTGAGTAGCACTACTCATGCTCCTTCTGTTAGATATATGGCAAATTATGAACTCAATGAAAAGAGAATTGAAAATAATGAAAAAAAGTTTTTGCACAAATCAGGACCCTGGTTTTAATTACATGTGTAGTTCATTTTGAAGCAGATAGATGAACCTTTTTGTGGATATGCTGAATGATATTCCTTTGATCTAGGGATCTTCAGGCTGTGGCCCCTCACAGTTTCCTGTGCATAGGCATTTTGCATAATAGCTCTGTAAGCCCTAGTGAAAAATTCATTACTTCATTTTCTGCTTATTTCAGTCTTGTCATTGTCCTATTTGCTTACTTCTGTTTGATCTCAATGATTAACATCTATTTGATAATAGTCCTCCAGTGCTGAAGCCTAAGGAGGGAAGGGAACTGAGGTTGTGCACCTGTACATATGGCCTCTGTGCTGGATGTACAGTTCCAGGGAGGTGATTGGGAACAGGGCTGGGCTGATTTGCTTTTAGGAAACATCCATTGATGTATGCTGAGCACAGGTGAAACATTCACCCAAAGAAAGGGTCTTGGGAAGGCTGAGCAGGGTCCTTTGGCTGACAAGTCATCCTATTTAGTTTTTGGTGAAACAGGAGCTGCAGGGAGACTCCTGCCTTGCAATGACTCTGGCAATGAATAGGTCTAGACTAGCAGAAACTCTGTTGTTGTTCCCTCTTCCTCCCAGCAACTGGGAGCATGGTTTTACACATGTTCTTTAAACTGTTTGGCCCCAGTTTACCGAACATGCCAAATATGGTTCTTCCCGCGATCTCCCTTGACATGACTTAAGAAAGCCATTTCCTCAACCACATGTGTTTGCTAATTGAATTTCTGAGCCCTCTTTCACCTGCAGCTGTGAATACATTATTGACAGCTTCGGCTCATGGGAACACTGAAAAGTTAAGCCTTCCAGGCCAGACAGACATGCAATTTTACTGTAGAGTGACCTAATCCACAGTGCAGTGACTCATGTCGCGTTTGCATAAAGAAACTGAACAGCTCTTTCCCCTTCTCCCCATATCAAAACCTTCACTTTCAAATGCCATCCCTGTCTCTTTAATGCGTCTTCCCAAATTTAGGGTGAGGAGGCTTTAAAATATAGCACACGTGAAGAAGCTTACATGCATCCCTTCTCATCATGTGTCAGATTTTACTTCTTCCCTCAACACCTAAACAAAGATGCTTTTAGAGCCGTTCTCTCTTACCATGCCTTCAGGAGACCTGCAGCACCAATGGAGACCCTTGTATTTCCTCCATTGACACTGTCTCTGATGTGTGAAAGGAAATTGGCTTGACAGTGGGACCAAGAAGCTGTGAGGCTCATTTGAGAGATCGTGTTTATAAATCCTCAAGCATTATTAAGGGCAGAGTCTCTGGAGGAATGTACCACCCTTGATGCTCACTGAAAATTTGGCTTTGTTTTCCTGGCAATTTTGTAAATGTCAGGGCATATCTCCTTTTACCTCATGTAACGAGGCCTCACTGGACTTTCCTGCTTGTGGACCAGGAAGCAAGTAGGGAAGCAGTGAATTTAAAATTCCAAAACAACAAGAAGCAGCAACAATGAAGAGGCCCAGATGTGTTAAGGCTTTTTGGTAAGGCTGTGTTGTCCTTGAAGGGCAGGTCACATACAAAGATCTATCTGTTCAAACTGGGATTGCCATCATTTGAGCTCTGTTTCCCTCAGTAAACACTTATGAATGGTCACCAGTTAAAACACTGTTCTTAAATAGTGTATATAATGACTAAATACCTACAAAGAAGTTTGGATGACAAACATAAAAAGTCCATTCTAGTAAATAATTTTTCACTGACTTCTCTCCATGGCAACTGAGCTTTTCTACTGGCAGGATTTGTCAGACAGGTGAACTCTGTAGTGTGTAGAAATATACTGTTTTAATCCAGCGTCCTTTTAAGATTAAAATCTTTGGAGACCTATATAGCACAGTTGGTCTTATATAATGAATACACAGTATTTAGCATTAAGCTAGTGTTGTCATCTCTCTACCTACTTATATGTATGTCATTTACTGATTTTTTTTTTTCCCCCCCCCCTCTACTCTTTGTATTTTTTTTTCCCTTGCTTTGCACCAAGACAGGTAATAACGTGTTACTTCTGTGTCTCCTGTTCTACCCTTTTTATAATCAGAAGTGCCTTATGTGATTGGAGAAGGTTTCTGTGCTTCACCACAAGCATTAATTTGTCTTTTTGTTGGTGTCTGACTGTTAAAGAAGCAGATCAGGCATGAATGAGAACTGTTACTTTTTCTGACTGTTGTGGTTAAGAAAAGTTAAAAAGGTATACCTCAGCTTTGCTATATGGGCTGAAACTGAACTATTTCCTTTCCAGTAAACATCCCTTAAAAACGTTCATGTAAATATCCAAAGCTGTGCAGTCCAAGGCCTTTCTCAGCACCCTTGGGCATTGTGGTAAGTGTGGGCCGAAATGAGTTGCAGCCAGAGAAAGGTTAACTCTGGGATCCTCTGCTGCTTATGATACCAAGGGCCCAAAGATGGATCCTTTTACTTGAGTCTTCTCCGTGGTCCTTTTTGGCTCTCAGAAGTGGAGGCAGTTTTTCCCCTTGTTTGCTGTAGCAGTTGGGTTGCTGGTACACCCAGGGGCAATGACCCTGGTCACTACTCCTTGGAGTGGCTGCATAGGCCACAAGCAGTTTGGGGGTTTGACAGAGTTTGTGAGGTCAGGATTGCACAGCACACAGCTTTTGCATTTTTAAATACAGAAACAGATTCAGGCTTCTCTTGTTTTCTTCCCCTTGATGTGCATGCAAATATCTTAGGAAAAATCACAGTCAATCCCAGTTGACAGGAGAGAATTATATGGCAGTGTGTGTTTTGTTTGGATTTTTTTTTTATCTAATCCATACCAGAGCATGCAGGTGTAGTCATGTAAAAAGAAAAAACTACTTGTTGTATTTGATATAAAAGGTGAGTCCCACCGGATGCAAAAGAGGTTTTTCCCTTGTGTGTCTCTGCTTTGGAAGAAGCCACACATTTTATCCAGGCTGGAAATAAACCAGCAATAAAATGCCCAAGCAGCTCTAATAGCTCACATGGAACATCCTCCACCAACCTGTTTGTAGATTTTATTTTTTTTTTGGAACCTCTCTGCACCAATTCTTGCACAAGTGGCAAGTGCCAAAGGGACAGATGTTGCCAATTTGAACTGTACAGGGGGAAGGTAAATATTGCTAAGCAACGGAGTGCTTGAGAGAACATTTTTCGGAGAGCAGCCAAGGGAGTTATGCCTGGGAGGACTTGCAGCTTCTCATGGCTCGGTGAGAGGGAAGAGATTAAAAGTTCTTTCCTGTCAGGGCTGACGCCGCCAGCACAAAAGACACCATAACCTATTGACACTGATTAGGGCTGACAAGGGAATATATGAAAACAGGAAACCTCCCCTGCCATGTAGGAGGGCAGTAAGACATGTTCACGGAGGTAAGTGCACCAGGCAGACGTGGCGCGGCGCTGAGCCACCCGTGCCAGGGCGGTGTCAGGGCTTGGCTGCGGCGGGAGGAGGTGAAACCCAGGCAGGTGTCCAGCCCCATGGGGGCCTTGTCGGGGTCTGGTTTTCACATCTGACTGGGAGTGGGTCACTGAAGGATGGGCTTGGCCGGGAGAAGAGGCTGTTTTCAGTGAGTCTTGTAATTGCTGCCTCAAGTAAATGGAGTTCACTTCTCGAATTATTGAAGGGTGAAAGAGCTCATAAACAAGGCAAGTCATAAAATACCTGTGTATGGTTGTGCTCCTCCCCAGCCAAGCAGCACTTCATAGCTAAGTGCCAGCCTGGAGGTCTTTCCTCCAGTGGTCCTGAATGCCACTGGAGTTGTTTCCTCAGAGAGTGAATCTGCCTGTTTCAAACCTCTGAATTATTTTGGAAGTAAAGCCATGGTGTCTTGTTCAAGAGATGTACTTTGAGGATTGAAACACAGATTTGCCTTCTTACATTGGTCGTCACAATACTCTCCTAATACTATTTTGAGCACATTCTGGTCTTTGATCTGATTCTTTGTATCGTTTGAGTGAAGGGAAACGGTTAGCATGTGTTTTGTGTTGTATTTCTTATTTCATGGGATATTTTACTGGTTACCAGTGAACCGCAGTGGAAGTGGCCTTTTGCGGCTTAGGGATGCTCCACAGAAGAGTCTGCATCAGCACGGTTATGTGGTTTATGACATGTCTGGTGGTACTGCTTCTGCTTCTTGGGCACTGGTCGCAGTGCTCTTGCCCCATATGGATGTTGCTGCAGCAAGAATGTGCTACACTCAAGTATTGGTCAGCTCTCTGGTTTTCGATGAGCATGAAGGGGAGAAAAGTTTTCTTGCTGTTTGTATGAGCTGGTACAGTCCTGCATTGCAGAAGGGCTTCCTGATCTTCCCTGGTAGGACATGACATTGCCAGAGCTTTCTGAAGCCTCACTATACCAATGTGTTAGTTTTTGAAATTAATTCAACAAGTAGTGGTATTGTGGCCCTGGCATAGTGTAGTCTGTTTTCTGTCAGTTGTGCCTCTCTTACTTGTTTCCTTTTGTGGTTATTCTTTGCTTTGAAGTTTCAGGTCTCATTTCTCATGTTGTCTGGTGTCTAACAATGTTATTCGTTGCTGTCTGAATTATCTTTAACATCCTTTTCCCTCCCAAGATTTATATGCCAGTTTTCATTTTCATAATGATGAGCATATATTACTTAGACAACAAAATAGTGCTTTTTTTTTTTTTTTTTAATTCCCAGTTGGAAAAGGTGATATTCCTAACTTTTTGATGACCTGCTTTTCAATACACCAATTTCTCTTTTAAATGGCATTATCAGTGTTACACCTTCTTGGCAATTTGTTCCATTGGTCAAATGGTTCATAAATGCCATTTGATATCAAGGCCCTCTTTTTGCATGCAGTCAGGTGTAGCTAATAGTGCGAGACATGATCCTGGCAGTCCATCGTGCTCCAAGGAAAAGGTCTGAGTGCATTCCCCAGAGAGGCTCTGCCTCAGCCCAGCTGCCTTTGCATACATCTAACCACATGGGAAACAAACTGCAGCTGACATGGCTTTGTGTTCGTTTCAGACACAACAAGAGCTTGGTGCTGGAAAGTGTCCTCTGCCCCCTCCCTTCCCCGCAGCTCCCTTCATCTAATAAAAGGCATTACTGCCTTCTATGAGTCCTGCTTCTCCAGGATATTGAATTCAATCACTTTGGCCTTTCTGCCTATTCTTCAAATGGAGCATTTCTGGAATCAAAGGAGGAAGGAACAAGTGTGATGTTTGCTTTGGCTGCTAAGGAAATAGAGCTCAATAGTACTTGGCTTGTGGACTCACTTTTAACCGGTTATGAAACGTGACCTAAACTCCCATTACTTACAGAAACTCCAGTTTGGGTGACTTGTACAAATGTGCACTTTCTTTTGATGATGAATAGTAACTATTGTTGTTGAATACATTACCATATAGCTTAGATTATGCTGCGGTCAGAAATATTATTTTGGCTGGCCTATAAAGCTTCACCAAGTCAAAAGAAAAGTATGTCCATTAAACAAAAAAACCAAACTGACTTAAAGTTTTCAGATCTCTTTTTTACTGCTTCAGTTTACAAAGAATAGCAACAAAATAGCAATAGTTACTTTTTCCTTTTCTTGGGAGATGTTGGGAAATTTGTGTATTAGCATAATTTTGAGAGAACTTATTCCTCTTGAATCAGAGCCTAAATTCAAATGTTTGATTTAGTGCACTATTGAATTGAATAAACAAAGCACCCCGAAAGGGTAAAGTGAGTGAGCACTTCCTCATGACTTTTCAGGCTCGCTGCTGCTGTATATGTTTACAAGTATTTTTCTGTGTCTCTAGAGTGAGCCCACTGGCAGAGTGACAGAACGTTTTACAAGTCTATTGTAAAATAAACAATGTGTGGAACAATTCTGTTTTAATGCTGTGGTATGTATTTCTTTTAGAGGTTGTGTTTTTTAAATGTGGTATATGAACTTTTTTTTTTTTTAAATGCACCTTATGCACCTTGCATTTTGAATAGCAGTGGCTTATGAAGAATGCTGTAGGTTTGGGCAGATGTAGGGTGAATTGATGTAACAGGAGACGAAGTCATGTCCGATTCATACCACTCCTTCCTATACAAGGGATACTTTGGTTTCTCTCATCAGCCTGTCAGCTCATTGCTGTTCAGACTAAGCTGTAATTCAGACCTGGCTGGACACCACCTGTTCACTAAAGGTGAAAGGTGTGGTATATTCAGCTGAATGTTTTCACTTGAAGCAAGCGTTTATTACTAAAGGTGCTCTTGGCTATCACGTTGCTTGTCTATTTGCAGTTTTGCTTTGTTAATCCTAGGCTGGAGGTGCTGAAGGAGTACCATCTGTGTTCTACCAGTGCCGAGGACAGGCTGACCTGCCTTGCTCCTCGGTGTGCTGTGCTGCAGAGCAGGATCAGCTCCACGCCTGCCCCTCTTTGAATAGACTGTTCATGTTACCACAGTAAGACTGCGTGTGTTTCCATACTGAAAGTGAGAGGAGAAGCAGTGTGGTATTTATTTTTCTGTTTGCTATGGCAACAGTAACCCCTCGGGTATGTCCTACCCTTTCCTTAGACGTTTCCTTAGACATTTCCTCGGAGCCTTCTGTGGTGCACTCATAGGGAAACGCTTGTCTAGCTTTCAGGACTTTGGGGATTGCATGTGAAACTATTGTGATGTAGAGCCTTTGCCTGAGAGGACATGAATTGCAGTATGCAAAGGTGTGTAGCCTAATCCATTGCATGGCTATGAATTATAAAGTTGCCTGCTCGCATCCCTAAGCATTTTGCCACGGGTTCACAGTAACTTTTCGCACAAATGTTGGCATCACTGAGCAATTATGTGTGAAGAAAATTACAGGCAACGAAACAATAATACAGAAAATCTGGAAATGAGCATAGTCTTCCCCAGTTCTCTGCCCCAAAGCTGCTTCAGGAAAAAGATGCAGAAAGCTATTCCTTAGGCAGAGGTTGGTTGGTGTCTTGGTACTTCTTGTAACCATCTCCCCGTGTTTGGATTTTAATTAGAAGCCATTCAGACAGTATGATAAATAAGCCAATAAGCTGCTTCTTCCTTCCAGAGTACAGACAAGGAAGGAGACAGTGAAGTGACCCTCTCCCATCCTCTCAGCATTGCTTTGTTTTCTGACAGCCTTTTGAGCCTGGGAGGCTGGTGGCCTGTAGCCTTCCTATTATACCAGACTAAGAAGAATCACTTCTCAAATGCCAGCCAGGTACTTTAGCTCAGCACCTCCTCTCTTAGCTGCAGATGAAAATTGTATGTGACCCCTCTGGAGACCTGGGAAATGCTGTCTGCAGTCTTTAATGCAGAGTTTGGGGGATGATGAAATGTGTTCTAAGGAAGGTTATGTTTTGAATCATAACAGAGGCAAGTGTCTTCTAAATGGATTTTAAATACTAATCGTAGACAAGTTGTTCTAGGCACAGCATGAGCAAAGCAGGTCCTAGAAGGCTGTGTCCAGCCCTGGCCTCTGTACCTACCTGGCAAAGAAACTGAGGGTGCTCTGTGCTTTTTGCTGAGTGCACAAAGCTGTGAGGAGAGGATGAAAGTGTCTGTGTGTTCAGACAAGTGCTAACAAACGTATCCCAGGAACAGGCCTTATCAACCTTGAGCACTGCTTTTCCAGCCAAAAGTTTAAGTTAACTTAAACCTTTTTTTTTTTTTTTTTTTTTTAAGTTTTAAAAAATTTTT
>VWZG01012979.1:316297-450471 GCA_013396735.1 Grallaria varia | reverse complement strand
AATTTATATTTAACCTTTTTTTTTTTTTTTTTTTTTTTTTTTTTTTTTAAGTTTCAACAGATAGTTCTGTGTACTGAAAACAGTGACCAGGTAACTGGTTGACAGAGCTTCCTCTGGCTTTCCTTAGCAAGATAGGGAAGCTTTACAAGAGAGTTGTCCAATATTTTGTCTCCAGGAGGATAACTTCCATCTGTGTATGCATGATGATGATAATAATAAGGCCCTTTACTGTCCCAACCACAAAACATAAAAACTAGAAGTAGTCTTTTTGCATTTAGGTCAGTTGTAAAACAATGGCAAAAGTTGCCTTTGCAAGGAAAAGAGTATCCTGCTATTTTTTTCCCCCACACTTAAAGTTCCTTGGTTTGGAAACATTTAAAAATATTTTTCAATTTCTATTAAAGTTAAAAATAGTACCTGGGCTCTTTCTGAGTTAAGAACTCTGGTTGCTTAAGCAGAGAGATACACTCCTGTTCTTTCAGCACACACTTTCTTCTTTATTTTTTTTTTTTTCCTTTGGGAATACTACCCTTAGACCCACTGACAAGCATCCCTTTATTCACAACACTGCCAGTTTGGCTTCTCCTTTGATGCACTGCTCCTGGTGGCTGATGCCTTCTAACTCCCCTCCAAGTTTTGTGGTCTGTCTGAGGCAGCAGCAGAGAGTTGTGCTGGACTGGGACTGGTGATGATGCTCTGGGCTCCATCCTGCCTCTTCAATTCCTTTGTTTTCCCAAGTTTTATTTGTGGTGGTGGTAATACTGAGAGGTGCCGTGGGGCACTGTTTTCAAACAGACGGACAAATAAAAGGTCTTGGTTCAGAAAAGCAGTCCTGTTAAGTATTACAACGGTGGGAGAGCCTGCATCTCCAAGCCTTGTTTACTGAGTCATTAAGGGGAGGAGCACCAAGTGCCACCCCTGCCATCATTAATCTAACTCGGCTTGTTTTTCAAGAGGAAAGTGGTGTTTGGAAAGGGAAAACATTTCTGAGAGATGGCAGCACTTAATTATTATCCGAGGTGATCCCCAGAACCACAGGATGCCTCTCACCACCAAAACCCACAATTTCCTTGATGGTCTTAACAAATGTAGTTACTGTTTTCTTATCTTTCATTGGATCACCAACTTTTTTCTGGAGCAGGCCAGAAGTCGGGCTACTTAAATTGCAGTGAGGTAGTAGTGGAAATGAGAAAATACCTGAAATCCTGGCTTGCTGGTCTTACTCAAATGCTTTTCATAGTTAAATTCAGCACTTAAATTGAAAGACATCTTGTGTTTGTTCTCCAGGGAACAAGAGGACACAGCCTCAGCTTTTTATGGATACCATACTTACAGATTCCCATTAAGCATGATTAGAAATTATTTACTGGAGGGACTTTGAGGGGACAGTAGGTAAGAAAATTTTGTAGAATTAAGGAGTCAAAATTAGATTTTTGAGAGCTACTGTACAGATGGTAATTGCAATGGGGAAAGGCGTTTGTGTGGAGTTCTTTATGCAGAACAATTTCCTAGTGAAATAATCAGATTTGGCTGGAGTCCTATTCTGCATGGCTATATATATGCAGGTGACGTTGCACTTAATTTTCATGCTTAGTTTGTTTTGATTTCAACTATAGTATTACTAGATGAAAACTAGCAAGAGATGCACACATTTCTTTCAGCAGCTCAAGATTTGTAAAGAATCCTTCATTAAAACATATCAACAATCTGTTCCCCCAGGACACAAACCCCTTTGCTGCTTCAGTCAAAGAAAGACAAAACAGAGATTTTTTTTTTTGTCTGATGCTGTTTGAACACAAAGAGGCCCGTGCGTTTATTTTTAGATTGAGCAAAATAATCCATCTCAGAGTCAGAAAAGCGTGTAAAATCTTTAAAGAATGTTTTATTTCCTCCAGGCACCCACACAGGAACAGGACAGTGCAACCATTGTTTGCTGAGTATTTTGATGTAAAATGCTTAAATTGCCAGGATCATTCAGCATCAGCTGAAGAAAGTTCATGGGAATGGTTTGATTTGTTTTCAGACCTGTGACATGAGTGGTGACAAGCTGGAACTGCTGTCTTCTCTTGTGAGCTGAGCTCCTGGGTTGATGCTAGGGCAGAAGCAAGAGGGTGACAGGTGATGGGGCATTTTTTTGGTGGAATAGCTTCAGTGTTGCCTTGGTAACGAGAGGAGTGGATTCAAAGGGGTTAAATGTGCTTGTGAAACTGTCCACAGGGAACTTGGCTACGTGCAAGCTCCTGGTTAAACCTTTGTGCCCACAGAGGACCTAAAATAGCACCCAGAGAAATTATTTTAGAAGGCTCCCATGGACTTTGAGACTGGCAGATTGGATTTGTAGTCTACAATGAAGTCTTGTGACTTCAAGCAAGCAGCATAAACACAAATGTGAAAGCAAATGCATTTGTAGTGTAATTTTAAGATTTCGTCTTGCTGGGTGAAAGAGTCCTGTACATTTCTGTGGTGCCTCAGCATTGTTTTAGTGTGCACAAAGCAGAATGCATAAATGGGTTTTGTTTTTCACGAGATACAGAAATGAGACTTAACATGGTATGCAATGTCTAGCAGATCTACTTTAACTTTGCTTTGATTTCCTGGAATTATTCCAGTCTCACTCCATCAGGTTGAGGAACTAAGTTGGTGAGAGGGGAGGCACAGGATGTTGATTGTTTCTGCTCATCCTTCACAGCTAACCCCACTCAGCTGGCTGCCTGAAGCTAGGACAGAACTTGAGCAAGTGTGTCCCTGAAAGTGTGATTTTTACAGCTGCTGCAGCATGTGGTACTGTGTCACTACTTTCCACAAGGATAATCTGATACAAGGTTTTTATAAACTTTCAGTTTTCTATTTCAGTTTTCTTTGTTTCATTTTCTTTTTGTCCCTCTGTGCTCTACCTTTCTGTGTATTCTTTTTTGTTGTTGTTGCCATGTTATTGTTGAAATGGGGTTAGCTTTCTTCTTCTGTGCTAAAAACGAGGTGTCTAGTGGTAATCTTTAGCCTCCTGTGAAAATTAATCCTGCTGAGAAAATTGTCTTCCCTTCTCACGGGTTTGTCCTTCTCTGACAGCTTCCTGAATTTCCTGGAACAGCTCAAGCTGCTGTTAGAGGGACTCTACTGCCAAATAGTACCCGTACATTATTTTACAGGAGTAATGAAAAATGGCCTTTAAAATTTGTGGCTATAATTTATGAAGCCAGTCACTAAAGACATATGGAGCTCTGTACAATTTGAGTTTTTAGACTAATGATGTCTAAAAAGATTTCATGACGATAGTGAAAGTCTCTTTTTATTGTATATTTCTGAAATGAACTTTTTTCAGTTTAATACAAAAATAGCACCAAACAAAACATGAATATATACAAGTATTCCCACACTGGCATATGAGGGAAGTGTGAAATTAGGGAAGGGATGGTCTCATCCTTAAAATACAGCTTGTTTTGAAGTGTTTGCACACTCTTTAATCTGATTCATTATTGATTTAATCCAAAGCTCACAGGCAACGGTGCAAAGACCTACACATCTTGGTAACTTTTAGCTCCCACTCCATATTTTTCCTTTTGAAAATAGTAATACTTTTTCCATGAACTCGAAAAAAGAAACAAAAAACCCAGTCCCTACAATTTCTGAACCTTAAAGGAATCAGAAGAAAATTGTGTTGACTGCCTGCCTGCATCTCTCTTACTTGATGCAATTTTGCTGCTTTTGTTTGCTCTTCATCACTGTCCCTGTTTCCCCTGTGTAGTCAGTTCTCCGGTGGTTTGCAGGGGTCTTTTTTTATTCCAGCAGCTGCAGCAGCGTTGTTTTCCCTTTCTATATTCTTGCAAAAACACACTTGCTTACAAGTGCAGGTGACATACCTGAATCATTCTGACTTTCAAGTATGTGTGTTTTGGGTTAACTACGTGCCCTTTGAACCGGCTTCTCCGGTTGCTCCCAAATCCCCGCAGCATTGCAGATGGCACAGGAATGAGGTGGATGAACTCCTGGGCTATCCCAGGCTCTGGCTGTGCCTTCCCCACAGCCCGCTTGCTGTGCAGCCGGAATGGAGCTGCGGTGGGCGAAGCCCTGCAGAGTGCCCGGGGCTTGTTCTGTTCCCTTCCCAGCACTGTGGGCTCCACAGCCCCGCAGCACTGTGCAGAGGAGCCAGCTGGCTTAAAAATCTCTGCTCCCTGTGTGTGGGCTCTTACTCATCTCGTTCCTCCACCGTGGTTGCGTTGGTGCAGTATTTGCCTTTGAGTTCGTGTTGCTCCCACAAGCCAAGGACCTGATCTGCAGACAGGGAAAGTTGTCATGGTGGCAGGCAGTGGCAGTTTGGCTTCTTCCTCGAGGGATAACATCGTATTCACTTAAGAAGTTGTTGGTGCCAGAGCTGAGAAAGTTGCCTCATGTTAGAAGGGGTAGATGCTAATAGAACCTGTGGGTTGAAAATGAAAATGTGGTTTTATGCCCCAGAGAGCTGTTGAGGTTAGTAAGTTTCACCAGCATGTGCTTCAAAACAGAGTCATCGCCTTCTATTTTTTCCAATTCCTTCAGCTACAAACAATTAAAAAAACCCCTATTCCATACTTTGGGGAACACAGCGCCTTGGACTGGGTTAGTGCATATGTTAAAATATGACGCAATCCATGTGCTTTTTAGGGAAAAGGAAATTTGCTGGTAGCAAAGCATATATGGATTGCATGGGAGGTTTTCTTTGTGTCTTTTTCCAAATCTAAAATGCCCATTCCATAAAGTTTTTACTTCCATTCAAGTTATGCGAGTATTTGGTACAATACAAGAGGCACTTCAGATTTGTAAAATGCAAAGAATTGTAACATTGCTGTTTTGTGGTATGGAACATTAAAACATCCTTTGCAGAGAATCTGCTTGGTGCTCCTACTGTTCCTCAAGATAGCGTGTGAAAACCTTTATGAATTTACGTGTTTTTGTTGATCAGCAAGATGATTTGAGCTTCAGACTTTGGCAGCATTTTTCAGTACGTGGCAGAATGTTATTGCATCCATTATCAAGATTTGCAGAGGTTTAGTTAAAATATGTCTTGTCTCTTTTGTTGGCTGGTTTGTTTTGGAAATGTGCTCTGTGTGTGTGTGTGCATCTCACATCTATCTATTGTACAGAGAAGATGGATTTTTAACTACACAGAAATGCAGGTGGAAGGGTGCTTTGGAGGATAAGTTAGCGTGCTATCGTTAGCGTGACTTGTGTGCGAGGATGAGAGTGCATCTAATATGCAAGATCTCCTGCTCTGACTGGTTAAGCACAGATGGGTGAAGTGAGGACAGGATGGTAGCTTTCAGTCTGATTTTTGTCCTGCCTGTTGTTTTCAAACTCGTCCTTCACACATATAGTTTTGTGATCTTCGTTACATTCAAGTGACAGTGACTGTGCAGTTGACATGAAAAAAATAAATTTAAACCCAGATATTTCTATTCAGGTGAATTAAAATGTAGTATTAAATGGGAAGCAGCTGTAAATGTGAATTTATTTTTTTTTAGCATGAAGGCAGGTGACCTTCTCTACTGATAGTTGTGGTGGCAAAGCTCTCATTAGGAAACAAAGAAAACTGGCAACAGAATGAAGGGCATGAAACTCAGGCTTTTCTCATCCTTACTGCACTGCCTGCTTGGGTTTTCTTGGCACCAATAACTCAGTCCGAGATCAGGAAAAGAGCTACAAAGAGATCAGGCCTACTTGAGTTACACACACATACAATTTCATGTTTGGATTAGGAGGATATACCAGGTAGCACACGAAATGCACGTGTGCTGTAGCTGTTCCTCACCAACACTGCCTCGGTATCTGCAGGCACCAGTCTGACCCAGGATGAGGGAGACAGAGAAGCAAGGGGCTTGTTTGTGCTCAGGATGTCAGAGGGGCAGCTCCAAATGGGCTGTGACAGCAGAGGCACACAAATAGCAGGAATAAGCAGTTGGGTGGAAATTACTGAGATGAGAAGGAACAGAAAGGTCTGCAACACCTTAATGCTTGCCTGAGAGGCAGCCTGTATCCGTTCCAGTTAATATCTCCTTGCAGACCTCCTGCCCTCATCTTTGCACACTCTATATGCTGTTACTGCCGCTGGCCTTGTTTGAGCCCACACATCTTGGCAGTGTCACGCGGTGACTTCTGAAGTAATGCATGGCCAACTCTCTCTGGGAGGAGATTTTTTTGACATCCTGCTTGAAACTACTCCGCCACATCCTTCTGATGAGGCAAGCTATTTAAAGACTAGGGAGAAAGCTTCAGCCACCCCCCACAAGAGAGACGTATGGTACTTCAGCTCTACTTGGCACATTTGGCAGAATGGGATAAAGATGTGTGCTGTAATTTTTAATGGAATATCTTTTTTTAGGAAAAACAACCTTAGAAGTCCTTCAACCCCATTTTCATGACAAAAAGAAGAAAAAAGGCACTGTAGTATCTAAGGCCCACGTATTATTACGGTCAATGGGGCATCTCATTTGTGTGCCTGGTGGTTCCTCAAGTTGTTTAGTCTGGTTTTGGGTGATTCTTAATATCCTGATTTCCTCATTCATCTCCCTAAGCTGAGCAAGGCTTGGTGCAGAGCTATGTGCTCATGAAAGTGTGTGGTTTTTTGAAATTGAGAGGACTCAGAAGTATTTCCAAGAGTTTCGTCACACAGTTGCTATGAAGCTTGAATGGAGTGCCTGCACAGATTTTTAAATTGTTTTCTAAATTAAGAGCTCACTCTCTTCTTTTGCGACTATGTGCACCTGTGCATTTTTGCAAGTCTGTTGTACTAAAGACAGACTAATTCTTCATGGAACTTCTAGGGCTTTTTACGTTTGTGTAGATGTTTGAAATTATATTGGCCCCAGTCCTGAGGTCCTTTTCAGTTCATGATGAAAATAGTAGTGAATCTTTCTGTGGCTGTTTTCCTTTTTTTACCTTTAAATTAGTATCATTACTAATATTGTAATTTAAATTAATATTATTAGTAATTAAATTAGTATTATTGCTGCAAGGGGGTTAGCCATTACAGAAGCACAGCATCAGTTTGGATAGGAACACTGGCTTTAAAAAGCCAAACCAAAAATTCAGTGACCCAACAATTCTGGATGCTCTGTGATTGTGCTTGACCTCAACCATCAAAAAAACTCTTGAGTGACATTCAGAGGTGCCTGTGACATTCCCAAACTGAAAGTGAGTCTGAATGTGGCACGAGGAAATCCTAGATGGAGACTGTACAGATGTCAGTGTCAGACAGCAAATATGCACCAGGCTTAAATGGAGCTGCTACTGTGTTCCCAGTAAAGGCTGTAAAACTGCTAGTGGGGATAGACAGCACCATGTAATATTTGATCTCCTGCACCCACAGTCCTCAGTGAAGCTGGTCTCATTTCAGTGATTTCTTTGGCTTTATGGCTTTTTAAGTCTTCTTGGAGCAGCAATGTATTTCTCCTTTCCCCTAAATTCTTCCCTTAAAACTGACAAGGGCATCCCTTGCTACTGGGTGGTAGTTGTGGCTTAATGGTGGTTTAGTGGTTTAACAAGCAGAAACAGAGCCGAGATATGACTTGAAGGGAAAAAACCCACCAAACAAACAAACAAAAAGGGTCAAAAATTACTCAACTCCTTCAGGCACTGGATGAGTAGCTTTGTAAATGACAGGGAGCCCTCCTTGTCACTGCAGCTGGGATGGAGTGAAAGGGGCTGTGCCCCACAGGTTTGGGGCACAGGGACTGCTTCGGTTTGCTGGCTTGAGGTGGAAACGACAGTCACGGTCCTAGCAGAGAGAAGTAGAGTTCTCAGAGTCACCTGACTGCACTGGGGCAGTTTTGGTGTGGTTTTGGCACTGTGCATGTCCCAGATGGGCTGTGACTGTAATCTCTAGAGCAATCATTTCACCATGTTTTTGATAATGGTGAAAAAAAGCAACAAAAATAGAGGCCCTTTTGCTGCCGATGGAGACTTGTGCAGTACTTGTTCAGTGTCATGTGTTTGTTTTCCTTTAAATTTGGTGCCACTAAAAAAAAAGTGGTTTCTTCTAAACCCCTGAACCTGTGAAGAGCTGCAGTCAGTGACCAGTGCCCTTGGGGATTACGATAAATCCTTCTGACAACTGAACTATAAATACTTACTGTATGTAAACTGTATCCATGTCAAAGCCTCTTCAAGCTCATCAGAAAGAACTTCAGGAAAGGGGTCTGTGTTGTTTGGCAAGGATAAGAGAGATCCAAACTGGCTGGTGCAGATATTCTCTGATATTCTCAGGGTATTTGAATTCCACTTTTGTAATCACTTATCACCTCATAAAACTGAAATTTCTGAAATGGGTGAAGTAAACTGATTTTTTTATTATTTTTTTTTTTAATTCTTGCAATGAATCCATTAGAGAGAGAGTTTTCAAATACCTTGTCCAGGCAGGATCTTGATTTCTTATCTGTTTTGTGCGAAGGGTTTTTACTGTGATGCTCGCATGGAATATCTCAGGAGTTTCTGAGGCAATATATTAGTTGAGGGCTGCTTTTCTGTACAGGAAGATGTAAGTTTCTGTGTCTGCTGTTTGCCACTTACTGAGTTAAGAAGTAAATTTCACTGGAAGGAAAAGAGAAGAAGTGCCTTTTTGACACCATGAAGTATGAAGCATCCTGATCTCTTGCCATGTGGTAGTTCCCTGCTGTTTGCTCTCCCTCTCCTCTCCTCCTGCCCGCTGTGGGACACATCTGCAAGCCTTGCTTTTATTCTTGTGACTCATCTGTCCGTGCCTCAGCTTCTGCTTGTTTGGGTGAGTAAGGTCAGAAGCAGCTCTCTGTACGTGATTTTGTGAGGAAAAGGCAAATCTTTGTCAAACGAGCACTGCCTCGATGAAAGCTTTATGAAGACTGAGACAAATGAAGTTGCAGGGAAAAGACACTCCTTATCTTCTCTTCTCCCTCCAATGTAAACAGTACAGCATGTGGGAAACAGATGAGTGGCCTTTCTGTGAGAGGGCTGAGAATGACACTTTTTGACTTATTGAAGTGTTTGTTTTGCTCTTTACTAGGTTCTGGGGAAGAGCCTTCTGATCAGGCTTTGTAGCTCACTGCTCTCTGTCCTTAAAGTGAATGAAGTTTTCCTGGCTTTCCCTTTCAGCAATTACACCGATCACTGGATGCTTCCATTGATTTCCTTGTTTATAGGCAAGAAACTGGTCTAGGGTGCACTTTGTTTATTACAGCTACTCAGCTCTTTTGTTGTTTTCAATTTCAGTCTCCTTTAATGATGCCATTAGGAAAGGATGTGAAAATTACAGGTACCTTCAAAACACATGGCTTGTTAGTAGATGAGAAACCAGTTTGTGGAAGGGAAGTGGTGTTCCCTGTGGCCAGGGTATGTATGTATGTGGTATGTATTCATAGAAATATAAATAATTTATTAAAATAATGATTAGACAGAAAGAGCTTAATCAGAATTATTTGCTACGCAGTATAGGAGCTGTAACAACTAGTATAGTATAGTGCACTAGGAAGCAATACTAAAGCTAACAAAAACAATTATTTTGTAGAGACTGATGTTACTTACTCATACCAGCATGGGAAAGTCTCTTTCAGCCAGCCTTGGGGAGTAACCTTGAGGGGTGTCCCCACTCAAGGGAGGAATCTCCACGCATACACTCCAAGAAGGGGTATGTTAGAAGACCCTGCTGTTAACATTTGGAACTGGGCTTTTATACTATAAAAGTGTTTCACTGTCAGTCAGATATCTTCAGGCCAGCTTTAGATAAGTTAGTAGTATCACTTGTTTGTTCCTTTATTAGGTACTTTATCACGTCTACATCTCACTATCAAGATGCTTAACTCTGGGATTGGTGAGTCAGACTGCTTTCAGCATCATTCAGCACCCAAGGCAACTTGATGCCCCCTTCTCCCTTTACCACTGGTAGCTTTGCAAATACCATTTAGCACTGGTAATATTGTTGGAGTTGTTTTACCCCATTCCAGGCAGAGCGGTGTCTTGTGTGTGCAGGGGTGTGTCCTGCCAGGACAAGTAAGTGGGTTTGCTGATATGTCAAAAGCTGATTTATGTGTTTGCACAAGCTGCAGTGTCTTCTGTTTGTTAAATTACTGGCAAATATAAACATTGCTATTGCTTTGTACTCTGCCCCAGATCTTTATGGTGCCTGGGCTCGTGAGCCTGGTTGAAGGCAGCTGCAGGCGCTGCTGTGCTGTTTCCTGGTCCCATTCCGGTGGCGTTGGTGGAGTGCCAGGGCACCACAGGGAGCTGGCCTCCCTTCAGAGGGCACCACCACGCTTGTGCTGGGGAACAGGGACCTCTGCCAGGCAAATGTGTGTGTGGTTGCTGTCTGGGCTTCAGGAAAATGGGGTGTGGAGGTACAGGGGCAGTCCCGATCCAGATTCATGCTACCTGCAGGCGTCTCCAGAAATCACCATGTTGCCTCTACCCAGCACTGCTTTGAAGGTTTTATTCTAAACTACACACATGGTGATTGTATTGCATTTCTATTTTTTAATGGCAAGGGGTGTTCCTATGAGTCCAAGAGCTGGAATTCAAGGGCCTGGTGCATGATTCTCCCACTTAAAACCCACCTCTGCTTTTCCTTCTCCAAGGTTAGGACTTTATACTGGCTTCTTTTTCTGCTGAGTACACATGGATTTTTAGAAGAATGTGCATCATGAAACAAAGGGAATCCTGTCAGCTGAATGAACACCATTGCTTAATAAGCTCTGTTTCACTTTGCTTCTTCTTTATCTTTATTAGACTGTACCTTCTATTAAAGACTTGAAAACAAAGCTTTTTAGAAGTGCATTAACTGCCTTTCTGGTGGGTCTTTTAATCCTTACTAGCATTTTATTATTAATGCGCTTCCATGAAATTTATAGAGCTGTTGGTAAGGAAATGTTCGCCAAGTGCGTGCTTGTCTCATGTCGGTAAAAAAACCAAAAAAACTCATGCCACTTCCCTCTTTCTTGTCACAGCAAACCAACCCTATTGATGTGCAGTCCATTGAAGAAATTTTGAGGGTAGGTGCTCTTAAATAATAGATCTGTCTTTGCTTATATTTTGCATGCATTAAGGTAATGGGTGGGTGAAAAAATACCACTCTGCTTATGTTCACTCAGCTGTCACTGATGATACTGTCATTAAAAGTGTGTTTTGGGGTGTGCTGAGGAGAAGTAAAGATAAAAGCCGGCCTGGGATATAGCTGGAGTTGAAAGATCAGTCTTTCTATCAGTATGTAAATGTAATAGAGTCTAGAGCAGTTCAAGAGCCAGACTGACAAGTCATGTGAAACAGCCAGAGCTGTTCCTTCATCTAGTCAGGGATTGCCTTTCCTCAGCACCCTTCTTCCAAAGGCACTGGACATGCTGCCTTGTCACCATGCTGCCAGCCCCAGCAGTGTGGCCCTGGGCAGGACCACACGCCTGAGTCCTTCCACCTGCCTGTGCACAGCACTGCTGCTGGGCTGCTGCTCCTTCACTGTTAATTCCAGTCCATTGGCGCAAAGCCAAGCCAGGTCTGATGCAAAACTGTCTCTACTGTAACCTGGAGTCAGGGCTGGCTCTGGGGAGCAGCACACTGGCTCGCAGTGCCTGGGTCCGAGTCCATGTCACCCCTTCCCTGCTCACGGTGTGAAAGTGCCCTGTGACTCCCAAGCTGGTGGTGTTGATCCTGAGGAGACAGTTCCTTGATGTCAAATGCTGTTCTGAGATACTGAAGTCCTAGTAGAGCAGGTTAGTTCCTGGGATTCACTTCCCTCGCTGTTGCTTCAGATTCAAAATCTTGATGCCTCGATCGCTCTCAAGAAGTTCTTTTTGGGGCAACGTTTGAGCTGAAGGGGAGCTGGGCACAGCTGGCTGCTATGTGCTGGTTGGGGTTGCACCATGAAGACTCTGCCTAGAAGTCCAGCATCCTTTTGTGTTTCACCAGACAGCCTGTGTTCTTGCCTGTAAGAAATGCATATCACTATTTTTGTAGCGACCATGGGGAAGCATGTACAGATACACGAAGAGGTAGATCCATGTGAATCTCTGAAGCGTGAAACTTCCTCTGTGTCTCTCAGCTGATAGCTGCTCCTCTCAATCTCTTTCCAGGAAATGACCCGCTCATGGCCACCTCCCCTGACAGCTCTTAATACGCCTACTAAAGCAGAGCCTCCCAAATTTCCATTCCCAACAAAGGTAAAACACCCTCTTTTTGCCAAGACTTTTAGTAAACTAGAAGAGACCTTTCTGGTTCTTGCATGTGTTTTTGTCCCGCTTTCATAGACAAAGGCTCTTCGGAGATATTATCTTCAGAAGAAGTCCGATAAATTACAGGACATTGGGGATGAATGAAAAATGCTTCAGCAACTTACACTTCTGTTCTAATTGTGATCTTCAAATGCAACTGCTTTTCAGAAATATTTTAAGTATCTCTGCTGAAGCACAAGATACATTTTATCTTTATTGTCACCAAAAACAATTGCTGATTGTGTTAAACAGAAGTGTTTGGCAGCTCTTATGAAATGTTTAAAATATTTCTTCAAAAATGCGCATACCCCTAATGTGCTAGCAACACATTTTTGGTGGCAGTAGCACATATCATTTCTGTCCATGCTACACTACATCAGGCCAGCTTAAACTATTGGCCACTTGAAAGTCAAGCTTTGACAATCTAGTTCAAGTATTTATTACAGTGACTCATGGAAAACAAATCATTTGTACACCGCTTTTAAGAGAGAGCTGATTTATTTTACTCTCAATTTACGTTTGGCCTTTCTTTTTAGGAATTGCAGCCTGAGGGATCTGTAGCACAGGATCAGAGTAAGTAGAAATCCAAAGAAAGCATACAGTTATAAGTGTTTTGGCAGATAGTTTTGTGTGTTGTGTGTCATATGTTGCTGAGAACATCAGATGTTTACATTGATTAACAGGCGTGATTTAATCTTTGTTGAACAGTGATGAATTTAGAAATGGCTTAGGAGATTGTATACATTCATTACCTTGAAATTAAGGCCTCAGTTCAGCAGAGGACAAACAGTATTTCATTTGAAGTGATGAACAATCTCAATGGCAAATAATTATGTCCTAGAAGAAAGTGACTAGTCTAATCTGGTGCTCAGAGACCAGAGGGTAAGAGGGAGGCAAATAAAACCAACCTATTCATTTTTGATTTACAGAGCAATATGGTGCACCTTCAGAAACATTGCCTAGTTCCCAGCCAAGAACATCGTAAGTAACTAAATTCTCTTCCCATCTCTACCGTGCAGTTAGTTAAAAGAACCTGCAATGACCTAAAATTTGGGTTACTTGGTGATTCTGAAGATTAAGGTTTTATCAGTCTGATTTTTTTTTTTTTTGTAGAAAACTTCAATACAGACAATTTTCACCAACAGAAACATTATTGTTTTGTGATGGAATTGTGGAATCATTTAAGTTGGAAAAGACCTTAAAGATCATGCAGTCCAACCCTTAACCTAACACTGCCGAATCTACTAAACCATGTCCTGATTATGACGACTGTATAAAAACCAAAACAAAACTGAACAAAAAACCTAACTACTAATGCACCAAATTAAAGTTTTCTTGTGCTTTTAATCTGTGGATGCTTAACATCACACTTTTGTGCTCTTCAGCCTACTAATACATCATCAAACTGACATAAATTATAAGGCATACAAACTGAATCTGATCAATTCTGGATATGGTTTTGAAGCCTGGGAGGGCTGGTAGCTACAGCTACAAAAACTGCAAAAACTAGGGTGAAATTTTAAAGCAATTGCATGAGATAACTTTCTGCAATTGCCCAAGAAAAAGTTTTCAAAAAAAAAAAGTGTTGTCTTAATTGTATTTTTATTTTAAAAAACATTTTTAAAAAAATCACATGGATTTTCTAAAATGCTTGATTTACATTGTAATAATGTACTTGCAGAGTGGGGTGAAGATAAAATTTCTATAGTGCATTTTAATTGTGTATATATATACATATGTATGCATAATCACTTCAAAAGTTTTATAAGGCAGGAAGGCACCAACTAATAAATAAATTAATCCAATAGAAAATCTGAAGTTGTTGGATAAAATAATTTGGTATTGTCCTTGTAGGTGAAAGTGGTTATCCATTAATTAGATTAATTACAGAAGTTGTTTGAAAGCAGTTTTGTGGGGGCTGACATTAGTCTTTCAGGATCAGCCTGGCCAGATGGCAGCATTGGTGGGTTCTGAGCCCTGAGTGACAAATAGAAATCTTTCCATGTCTGGAAGGCTCAGGGGTCTGTTGCCAAACCATTAAATGCCTGTCAGTTTGTGTGATACCTAAAGATCTCATGTTACTCCATAGTATGTTGTTCCATGGAAGGCTGCAAACTACAGACTACAAAGCTTGCTCCACTTGTTTTCCTTTTCTATATCATGAGTCATTTCATTAAAAACAGAATGAAGCTGGGCTAGTCACAAATAAGAGGAAGAGCATGTTTCCATCTTGGTTGACATTGTAGAATTTTGTACTCAAGCTCTGTAAGATCTGTAAAATATCCCTTTTCCTACTGTTCCAGCATGATGCAGAGGAGCCCTTGCTCACTAGGAGTGTAAGATGGTGTCTTGTTAAGCACTCAGTTACTCCCTTAATCCCTTCCTTATTTTGCTCTTCTTTCTTCTAGCCCAGCTTGCTCCTCCTGAATGGCTTCTGGAAATTTTCTTTGCCCCATTAAAGCGAGTAGTTTCAACTGCTCTAGGCTCTGCCTTCCTCCTCAGCTACCCTGTGACTATCATCATTATTTCAATTCTTTTGATCTGTTTGTAAAAATCCCTTTAGTGCTTTAGTCAGTTTTCCAGGCAGCGGAGAGAATAAACTTTTCCTGTAGACGTGAATTGAAAAAAACTCCTTTCTTAGCCCAATGGGCCAGAATTGTAAATTCGGCATGGCATGTACCTCTGTTCTTTGCCAAGGTCCCCTTTTTGCTCAGCATCCTTGCTGGGCACTTCAGAGCCAGCACTCATCTGCCAGGGATGTGCATACCCATAGTTAACAGAAGTAGTGGAAGCAGTAGGAACGGGGTGGCTTGGGTTTATGTCCAAAATGACGTCAAGTGAGATTTGCCCAAGGACTTCCTCTGCATCTTTCCCTTTAATCGGTGCATCCCTTCTTTTTTTGTGTTTGTTTTCTTCGGCACAACAGGACCGGCTTTCTTTGCTGTTCAAAGCACACGTGACTGTCTGAAAATTCAGCTGCTTGGAGTAGCTTGTGTTGCAAAGTGTAGCTGGCTGAAAACAAACAGCATTTGTGCTGCTTAATTAGGAGTTGAACTCCCAAGGCATCTGTCCGCCCAAATTAAGCATTCAGCTTTTCAGAGCATGCAAGGGTTTCCCAGATGGCTTTCATTCTTGGATGCAGCCCTGAACTTCACACCTGGCTGCACTGGAATGGAAACAGCCCTTCTTTTCAAGGGGGAGGTGCCAGCTCATTCTTGGTGATGCATCTTTAACCTGGCTAGCAGAGAGGGACCAGCCTGTGTTCTCAGTACGGTTGTTTGGCAAGTGATACTAATTTTGGTGCTGCTTCTCTCTCTACAAGAGCTCTTTTTAAGTAGCTTTGCAGGGAGATTAATGATGTGTATTTAAGCTGCAAATGAACATGTCCTGCAAATGAAAACTTGGCATCTATTAACTCGTGATCTAATTAAAGCATTAAAATTAAAGAAGATTTATTTTTTTAACTAAGCTGTTGGAACCTTGTTTTAGGGAAAGTGGCTTTGTTTATCCTTTCAGAAGGATGACTCATTTGAAGTTTTATTGTTCTTTCTTGATCCTGAATTGAGCTTAAGTACTTGCTGTGTTCTTTTATGCTGATGCATTTTATTTACCAGCAGCTCAGGTGGAAAGGGCAGTCCTTTTTATTAAGAACAGTTAAATAAGTTTTAAAAGACCTGCATGTCCCAGTTCATGGTAGTGGTCGGAACTAGCTGATATTTAGGGTCCCTTCCAGCCCAAACTGTTCTATAATTCTACGATTATCCTCTTACCTCTAAAGGAAATAAATCTGTAGTCCACAGTTCTTAAACCAAACCAAAACAAAAAACCAAAACCACTTGCAGAACATTCTAGCATCCCTGGAAGTTTCTTCACGATCACCTTTGAAGGACTACTACCCCTGCAGAGTTGTAAAAGAAAATAAAAGAATTCATTGAGATGCCAGTGGACATTGGACCAGACTGCCCAGAAGTGTGAAGAGTGTGTGTATTGTTGCTGTTCTTCGTGTTTTCCTTGTTGTGCCTCACCTGTGTGGCAGTGAGCTTCAGCTCCAGCCCACATACCGAGTTGGCACATGCAGGATTGCTGCTGGCTGTGACCTGTTTTCCTTCTGTAGGAAGCTCTGGGGTCTTGTTTTCTGAGGTGGTGTCTCATAGCTCTTCCCTTCAGTGTTTACTCTAAAAGAAGAGACAAGAGGTGATTTCCACTGAGAAGGTGTGTGAGGAAATGAGGCAAGAGAGGATAGTCAAAATGCTTGAACAAAGGAAGCACCAGCTTTCTCCACCTTTTTCACTGGAGATCATTCATATTTGTTTTCTTGCTGTAAAATGCGTTGTCCTGAAGAGCTGGAGGCTTATTTCTCTTGTTTTGCCATAAGAGCTCTCTGTGAGGAACTTCTTTGTTTGAAATGAGATTGAAAGAAACAGAGTTTTGACCTGATTGATTAAAATCCCTGTCTCAGTTCCCAAGTTTTTATCCCATTTTTGGAAGGACATTGGAGTTATTTTCTGGGTTGAGGAGTCAGATGCCATCTAGTTTCAAGATTTGAATAACTGTACTTCGGAATAGCAAGAGTTTTGCCTGACTATTTTCCAACATCCTTTTGGGATGCCTGCATGATTGCCAAAGAGGGGGATAACAGTTTGGGAGAACTTCTGGGTCCCTTCCCCCAAATCCTTCTCTTCAAGCCTTTCAAGGACCTTGGTAATATATTGAAGTTGCAAACAGCAGTTACCACTGGCAGGCAGAGGACTAAGTGATGCTTTTGGAAGCATTTGCAGGCAGAATGCTCTCCTTTCCAGCAGCAGTAAAAGTGCTCATGCCTCCCCATTTGTGAACCGCTTTGGGTGTCTGAACTGCTCAGCGTTGCAGTTCCTGCTATGATGTGCAGGAGCATGAAGTTCATGATGTAGAGAAGAAATAGGAGATAGGCTTGACTTCGGTGTTTACTTACACATGTGTGATAGGAGACTTCAGCAGCAAAATGAGAACCCCCGTGACAGGAGAAATAGTTTCAACCCCTGAGTGCAGAGAGCGTGAACATGCGCAGCTTCTGGTGCAAAGATGATGCTTTCTGTCCCTTGGGGAGCCAGTGCAGGCTAAGAGCATGTGAGTCTCTTACTGTACAAGGATCAGACTTCTTCCACCCTGTGGTAATGTTCTAGGCAGCCTTTTCTGAGGAGCACTCACCTCATTTGAGCTTGGTCTTTGTTGTCTGTAGATGGCAGCCATTAGCAGACTTCCACTGCAAAATATCTCAAGGTCCGTTGAAACACAGAGTTTGAAAAAATAAAAAGGGTGTTTTAACAATTCATTCAGGTAATGACAGTTTAGTAGTTCAAGCATGCCAAATGGTCAGAAATTATGTGAGATTTGTTTTGGCAAACATAAACCAAATCTTTTTCAGTGTCTGCTGGTTGAATATGTGTCTGCCTTGGCTGATATTTATCTTCTGGTTGTCTTTCAGAATGCTCCAGGACGACCTGCAGCTCAGTGATAGTGAAGAGAGTGGTGACGACCAAGTCGGTTTTAGATGTTTTATACACTAGGCACTCAGACATCCCTTTAAATCATCACCGCTTGTTGTGTTGTTCTGAGTTCCGTGAGCTAACCTTTCCTCCCCCTCTCCTCTTTGTTTTTGTGAACATAACAGGTTGTTGAAAAGTCACCTTCCTCACTTGCTCCTCCAAGGTACAGGTTTGTTCCCAAACTACTTCTTAGACTACATAAGGAGAAAAACAAAACTTCTTTTTATATGTGGGGTAGATGGGTAAGGGTTCCTGGTTTCTCTTGTAGCTACAGGCTTTGATTTCTGTCTGCGGTCCAAAGTCGGCTTTAAGTGTGTGGGGGTTTTCTGGAAAGTTCCAATGAGAAATTAATAATCCAGACATGCTGAATTTTGCCTGTGAACCAGAATGGTATTTCCTCAACTGCTTCCTTCTTTTTTCCTCTTCCCCTCCACCAGTGTGTATGTAGATCACACTGCAGCTACCAGGGTTTTCAGTGGCAGTAGCAATGGGTGAGATGCAAGTCCAGTTTTAGTTCAGAAGGGATCCCAAAACTGAAAGCAGGTAAAGGAAAAGGGTTAGGAAAACTCAATAAAACTGTTTTAGCTCTTCCTGATAAGGCAGCTGATTGTAAGCAGTTCCTGCTATATGTTGTTAGTCAGAAGCAATAGGTAGACTGAATAGGTACAAGTCACCATTAGAGGAAGAAAGGTGGAGGAGCTGGGAATTTTTCCTGTAGGAGAGCACTGCCATACATTTTTGGCTTGATATCTATATTCTTCAAGCACAGTATTAATGATCTACAAAGTCATTCTTGCAGAAGGGCACGCCAATTTTTGGCATGATCTGTGTGTTTGCAAACTTGTAAAATAAGTGTTCTCACAACACCAGTCTTGGATCAGCAAGGATCCTGCCTGCAAATCATAGAAATGTGTTGATACTGATGTGGAAAACCATTTGCAAAGAAAAAAAAAATAAAAAATTAGCATTTAAATTTCGTAAGACCATTGCAAAGCAAAAAAAGTTGTGCATAAAAGTGACAGCTCTCCCTTGATTATATCCACTCCCACTGTCAGTGTGGAGGAAAACACTCGATTAGAGGAGGGTGTTGCAAGAAATGCTGCTGCTTGATATGGCTGTTAATGAAGTGGTTACAGCAGCTTGACCAAGTAAAACAGATAAGAAGTGAAAACTTAAGGGGGAGAAGAGAAAAAACCCAGAAACCATCCTAGAATATATGTTTCTGTCTTATTCACCTTCATTGAAAATTTTTCATTTTGAGGTTTGGGCCTTTCAGAAAAAGTACTGATCAGTTTTGGTGGGTTTTTAACTTTAGTTGGCTAAATGGAGCTTCACATTGTAGCAGTGGCATCCTGCTTACATAGTTGACTGGGCTGCAGTTGAAGGCTTGAATTATTTCCATTGGTTTTTTTGGTTTTTTTTTATTCCAGTCCTTTATTTTTTGAGTATGGTAGTATATTCCTCTGTACTTCTCCCCTCTTGTCTCAGTGCCAAAACATGGGGTTTTAGTTTTATTTTTTAATATTGACATGTCAATATAATAAGTAAGTAACCTTCACCCATGCAGCTTTCTAATTTTATCTCATGGTGGCCTTGCAGTTCCTTACAGTCTCAGCCCGAGAGTGTGGCATCAGCACATTCCAGCAGCCTGGAGTCAGGGAGCACCAGTGACTCAGACAGCTCCTCAGACTCGGAGACAGAGAGCCACTCCAGTGACAGTGAAGTGAACAACCCTCCAAGAGTACCAGCACCTGAGGTGAATGCAAATAAAACATGGAGGCTGCTTAGCATAGCCTCTTGCCTCAGACTCTGCTGTCTCAATGCAGTGAGGACAGGAGACCTGAAGTACCGGTGCCCCCTTGACATTTTTGCTGCATCACCAGACTTGTCCTTTGCTTCCCTTCTGGAGTCTGTCAATTAAATAACCCTTAGTAACAACTTGATTAGACTTTCAGGTGCCTGACCTTAAAGTGTTCCCCCTTCTCCTTTAGCATTGTTGTCTAACACTCCTGGAGGAATTGGTGCCTTCACTGGGAAGATACAAGCAAGGTGCAAATGAGAAACATGGGTGGTCTGGGGTGTTTTGGGCCCACCTCTGCATGTGCAGCATTTCTGGGTGCTGAGGCCATGGGTTGCTGCTGCCTCCCTGCAGCTCCTGTGTCTGAGTGACAGATTCAGCTTCTCCCAGGACGCAGCTGAAGGGATCAGACCTGCAGGAAGAGCTGGAATGTGCTTAGTCGTGCTTCTGTTGAATTTGGCTTGGATAGTGCTGCACTGGCATTTCTGAGGATTTTATTGGGGAAAGCAGACAAACAGAAGTTGGTGCCTAAAAGTTTCATAATTGAGACAATGCACTTTCTAGAAATCTGCTGCAGAAGTGCTCATGTCCCTTTCAAACAGTTCCTCCAGCTTGTAAAACATTCTCAGGCCAGTGGGAAGTGCATGGTTGTTTTCTGCAGAGCCCAGCTGATGTAAACCAATCCACTGGCAGTTTTCAGATACTCTTACAAAACCCAGAAAACTTGTAATTTATTTATCCTCTCCTACCTCAGCTATAGTTTTCCTTTGTTTTACTTCATGTGCTGAAAACAAACTTTGAGAAGGCCTGTCTTTCCATCTCACCCTAATACTCTTCACCAAACAGCAATTCAGTTATAGACTTTGCCCACTGCTGGGTGTCTTTGGAAGGACCCAGATGTTACACTTCTCCTCTTTTACCAAAGTCTGCCTGGTTTGTCCTGAAAATACTAAGTTGTAGGATCCTTCTAACTCTGCTGAAGTCCTAGTTATTTACCATTGACCATTTTATCCTTTTTCTATTCAGCAAACTGTCCCTCCATGGTGCTCTAGATCATGTCAGTGCACATGGCCTGTTTGTTTATAGTCAGCTCTTTTGCATGCAAAAGCACACACTTTAAGGCCTCTAGGCAATAGTCTCTGGGCTCTGGTAAGCTGTGCTAGGATAGGAACAGCCCATAAGGGCATCAGTCTTGAATCCTCCCTTTCTCCTTTTGTCTGCAGCACGAGCCACCAACTTCTAATAAATGGCAGCTCGACAACTGGCTGACCAAGGTGAACCCAGCAGCAGTGCCAACAGAGAGTCTCACTGAAGTTGCCCGTGGGGATGAACGTGAGGAAGGCAAGAAGCAGGAGCGGGGCATCAGCAGCAATTCCTCCCACAGGCGAGCTGAGCCAAGGGAGTCTCATCACAAGAACCAAATGGCCAGGGCTCCTCAGGATGCTCATCTGCCGACCAAATGCAACTGCCAAAAGCCTCCTGTGTGCACTGAGGAGCCCTCGACCAGACAGACTGTGGGTATCAAAAAGCCCAGCAAGCCCCTGGTGCATGAAGAGTCCAAGAGAGGCCTGAAGGTGGAGACTGAGCCTGGTCCTTTGGAGGTCAGAGACCTGTCTTCCAAGGACAAGCCAAAAGTCAAAAAAATAGTCAAGCCAAAATCCACTGAGAGAAAAGACCAGAAGTCAGCTCTTCAAGAGCCCATTGAGAAGAGGAAGCACAAGAGCTCCCACCAGGCCAACGCCAAACCCTTCTTGGACCCCAAGCTCACAGAAGGTGGCCAGGCATGTGATGCTCTCAGTCCCCTTCCTCAAGGCCAGAGCACAACCCCCATCAGGACCAGCAGCCACAGGCCTCAGGATTTGCACAAGGAGAAACTGCCTTTGCCTCTTGGGGAAAAGTTGCTCTCACCAGTGAGGGACCCTCCAACCCATAAGCACCTCGTTGTGAAAATAGATCTCAGTCACCTGGCTAAAGTCCCTCAGCCCCCCAGGAAAGACCGACACCAGAAGAAAGCAGAGACCAAGGACCTCCTTGATTCAAGGAAGCAGGACTTGAAGAGGAAAGTCACAGACACTCCTGAGGACTCCCTTCAAAAGAGGAGGGTGAGAGGTGGAAGGGGAGGTGGGTTTGTACAAGGATCAAGTGATGTTTAAAAATCCCCTGTGGGGTTTCCGTAGGTATGAAGTGAAGCCATGATGCTCCTCCTGTAAAGCTGTTAACAAATTTCTAAGGAGAATGTGTGTCAAAACTGTCTGCAGATGTTTCTTGTCGGTCTCAAATCTGCTCCTGAGCAAACAAAAACCCCAGTATGCTAACATGCTTTGCTGTTTTAAAATACTTTTTTTGCTCTGTTTTCTTCAAATCCTAATGTTCTCATACAACAAAATCCCAGCCCTCTTCTGTCAGAGTTGCTTTCAACAGCAGGCTATGTCAGCATGTAGCTGACCAGCCCCCTGGCAGCGTTGATGAGTTTCTCTGGCTTTCAACCCAAGCAAGAGCTTTGCAGGGCAGAGGTGCCCCCTCCCCATGCCACCCTGTTAAAGGCAGCACAGTACCTGAAGCACATCCCAGTCTGTGCAGTCCCCCACACTATGCATTTACTGTCTATTTTGGGAGGGCACCTGGCCTGCAGTCTGTGGGCTGCCAAGAGAGAGGACTGACCCAGGACACCGTGGTCTGTGTTTTCGATTTTTACTTACAGATGCACCTTCTGCTGCCTTGAGCCGTACAACCTCAGTGTGAGTAGTGTAGTCTTTTCCTGTGCGGGGTCATTTATTTCCATGAAACGGTTGTGGTTGCTTGCAGGAGGGATGAATTCTGAAGATGGGAACTGTGTTATTGCCAGGGGGGATGGCAGCAGCCCTCTGCCTTTTCCAGAAATACAGCCTTTTAACTGAACTGGGTTCCCTCGTGGTAATGACTGTCACAAAACAGGGGCTTTGGGTCTCCACACTTGGATAAATAGGTAGAAAGTTTGTTTGGTTTTCCCTGTGGCTGCTGTGGTGCTTGCAGTGATGCTGATGCTTTAGAGATACAACAGGCTTTCCAGAGACCCCCTTGCAGAGTCCCCTCAGCAGTAACATTTGCTTTCCCTTGGATTACAGGACAGCCCTTTATTTAACTGTGATGGTTGTTGCTCAAAGTGTTTTTGGGAAAGCTAACTCCCAAAGGGGATTATGAATTTATCTCCAGCCAGCTGGATCAGCTGCACAAAATGTTGGCTGCAGGCCTTGCAGTGAATGGGTATTCCCTGTGGACGTTTCCGTGCCTGTCTACCTTTTTGCTCCTCACAGAGCAGGTGGCTCAGCGTGAGTGGGTGAATAGCCTTGGTTGTTGTGTGGATTTCGTTTAGTTTTGTCATCTCCCCCCACAACCACAGAAAATTCAGAAGAATTGAGAAGAACGGGGAAATGGTGAAGAAACTTGAGAACGCAGCGGTTTCCTCTGTTGCGGAGTGGCAGCAGAAGGGGAAACAGGCAGTCAATTTGTCACTTCTGTTGCCTACAAGACCCAAGAGAGGAGCTATTTGATGTTAGGCATGTCTTCCTGTGCAATCCCAGTGCCCAACCTCAAAGTCTCACTGTTGGTTCTGTCAGCGTGCATCATCAGTGTCCTTGGAAGCTCGGGCTTCGTGGCAGCCAGCTGGGCTGGGCACAGCTGTCAGACATCTCTTGTGGTAGTGTGCAGATCAACTTGAAAAACAGTTTAAGGACATGATCTCGGTGGTACAGCCTTGTCCTGAGCACACTGCCAGAGGTAGGCTCTGTGTCACGGCACAGCCCACTGAGTGATGTAAGCCTGGGTGTGTCCCAGACATGAGTACAGGAGAGGGAGAACAACTCCATGAGAGCTGCCCAGTGAAGAAGGACTTGGGGGGTTCTGGTGGATGAGAAGCTGGAGATGACCCAGCAATGGGCGCTTGCAGCTGTAAAAGCCAAACACATCCTGGGCTGCATCAAAAGATATGTGGTCAGCAGGTTGAGGGAGGTGATTCTGCCCCTCTACTCTGCTCTGGTGAGGCCTCCCCTTGAATCCTGTGTTCAGTTTTGGGGTCCCCAGATTTTAACTGACTGTTTAAAGTTTCACCTTTATCAGATTCTTGTTAATAAAAACTGAACACTCCTGCACGTCTGGGGGATCTGTGTGATCTAACTCACATGCAGGTGCCTTATTTTTGATTACTTTTGATATTTTTTAATTTTTTTTTATTAGCAGCAGCAACAGATTTAGAAGTTCCATCCCTGCAACTACAAAACAATCTATCCAAGCAAAAGTAGATAAAATGCTATTTTAGGTTACTTGTCAGTGAGCCTGAAATTCATATGTGCTGTGGGTTTCTATTTTATCGGATCCAATATCTTATTTTTTGTTTGGTTTGGGTTTTTTTAAACCAGAATCAATCAAGCATAGCTGTATTGGTCTGTACTTTGTGTGAACTTTGAAAACTGGAGTAATTTTTTTCCTTTTTTTAAATTTATTTCCTGTTAGAGTGAAGAGAAGGAGGAAACTGATAGGAAGAAAATGAAATCAGAAAAAGAAACAAAATCATCACAGTCTTCAGCTAACAAAGACTCCAGTAAACTGAGGTGAGTATACAGTGGTGGGATGGCAGAAAGATGCATAAGGCTAAGTCTTCCTTAAAAAGCTAAAGTGAAAAACTGATCTCCTGTCCTCATACTCGTGAGTGTGCTTCTAACATAATGTGCCTTCTGAAACTTAATCTGCTGCAGATTTGCCTTTATATCCTGGAAGCAACCACCCCAGAAAACAGGGAGTGTTTCCCTTCTCCACTGAAACCATCTTGTCTGTCTTTTTATTCAGTGTGACCTAACAGAAACACAACCAGAGTGCCTTTTGAGTCCTGACTATCTGGAATTTCAGGTGGCCTTTGTGGCCAGGAATTTCTCATTTACCCCAGCATAGCATGTGCAGTGCTTCTGGTAGATTTGCCAAAGCTTGCCCTGTAATTTGCATACCAGGGCACTGCCAGAATTTTGGCTAGCTCTTTGCTAGAGTGGATGCTTCCAGGAGCGTGTCTCCAGCTGGGCAGTGTTCCCGAAAAGGGAGACTCATGCATCAGTCATGGGCTACTGCCTTCAATTCCTGCTTGATTATGGCTTGAACTTGAGGTGTTGCCTTGGACTGGTATGTAGCACTGAGGTTTGTGTCCTGACAACAGGAGTAAACTGCATTTCTGTAGGGAAAACACTAACATACTCTGAAAGCACTGAGACACTGGGGCTGACATTTAGTTGGGTGAAGGGATATTTGAACTGTGGTAATAATTGAAGAGCTTGAATTCTAGTGTTCATTCCTCCCTTTTTCTCAGTGAAAATCATCACCTGCTATAGTCATGTTCTGGCTTTTGGAATGGCAAGGATAGGATGAATTTTTTGGGAGATAGTGCACCGGATCAGGTCAAGGGATGACTCTGTGCTCTGTAGAGCATCAGCTGTGCCAATGTAGAGAAGGGGAGCATGTATGTAGTGAGTAGAGACCCACGGGAAAAGTGGGTGCTGAAAGAGGGGTGAGGATTGTCCCATGCACAGCAGAATCAGGCTAGATATGCAGCATTACGCCTGAGCCTTCTCACTGGTTTTAACTTAATTTCATCCTCTTCTGATGCTGCAGTCCATGAGCCAGGGTTCACTGCTTGGTGTTTCCTTGGAAACTTTGAGAAGCTGAATAGAAATGATGTAAAGGACCAGTGGTGAAACAAGATTTAGGACTATTTGGTGTTGCTTAGAGTTGCCAGAGTTCCCTGATCACCCTAACTTCAGATGATCAGAAATATATAATAATAATAACATTAGCCCCTGTATTATTAAATGTGATAATCTCTGCCATTCTCTGCACAGCATTTTGAGTCTCAGTTGAATCCTCTGATTATAAGTGTTGTCTAGTTGAGCTGGCAAGTCTTAAAGGAGGAACTCACTTCAATTCTATCAAAGCATGTACAGGATCAAGTGTCAGGGGGAATATCTCTGAACACCGAAAGGACTGTGTACCATAAGGGTGAGAGGCAGACAATGCTGCAGGAACCACAGGGTGATTTGTCCCAGGGATTTTAGTCACTGTAATTATCCCCCTCATTCAATGAAAAGGGATGCCTTTTTTGCAATGTCCTCATATTCTGGTTTCAAGTGTTTACTCCAAGGACAAGTTCTGACATTTATTCTTACTTGAAAAGCAACTTGTTTGTATGTTGATGCTAGGTGACAATGTGGTATCTAACCCACAATGAAGTCCCTGAAGTTTCATTTTATTTTGTTGGATTCTTTATATTAACAAGTCATCTCACCTTCCAGAGGAGTTTAAACAGGATTGGTACATGATGTAAATAAGTTTAAAAAAAATCCCTATGTTATATGTGCACTATATTAATGAATTTGCTTCCCATCTCCAGAGCATCAAAAGCTTCTGTTGAAACCCAGAATAAAGACCTGCTGCTCTCATCACTGCCACCCGTGTCTACTGCACATCCTGCACCAAAATCAACCAAGATGGCCCAAAAGAGACCCAGAACTGAGACTGACGATCTGCCTGCCATGGATAACCCTGCCAAGAACAAGAGCAACCACAAGGATCCTTTGTCTGCCAAGCACAGGAAAGTGGAGGGAAATCATACGGAACTGTCAAAGGGCACCAAAGTAGGTATCCAGGATAACTGCAACTGTGGATGCTGTGTGATTCTCTTTAGAAACGTACTCTGAGGATATTAAAAAGAAAGGAAGATAAACCAGCCACCAGAGAAAGCTCTTGGAAGCATTTGATGACTGTGACTGTATGTTGGTAGCCCAAAAGCCTGCATGGTAACTTCTTTGCCAATTTCCATAATTTATTTTCATCCTGCCAGTAAAACTCAGTGTGAAGGAGTGACCACATAAACACTAAAAGCATGCGAATCATATTTATGCAGTTACTGTTTCTGATTTTAGGCAACTGCAAATACAATCAATTACAAATACAAATCAATACAAATACAATACAATTTTATTGGTGTAAAAATAAAATGTGTTTATATAAAGGAAGGGAGCATTACTTAAAAAAAACCAAGCAACCTGTGGTATTGATTACAACTCAGGTATAATGTTCGATAGCTTGTTTAAAAAAATTATTCATGATCCTTGCAGCTGGATGTTTGCATTTCTGAGTTATGAAATTCAATTACATGGCTACTTGTGCATAGACTATGCTTGGGACAAATAATTATTTTTCTCTTGAAATTCAGGAAAGCCAGGCTTTGGAATTGGTTTAGGCATAGCTTTCTAACATCTCTGTGCTGTTTCAGGGGTCTAAAAGGGATGAGACAAAGCCTTTCCCAGTGCCTTCTTTGCCAAATGGTACCTCCAAGCCAAGCAGACCTCTACTCAAGTTTGAAAAGTAAGTTTTTGTTTTACACCCCTGATCTGTATTTCTGAAGACATGAGGCAAGACAGTCCCTGCAGCCACCGTTCTGCTTTTTCATGAGCTCGTCTTTTGGGAGGAAAGAGAGAGGGAGAGATGTGTGACACCTGCTCTGTACTGCCTTCTTGTGACTGGGATTTACCCCACTCACCACATAGCAGAGGTTTGCAACAGTTCTTGGTTTGAGGGAAGCTGCTCTGGAAATTAGGTACCATTTTTCTTTTAAGGAGATAACTTCAGTGCAAGCTCTTTTGGTCTCAGATGAGTGTTTGGTGCCGCCAAGTTTACTGTGTGTTTCAATTTAAATGTATTTATGGGGTTGTACTTGAAGAATGATAGATGGCATAACTACTATCTTTCCATGAGAATGAGAAAATAAACTTGCTCCCATAGTAGCCTAACCTCTGGTGTTTTTTCATTTCTGAATGTAAGTTTTCTATATAATTCCAGCACTCATTTTTTAAGAAATCTATGAATTTTCTCTGTGCATTCTGCTGCTGTGTATTTCTGAACATGCAGACAGCATGTCAGTAACTTGTAACTGGAATGTGTGTGTTTGATCAGCCTGTAACAGGCTTGCTAAAACAGAGTGTTTGGACCCATAGCATCCTCTAGATATGAAAGTAAAGCTGCTAATTACCCTTTCTCTCTTTCATCTGTTTTTTTTCTGTCCCCAATTCAGACAGCATTCAAAGGAATACTACTTTGAACAGGCCCAGAGGCTGAAGCACAAAGCTGATGCAATGGTAAGTCTTGGCCCTGTGCTAGAAATGTTTACCAGATCTTGTATTCAGTTCTGGTACCTGTGTGCATGTGAATAAGATTTGCTGGCTAACATGACTTATCTACTCCATATTGGACTATGTTCAGGGCATATATTGGGAGGCTGTCTTTATTTGCCAGATGTTCAGACATTTCTCTTTGATGTAAACACCTCTAGAGAACAGGATTCAGAACTGACATTGTCTGAGTTTTGCAGGCGTGTTTGCTTTGTGAGCAATAAAGAGTCCGTGGGAGACAGATGGAACAGTAGGTTTTAAGATAGTTTGAAAAGTCAGTAAAGTCAGGATCCTGACAGTTAATGTGTTGCTGGTGAGCAAGACTTGGAAGTGGCCTTGGCAAAGCTAACTGGTTTTCTCTCCTCTGTGCAATTTAATGGTGTGCATGAGTGAACGTATTGTTTTGCTAATCATGGCTCAGTCAGATAATGTCCATTTTCTACTTGCCATTTACCTGTGAAAGTGAAGTGAGGAATACTGCAGTGGGAAGGCCCACTCTCCCTCTTGGAAGGCAAACCTGCAGGATCAGACAATATCGGAAAAGAGTGAAGGTAATAAATTACTCAAGGAAACCACTGAGCAAGGGGAAGAGATACAAATAGTCAGAGCACACAAAGTGATGACTGGGACCACGTTAGGGGTTCTGCTGAGAACCCAGAGCCAGACTGGGATCTTTTTATTTCTTCAAATCCTGCCTAACTTGGGAGAAAAAAAGAATTCATGTACACTTGAGAGAAGTGGGTTTAGTCTTAATCTAAAAATGAGAATTTTCTTCCCAATAGACTGACAAGACTGGAAAGGCCTTCCAGTACCTAGAGGCTGCCCTTTTATTCATTGAATATGGGATTGCCTTGGAATCGGATGCACTAGAACCAAAATCAGCTTATAGCATATTCAGCGACACCATAGTTCTCATCAAGTAAGTGCCTTTCAAAGCATGATGGTTGGGCAGCATGTTTGGAGGGGAAGGATTAGTTGCATTGCTTGTTTGCAACTGTGGCACTTCTGGATTCCCACCATGGATCAGAGCTGGGGTTGCTGCACAAGCATGACCCAGACAGACCATCCAGAGGCCTCAGAGGCAAATCCAGTGAAATGTTTCAGCATTGCTTATCAGAAGGCAGCACTGTGTCCCCCTCAGCATTTGAGCCTGGCAGCTGAGGTACATTGGAGGATATTGGTCATGACAATCAAGGAGATGGAGTGTATACTTTACCCAGCTCTGCAGTGGCTTGTGCATGTGAGCTCAGTAGTATTTCAGTTATAAAAAGCAAAACAACAGTATGGCATGTGGAAGAACAGTTTGTGCCTCAAAAGTCTTGGAGCTTGACTGAGGGCAGGTTTTCCAAGTTTCTCTGAGCCCCAGGTCTGTAGGTGGCCCACATGGGATGTCTACTAGTAGGGACGTTGTCCCTTAATTTGTGTAAGGGGAGAGTGAGTCACATAAGGGGCCACACCTGTTTCTGCTGTGTGGAAAACAAGGCGTTTTGAGACACAGTCCTCTCTTCAAGATCATACAAAGTTCTTGGTGCCAGAACTAAGAACTCAGGGCAGACTTCCTGACTTTTGGACTGGTTTCTGAGTTAGCGGGATGCATTGTTTTCTTTATAAACAGTGGGACTTCAGGGCACACTGATGGCTGACAAGGTTCTGTTTATTTTCTTTCCTTAGATTCATTATGACATTGAAACCATTTGCAGACTCCTCAGCCTCTTCACATGGAAAAATCTTTGCGGTGTTACGGTGCGTAGCTGTTTATTGATGTTCCTTCCTAGTCTGTTTTAAGACTTGTTAGAGTGAAAGACCCATTACTTGCAGTGGTGAAGGAGCAAGTTATATGGGAGTTATGCAGGGGAAAAAAACACAATATAAATCTGGAATTAACTGAAACATCTCTAAAGTGAACTGGAAGTTCACAAGGCACCATAAGTACAAGGCACAAGCTTTAAAATTTGATCTGTTGGTAACTTGAGAGCACATAAAGGCTTTCACCAAAGGTGAAAGAATGCAATTTGGCTGTCCATGTTTGAGGCATGTAACTTAAGCTGTAGCTGAACATGGCTGAGGCACTTCTGGGCGGGGCCTTACTCAGCCTTTGGCACCTCCGAGAGGTTGGGCACCTGCTTATATAAAAGAACAGACAGGGCCTTTCCTCGTTTCTTTCTTTCCCTTGTGATTGTTTTTTTTTTTGCCAGTCCTTTTTTTTAAGATGAGCAGCAGGAGGAGTAATTTTGAGTTTTCTTGGCTTTTCAGTACAGCTGAGGTGTGCCTGCCTCAGTGCCACAAGGCTGGTGACTGCTGAGCACAAACACTGATGCTCGGGTGTGTTTCTGTTCACAGCATGCGCTGCCAGTCCATTCTGCACATGGCAATGTTTGGTTACAAAAAAGACACTGCAATGAGGTATTCCAGACTCCTCAATGACCACTTCAAGGTAGGGCACGAGTATTGCTAAGCTGCCAGCTGGATGGCTGCAGTAGTTACTGATGTCAGCTGAACAGCCCAAAACTAATAAGACTTTTATTCCTTGCTGCAGAGTAATTTCAGAGTAATACAAGCACCTTCTCCGGGTGTTGCAAGGTAAGATTTAAAAATTTGTGTGTTATCATGTGTCTGTTTTACTGACAATGAGTAAGAAAGAGCTTTGCTGCGTGCTGTGGTAGTTGCATTTGGCAGACAGCTACCAGGCTCCTCATCTGTGCCCTTTAAGCTCTGTGGCTGAGAGAGGGTTATTTGGGCTTTAATAGTGGTGTTGATTCCAGTGACATTTTTTGGCCACCTTGCTCATTATAGTTCATTGGGAAGTAAATGGCCTCTCGAGAGCAGTGGTGGAAGCCTTGTCATGCCAGTGACTAAAATTAGGTTGGTTGAAGTGGTAGGGGTGAAGCGATGTGATGAAGCCAGTCTGGGTCTGGAAAGCGGGTGGTTGACCACATTTAGCTTCCCGAGGTCTATAAATAATCATGTGTAGGCTGACCTGGCTGCTCTGAGTAGCTGTCAGAGAGCTCCAGCCTCCATAGGAGGGCAGCTTCAGCATGCCTGAAATGGAAGGCATTAGTGAAAAACACTTGGATAATCTGGTGAAGACTTTCACAGGTAGGTGTAGATTTTAGAGTGTGAATGGGTGGCCCTTTTGATGTCTGGTCCCATGTTTTCTTTTGATGAGAGTAGTCCTTAGAGTCACAAATCACTTCAAGAAACTTGGCCTTTCACTCAAAGGACAATTATTTGTGCTGTAGCTGAACACATCTCACTTTTCAACAGTCCACTCCATACTGCAGGCCTGGACGACACCAGATAGCTCCTGGCATAAGACGGCCTTGTGGAAAGACTTTTAGCTCTGAAGTTGAACATTAACGATGGTGTTTCTTTTCTGCTGCAGAAGCACAGGCTTGCCTTCTCCTCTTTCTCCAATACCCTCTCCTGCTGGCTCTGTGAGTTCTCAGCCGGGATCAAATGACAGCAACAGCATTGGCCACAATGGCATTGGCAATGGCGTTGGCTCTACAGTCACTGTCTCCTGTCATATCTCAAGCGTCACCTCTTCCTATGTCAACATCACTTCCTATATCCTCCATGCCTATGAAATCTGGGAAAAGGCTGATGCACTGGCCAGAAAGAATAAGGGTAGGTCTTTGCCCTTTGGCTTTCCTGTCTCATGTGTTGTGGTTATGTGTACTTGCTTAAATCCCATCACTCAGTGCAGCAAGCACCATACCTAAAGACCAAAGCATTATTTATGTTGAAATAGACAGCTGCAGCATATTGGCAGGTTATTGGCAGAGATACTTGATGGTGATATATTGATGAGTGTTCCAATTAAAAGGTTGTCTTGGCATCCTCAAATGTCCAAGAGCTAAGGAATGAGGGTATCAAGTGCCGGAAACCAGCCAACCTGCTTCACGGTAACACAAGAAGCATAACAAGAAGTTGGTTTGTTTTTACCTGTTTTTCCCTTTGGGCACTGAGTTTTTCTGAGTTGGTTCACTTTGTTCAAAAGCATCTTTTTGGCCTGTAGCCTTGTGTTTTAGTTTTTGTCGAGCTTCCAGATTGTTTTGTCTTGAAAATGGTTAATCTGGCTTCTCTGCCTAACAGAAAAGCTGAGCGGCACTTGAATTTGAGTCCTTACTGGGCGCGTGCCCAATATTTGCCAGTAGCAATTCCTAGAATTGCTGCTACTTTTTTTATTTTACAGTTTTGTTGTTAAAAATGTTGTGTTGTCTTGTGGTGCAAGCAGTGGTGAATATGTGAAAGCCACAGGGTGAGTGCATTTCAGCCTGTAACCTGCCATCCCACGTGGCCTTTGCAGTGTCATGTTTCATAAAACACAAAGTTTTGTGAGGCACTGTGGGTGAAGAGATGCATTACCATGACCTGCTGGCAAACTTGAGAAAGAAAATAAGCACGATGTGCCTGGCTGAATTGTTGGAAGGCTGTAAAAATTCTCACGCTAATGAGGCAGTTGCTGAAATTCAAAAGGCTTTGCAAGTCACCTTTGAACAAAGTAACTCTAGTCATTGGCTGTCCTCTTACCAAATGTATGCTCACAGCAGCGGTTCATGTGTAGTATTTTGGATTCTGTCCTCAAAAGGCTGATAAAAGACTGTCACATAGAAGCAGCGGGGGATGCTGCTAGTAAGCCAGAGGAGTGAGTCATGGAGGAAAATGTGTGGGAGGACAGGCTGAGCACAGCCTTGCATCAGTCAAGACTAAATTCAAAACCTGCTCTGTGTGGCCAGCTCTGATGTAGGAGAATGACGACTGGGGTAGTAAATACTCTTAAGGGAGTGGATTGTGCAGGAGACCAGTAAATACTCACGTAGGCTGGGTAGTTGTTGTCACAGTTCAGGAGGCATTTGAGAATGAGAACTTGTTGATATTCAGTGTAATGTACAGATGTGAAGAGGTACAGAGAGGGAGAACATGGAATGAAATAAAAAGGCCACATCCTCGATTCTTTAATGCAATTCATAGGGCATAAGAAGAGGAAGAAAGAGCAGTGGCCTTCTGCTATCGAGATCCTTTAAAGAGGGAAGTCTAAAGTTAGCAGTTAGTTGTAACTGATGTCCAAGTCATGTGTACAGAACTGAAGTGCTTTCTGGTGGGTCCTGGCTCCTCACTGTAATTCGGAGCATCACTGTGAATTGTGAGGCTGTAATCAGGTTTTCCAGCCTCTGATCTCCCCTAGAAAGGGACAAGCTGTGGCTGCAGCCATGGATGGGGGAAGATCCTATCCTTTCACATGATGCTATGGTCACAGATCTGGTTATCTTCTGTTTGCTCAGACAAGGGCTTTGGACTCCTTGTCTCTGCTTATAGCTCTTCTGTAAGATTTAGATCTAGTAAACAATTTTTTTTAAACATGGATTTAGTAAACAAAAGCAGGAAAATCAGGGGAAATGTATTCTCTGCTTCTGAACTGGCAAGTGTTAGAATGCGTGTGGAGCACTCTGCTTCAGAAGAGTTACTTGCATAGCCAAGCAGAAATTTTCTGCCTCCTGCTTCAATCTTTGTGTGTCAAAAAGGGGAGCTGGGAATGGCCAGTTTCTGAAAACGTACTTGGCAACATTGTTGAGGCTGAAGAGACTGAGGAACTTGGATAAGCCCATGTCACTGGAAAGCTGGTCATAGAGGAATGTCTTGAAAAGGTGACTGTAAAGGAATAGGTGTGAAAATTTTCCATAACAGATGATTACCAGCACAGAGCAGGGCTTGCAGCCTGCCAGCACCTCCTGGCCTATGCAGGAGGAGGAGCATGATACCTGAAGTTGGTGGTGGGATAGGAGGACTGTGAGATCTGTGACATGCTCAGCTGTAAGAAATCCAAATCAGATGTACAACCTGGCAAGTCATGCAAATTGTTCAATGGAGAAATCATGATGTCTCCAAGGTTTGAGGATGAATGAAAAGGGTCCAGTCTGATGACAGCTGTCTGTGCTTCTGGGTGTTGCTCAAGAAGGCAATTTTGCCCTGTTTAAAAGTTGGGGGAAGCTTGAAGCAGGGGCTGTAGTGTGAACACCCAAACTTTTGCTTCCCTACCAGAGTCTCGATGTCCACATGAGAAGGTGGGTCAGTGTGTGTGTATATGTGCAAGTGCACTTTCCTCTTGCATGCCCTCTACTACTGCTGAGCTGTTGACATTAGCGCTGTTTAACAGGGCTGGCACACTGACCATGTGCTGCTGCTGTCACTCCTTGCCAGTCAGACATGCCTGTTGTGTGAAACCAACCAAATGTTTTCTCTCTCCCTACCTTTTTTTCCAGAGTTTTTTGCTGAACTCAGCAGAGCAACATGTGCTCTGGCACTGACCAGTAGCCTGACCGACCTGGTACACTACATCAGACAGGGATTACAGTGGCTGAGACTGGAAGCAAATATGCCTTAACTGGTTCTCCAGGTGGTTAAATACCTTGAAGATTTTTGCACTTTTGAAGCCTCAGAAACAGTTTAATTTTTTTTTATTATTGTTCAATACAAGCACCTGCAAGGGAAAATATTTTAAATAAAGTTGGAAGTTATCTGGTTACACTGGAAAAACCTTTGAACTGTGTTATTTTAGGGCAGCACTTTGCTGCCTTGAAAAAGAAGAGATGGAGGATGGCACCTTCCTTTAAAATGATGAAGTGCAATGATTTGTCTGAATGGCCCAATGTATTGATGGTCTATAAACATTTCTGTTACAAATAACCAGCAGGACAAGAGTTGCACATGATGCCGACAAGAAGGAAATCTGCCTCCAGAGGTGGTTATGCAACAACCCAGAGTCTGCAGCAGTTGTGCACCCAGAAAACGTGCCGGAGAAGTTGTTTTTGCAAGCACGGATGCAATCTTTGGTGTCTTTGTTCCTCAGAGAGCAAGTAGCAACCTCATCAGCACCGAACAGCGTTGTGTTACAGAAAAAACAGCAAAAGGATCTGCTTTGCCTGCTTTCCAGCTTCACTCTTGCTTTTATCAGCCAGCCAACAAAATTGAGGAAGCCACTGCCTTCAGTGCTGCAAGTTTACTTTTGAAGTCATCGCTGCTTTGGTCCTCCTTGCTGTGATCTCATGAACATCCATGCCCATGGCACTCGAGCTGTGTTATTGAAGGTCTTGCTCAGTTTCAGCCTTGTAAGCCGAACACAGTTGGGGTGGCAAAACAACATGGTGTGGTTGGAGCAGATCTGCCTCTCTTCTGAGGAATGTCACAATGAGGATTCCTTGTTGGGCTGGTTTTTGTGATTTTGGTGGGTGGGAGTGGAAAGCTGCACTGGTTCACTGTGATTGCTTGGACATTGTTCTGAGCCTGAGAGCTTCCATGGGGAGGAATTGCTTCTGATTAAGTGGCTGAATGTGGAACATAAAACAAATTTTGCATTTGGATATTTGCCTGCAACCATTGGAGGGTCTTGGTGAATACCTAAGAGCAGGATTTGGTACTGAAGCAGGGTCTCACTCATGTGCTCTTTTTCAGCCACAGTCTAGGATGGGCCCAGTGACTTAGAAACCTGTCAAGGGAACATGAAAGGGAGTAATTAGCTGTTTGAAAGCATTTTTTCCTTGTCACAGTATCAGTGAAGGCAGTATCCACGGCATTTTTGTGTTCAGTAAGATGACACCCTTCTCTATCCAAAGATTTCTTGTTGTGTGACAGCAGCATCCTGCCATCCTTATACATAAGAGTGTGCCTTAGCCCTCTGGTGCCCTCTCATATCCCTTGCCCTATCTCTGACAGACCTGTGGGACTGGTGAAGAGAAAGATGGTATCCCAAAATAATTACGTTTACAGGAAAGAATTCTCCCCTTTCCACATAATTTCAGGATGGAGGAACATTTCTGCGCACATGCAGCAGTACCCCCTGTGTAAAATACCTGCCCATGGGTTTGGGGCTCATGAAAATGGACAGTAAAATATCAGCAAAAGGTCTGCATTTCCAAAAGTAGTTTCTGTAGAAGTGGCCCCTGCCATGGGGAAGCCTGGAGTCATCTTGGTTCTGGAGGAGGTGGCTGGAGCATGCTGTGGCTCTGCCCTGGTCCCAAGCACAAGGGAGCTCTCCTTTCACCTCCCCTGGCAGTGCAGGACTGCCAGGATCATGGCTGGGTCTTCCCACACCCTGAAGGGACTGTCCTTTTATGTTCACATTGTTAAAAGCCTTAGTACATTTCAGGGATGAGCTGTTTTAACAAATGGAAGGAAGGTCCATGTCCCCACTCTGAATTTTACCTATCAGACTTCACTTGCACTCCTCCTCCCTGGAGCAGCAACTTCTCAGATTAAGCCAGGGACAGAGAGAGGCTCAGCATTAACCATTTTATTCTCAGGAAGCATGGGGATGGGCAGCCAGTCTGAAGGCTAATGTGCACTTTGGAGCTCGATCCCAGCCTAATGGATCGATGCCTTCTTCTGACTTTGTCCTTAGACAAAGCTATTTCTAGGATCACCAGCTGAGGAGGAGGGAAGAAGAAAGCGAGCTTTATTGAACCTGAAAACCACTGTGGGAGCCTGCAAGAACCGTAGCAGTGTGTTAAGGGTAAGCATAAGGTGTAGCAGGGACACAGGTCTTCTGGTATTTTCATTTTGTGTGCACCCATGTCCCTCCTTGCTGTCAGGCCTGGTTCCATCGGAGAGCCACTGGCTCACAGCTTGCACCCACCCAGGAGAACCACATGTAGGGACCCACTGGGAAGGGCTGTGGCTGCCCCTGTCCTGCATCCAGCTCAGTGCAGCCTGCAGTGCTGCAGGTCCTGTCCTCACCTGTCCCTTGCTGCCCAGATAGGGATTGTCTGTTGCCTTGCTCCTTGCAAAGCTCATGCAAGGGTGTCAGGTGAACAAAGTCAGTAAGAAGATGCCCAGAGAAGGCAGATGAATTCCTGGCAATTGCTTCTCTACAGCTGGGAAAAGGCAGCACATGCTCTGCTGCTGTGCAGAAAAAACTGTGCAAGGGCTGCTCCCATTGCCAGGGCAAACTCCCCTGGGCTTTGGAGGAATTGAGATCATGGGCAGTTCATGTCCCAGGCTTGGAGAGGGAATACTTGGGGGCTCTCACTTCAAAAACGATCTGTGGAACCTTCAGTACCAAGCTCCATAGAGGGGAGCTATGTTTTGTTTCAGGACACAGAGAAGACTGTTTAAATGACAGGAAATTTTAAAAAAGCCATCGTATTTCAACCTTGAGCCAGGTCAGAGGCCTGCAAAAGGTTAGGAAAGATAATCATCATTTTCACCTGGGCCTATTTAGGCCTTTACAAAAACCAAACAAAAGCCAAACAAATATAAATAAAAACACAAACCAAAACATGACAGTGGAGGAAATAGCATTTGCCATTCAGAAGCAAAGCAATTAATCCAAGGAAAACCAGGGGTGATGATTGACTCACAGAAGGAAAGGAGGCAGCTATGGTGGCAAAGAAGCATAATTTCCATGCAATATTTATTTAAAAGAAATAATAATACATGTGTTGAAATTGTCAAATGTTCTATTTTTAAGATGCCATTTATTTAATAGTTGAAAATCCCACTTACATGGAGATAGAGATCTCTTGAAAGTCAAAGTCTGACTGCGATGTCCTTGTTTTTGGTTTTGTCCTCTCCCTTCCCTCTTGGTTCCCATGATAAAAATCTGTACATCTTATTTTGGGGACATTTGTCTGTCTTGTATATAACGTTTTTTGCCCTGTGTGTGATGGATTTTCCAAGATGGTTGATGGTTGATTCATTCATATGGGAAAATGAACAATAAATGAATGTTTGTTATGAGGTGTTGCAAGAGTCCTTGTGTTCTCAGCTTCTTACAGAGAAATTTTAGTTTGCCTGTTCTCTTTGAATGGCCTTAGTATTTCCCTTCTAAATGAGGTTTAGGTATGAATTTCTGTACATGAAGTCTCTGTTTCCAGTGCTGCCCTGTTTATTGCCCCTTGCCCTTTTCTTAATGATGAAAAATGGGTGTAAATGCCGATGCTCAGAGTGGCAGGTTGGTGATGACTTGGGACATCTGCCTCCTGTTCTCCCAAAACCGAGTCGGGGAAGATGGATGGCCAGCAGAGGCTGGCTCTGAGCACTCACTGACAAGAAGATCTCATGAGTTGATTTCAGGCCATCAAACAAATAAGAAAACCAGGAGACAGGGTGCAGAAGTGGTGGCTGAAGGGTCCTACTCTGTGTTTGCTACAAAGGTGTTGCAAGGCTCAATGCCGGGAGAAGGGTCTGCTCAGGTCTTATTCATGCATTAGTTTCTGAAGTGCTGGGAGGAGGATTTCCCTCATGGAATCCCATAGAATTTCATGTCCTGTGGTAGCTCTGTATCCTATTGGGTGTACAAGGGGATCTCTTTACCTTGGCCTTACACTTCTTGTTTGAGGATTTCCCCACTTTTTGTTTTGTGTTGGGCAAATCTAACTGTTCGTTGGAAGAATGATTTTTGCATCTCTGTGCACTATTAGGATGTAATTTGTGGGTGTAATTGAGGTCTATTCTGCAACAAGCATTGCACCCAAGATGTTTATAGATGTGCATTTCTAATATAGTGTAAATTGCAGAGGATACTGAAACCTGTTTTAATACGCACTAGATATATTGTTGTCACAGATGCTGTGTATAGAAATGCACTCTTTTATTAAGGTCAGTGAACTTGTTCACTGCACGATTAAAATTCTGATGGCAAAATTGGGTTTGATGTAGAAGTAAAAAGAAGAAGTAGTTAGTAAAAGAAATGAAATGTGAAATGTCTTTACATGAGCATCTGGTGTGGGATTGTTTTTATAGACTAGACAGGAAGGGTTTGGTCCTGCATTTGCTCAGGCAAGGTGGGTCTGGGACTCAGTTCACTGCCTTCAATTAATGTTTCAAGTGGCCTGAAACCAGGTCAGCCCCACGCTGGTTGCAAGATGCACGGAGGATGAGTAAAGAGCATGGGAAGAGGGCTTGTGGTTGTGGCCATCATTGTGTGGACTAAAGCATCTGTGTGTTCTGTTCTGCTTTGGGTTGGGTGCAGAGGGTGGTTGGACACGAGCTGTCCTGTCTGCTGGCCGGGGGCAGCTGCTTTTCCTGGGTCACTCGCTTCTTCTGTCTCACCATTTCCTTCCCCCTCACACCCCAAAAGGTGTTTCCCACACTCCTTGCTCATGGCAAAAGGAAGGAGGGTTAGTTTCGGGGGTGGGATGGAGATGGGAAGCAGCAGGAGGGATGCAGAGGAAGGATGTTCAACGTGCCAGCAGGGAGGTCATCCAAAAACAAGGCAGGGAGTGGGAGGAGTGGAAGGCAATGGAGTTTTAGCAAGTGTTGATGGCCCTGCTTGGCTTTCTGCCCAGGGCAGTGGCCCCCACCCCCAGGCTAACACAGCCAAAAATACTTTGGGGTTGTTTTCCAATAATATTTTGTTGTTTATTAATTGAGCCTTTACTGACCAAACCTGATTCTGAAGCGTGTTTAATTTATTTTGAGATTTGATATTGATTGCAGATGAGTTTGCATTCCCTCTTTGGCTTGGCTTCTCCTTTTCAAAAACAAATTTCATTTTTGGCAAAACAGCTGCATTAAAGTTGATTGCAATTTCTCAAGCTTGCGCTGCTCTCCAAGCACTAAAATAGCCCTTTGGCAGCCTGTGCTTTCTTTTAATTGCACTTTTTGTAACCCCTGTCACTGCTCTAAAACAACAGTGTTCCTGGGCCATCATCAGCATTTCTGAATGTGTTTCTGTAAACTTTGTGTTCCTGAAACAAGGACTTGTGCATGTTACACAGCAGTGTTAAGCTTGCTCTGCTTTATGATGTGCTTTGTCCAGGTGTACAGGGTTCCCAGAGTTCCTGGTGGGTTTTTCTCTGCTCCTGCTCAGTGTTGCTGAAGTTCAGGGGTTGTTTGGGTGCAGCATTTCATATGACAGCATTATGGCCATGTTGTGCACTGCCAAAGGCATTTGCAAGACTTGTGGGTTGTTTAGTGAAATCTTGATTTTATTGCTGGCTGTTTACAGCTGAAGAAATACTTGTAAATGAAAAAAATAGTTCAGGGGTTTGGGTTTTTTTTCAGATTCCATATAATAAAATGCATCTGTTTTTCACTTGCTGCGTGTGGGTTTTTTCCCCAGACGCCTGCTGTACCTTTCACTTGGAAACTAAAGCTATGGTAAATTCAAGTATTTGTTTAATTATCATTTAAAAAAAAATCAGAAAATACTGCTGGTTTAATGACTATAAAAGTCATTGCTTAGACAATACAGTGCCTTGGGATAGTTGGAATCTTTTGGACCTAGAGAGAGGTTGTGGGCAAAACGTAGTTGTGCTCCAGACCAGTACATGAAATACAGTGTGTGAGGACCAGAGCAGGAGTTACATTAGGGGTGTGCATCTTGAAGTCATTGCATGAAATGTTTGCCAACTGCCACAGCTAGGAGAAAGGAGCCTTTTGCTTTGAATACACTCAGTGCTAATCAGAATAGTAAGCTGAGTGCAGGTAGAGGTTAGAGAAAACAGTCTGGCTCAGGTAAAAAGGTGAAGAGAATTCTGCAGATCACGGGCACAGCGTTTATTTTAGCACACTAACCCGCTTCTTGACACCCAGTGAGTTTTCTATGATGATTGTTAAAGAAGAGACAGACAGTTCACTGTATTTATGTAGCTAGTGGAGGAGAAGTATCACTCCAGACAGAGGCTTTACTTCCCCCTGCTGTTGCTTTGTGTAAGGGCGAGACTTGCCCTGGAAAAAAGAAAATCCCGCACTGCAAATTGGTACCTGGAACTGACATGGTACAGTGCAGGCATCTTACTGGTGCATCAGCTGCATGTTGTTCCTCTTCGGTGATTCCTTGGGACAGTGTGAACAGGAAAAGCCATGCAGCACAAGTGTGCAATGACTTGTGATAACTGGAAAATGGCAAAGTTCTTTGCAAGAACATTGGTAAAGAAATAAATGTGGATTTTTAAATTTTTTTTTAGTTCTTCTTTAACTCCAGCATTAAGCATGGGAAATTTGGGACACAAGATCTTACCTCCTTTAAAACAAAAATGTACATTTACAGCTGAGGGAGTAGAAAATTTTGTAATAAAAATAAAAAGGTGTGAAGCGAAATTTAACCTCTGATTTTATTTTCAGTGACTGTAGAAGTTCAGGCTGGGGAACTGGGTAAGGTGGAAAGAAGTTGGGCAATAGTGTTTCTGATCAGGGCAGGCAGCAAAATATGCTGTTAATGTTGTGACTGAAAACAGGATTGAAAAATAGCAATTTCATAGGGGATTCCTTCTTTTCACAGAAAATTTTTGGACATAGAGTTGCAGTGTAGCAATTAAATGTGAAAATGATTGTGCAGCTGACAATCTCAGAGCAACTCTGCTGCAGGAATTGGCTGTCATGAAAAAGTCATCTGGTAATTGTTTTTCAGTATAGAAGTAGGCAAATCATTTCCATGTGTTGTTCAGCAAATTCGGAATTCTTGGAATTGGGGATGTGTTATCAGTGATGCCTTGATTTTGATTTTTTTTTTGTTTGTTTTAGATTGTGTCTTTTTCACTGAGATGATTTAATACCCCATTCACCATCTGATGAGGTTACTCAGTGTGCAAAAGCCTTTTCTCACATGAAGCTTTTCCAAAATTAGGTGTACTTGACGGAGACATAAAGAATCTGTGAATCATAGAGATTCTGGGCTGCTGTTGTGTTTCGTTGGCTACAGAATTCCGGTGCCATTTTGTTTTCCTTATCCCATTTACCAGTAATTCACATGTGAAATTCTTGTTGCAGAGGTCCCGGTCCAGGAGTTTGCCTGTCTACACTGGTAAAACTTCTCCTTGCATTTCCGTGAGTACTCAGGCACCCCAAAAGATGACAAAAGTCACATAATTCGATGCCTCTGAGCTCACAGCCTTTGGACAACACAGCTGCATGTCTGGCCCTGGTGGCTGAGAGTTCCCTAAGTGGCTTCTTATCAGCAGCCACACAGGGGGCTGGAAGGCTTGATGGCACAGGTGTGTACTGTGCCACTGCCTTGGTGACATGCTGTGTCCTCATTTTGGGAAGTGCCAAATTCCCCCTCTCCAGCAGGGTCTATGAGCAGGTCCCTGGCTGGGACAACTACGGCCACGTGGCTCTGACCTGTGATCCCCCCGTGCCACATGCCAAAAGCAGAGCCTGTCCTCTGGCAATGCTGTGAGGTGCCCAGCAGCTCAGCTGGCACTGGGGCTGTCCTCCTGTGAGGCATTCCTTGTCTGGAAAGCCTGTTTGTGCAAGGTAATTCTCCGCTTGTCTGAAAGTGGCAGGGCACTAATGTCTCCTGTCCCTTCCATCACTGTAGATTGGCAGGAACAGCTTTAAATACCGATTCTTACTGCTGCCTCTGCAAGCTGGGAGTCGTTTTCTCTGGCAGAAGTCTTCTCTACATGGTAGACTGCAGGTAAGGCTGGAGCTGCTGTGAGAGGCCAGGCTGAAGAGAGCTGTGTCCGTGCAGAGGAGTGAGGCAAGAGCTGCTGGGACAAGGAGCTGAGCCTGGGTGGTGTTAAATGAAGTGAGGGACAGCACTGTTCTCATGTTCTGTCTGTCTTACAGCTGAGCTGTCACAGCCATGACTACTCCAGAGGAAGATGGCAAAGTCTGTGTGGAAGAACTCAAATTGAGGAAGTGAAGCCAAAGCTATTAATATCTTATTTTTCAGTTTTAATCATCCGAGGTTGCTGGTGACTGTACATTGACGTATCCTTTCAAATAATTCAATGTATGCAAGACATCAGGTTTTGCCCATAAAAATGGCTTTTCTATATTAGTAATAGCAGTGCTGAAGGGAAGGGAAGCTCTTGAGGTGTGTTAAACATAAGGTTTAACTTTCCAAGCAGCTTCCATGTTCCATTAGGGCAGCTGTTTGCCTGTGGCTTGATGGAGAAAGGCAAAAAGAAGAGGAATCAAGTGTGTTCAGCTAATGGATACAGAAATCAGTTTGGCCAAAAACAGAACTGTAAAAAAAACTTGTAAAAATGCTAATCAGGGCCACTTGGGTGCCTGCTTTCATCTCCATTGTGTGCTGTGGTCACGTAAGACAGTAGCATTTAAAAATGAGAAATAAGGATTATGAAGAGTTTACCTTCATTACCAACATCTGTCCATGCCCTTCCTTTTAGGAGAAGTGGGAAGGAGAAACAAATGACTGGCAGCAGTAGAAAACTGACAGCTGCTAATAGCTGATCCACAGGGAAAGCCAGGGAAATAAACAACTCCTCATGCCTGTTTGCAGTTCATGGAATGCAGTGTCAGAGCTTTCCAGACTCTGCTCTCTCTTTTTCTGTTCATAAATACTAGCTGTGCATCAGTGTTGAGTGATAAGGTAAGTACATGTGCATCTCACCTGGCTTTTCATCATTAATAAGATTTAAGATATGGTACTGAACTGTATGTTTTACTTGCTTCCAGACAGTTTGAGAAATACAAAATAATGATAAATAATCATAAATTTTCGGGTACATTGGTGGAAAATCTGCTTTACGAAGGTACTCAGGTACAGATGAGGTGTAGTTTAAAGGATCTGGTTTTCCTTTAAGCCATCCTGCTGTGCATGTGACCCAGTTTTATTGGTGTTTTGATGTGGGGTTGGTGGAATTGAGTGCATGCAGACATGGTTGAGAAGGAACAGGGAGATTTGACCTGGTGTAGACTCTTGTTGATAACACTGGTGTCCAGTGTTATTCATCCTTTTTTCTCCTTCCTAAAGGTTGTGCAATGAAGACAGAAATTTGCTGTGTATTCGAGAGAGATGGAGTCAGGAGGTTCTAGAGAACAAAGACCAGTTCTCCAAGAAGAATCCCCTCTTTGCAGAACCCTACAAGGTAATGGTAGGGGGGGTGCAGGGTGGAAGGAGAGGAGGAAGAAGGGTTGGGGTGGAAGAGAACAGCTGTGGCTTCTGCACAGGCTATAGCAGACTTGAGCATGGCACATACAAACACAGCAGCAAAAGTCATGGGCCCACCTACAGTCAAACAGAATCATTTCAGGACCTAGTGACAGGATCACAGGAGAAGGAAAGTCGGGACAGCTCAGCCATTGCCTTGACCAGCACCACTCAGCCTTCCTCTCAGACTTTTCCCCCATCTTTGGCATCAAAAGCAAGTGCAATGCAGCAGAAATCAACTGCCTATGTCAGACCCATGGATGGCCAAGAACAGACACCACTTGCATGCCAGGAGCTCAGTGCCAAGGGATGAAGAATAAGTCACATGAAAAAAACACAGTATTGAACACATCAACAGCACTTCACAATGTGATCACTATTTCTTTTAAGAGCTTAGCAACTATGGAAGTTGTCATCTGTGATCTCTTAAAGCAGACAAACCATTACAGGCCAGGTCCAACACATGCCAACTATAACAGATCCAGAAGCACTCTGGTAGGGCAAAGGTTCAGATAACCTTGTAGTTAGATTCTACTTGGCTTAATGGGCAGAGGAAGATAATAATCTTCACTATAAGCTACACTATAGCATTCAGTTCTGCGGTGTCCTTTGTTAATATATCACAAAACTCTAAAGTTGAATGAGATGTTCTCACCTGGAGATGCCAGAAGCCTTTGCCAGCTTCTCAGCCCTATTGCACTGGGAGAGACAAACCCTGGAGTAGTGATACCAAACTGTTTTCTTCTCATGTCAGCTCACCTGTTCCTACAAATGCAGAAATCTTACTTAAAGCTAGAGGATTTTTCAAAACAAATATTTTCTATTGGCTTTGAGCTCAAGATGGTTTGCATAAGAAATTACTTCAAGGCCCTGACTGAACCTAAGGGGTTCTTGTCCTTCAAAAGGGAGTTACATAAATCAGTATGCTGTCTACTCCCCTGTGACTTTCCTCCTCCTCTTCTTGATTCTGTAAAATTTATGTTCTCCAGTTTATCTAAAGGAGAATAATTGCATTTTCTGTTAGTTGTACAAGTCTGCAAGGCAATGCTCTGCCTCTTCCCCTGACCACCATGAAAGAAGGATAATTTCTGGCACCCCATTTGGAACACCCAGAATCATGATGTTCCCAGTGGTTTCTACAGCAGTATACATGGCAGGCTTTCATTTGTTACTTTTCTGGCACACACTTGCTCTGTGTTGGCTGGCTCAGCAGTATTTAGCAATTGTTCCTTGCTTACGTGGAAATATTTATTGGATTAGAATTCAGGCTCTTTGTGCAGATTATTTGTTGAACTATGTGGCAAAAGAAATGTTATTTTGCCCTTAATCATTGTTAACAGAAACATAACCAAACTATCTTGGATATCCATACAATATTCAATATAATGTGTAAGAAAAGGCATTGTATTAAAAATTTCTATTGAGTGTCAATGGTTTTAGTTACAAGCTATAAAATTACACTTAATGAATCCCATAATGTTTCACTTACTAGTGTTTCTGTCTATACCCAATACTGATCAGGGAACTGCAAAAGTAGTACTGCACTGATTCTTGTAATAAAAGGGTTCATTGCAATCATTCTACATAATCCTACATAACTTGCAGTTTCCAAGTTTGTGATCCTTTGATGCTTATTTGGCTACAGAAAGAAAGCCTTGTCTCCAGATAATGAGGGAAAGGAGGGTTGTTCTGGACCATTTGAAGTCTGAGAATATTTGATTCTTTAATTGTTTATGACCAGACTTGAAAAGGATCAAAAAGATTTTTGTAGGACTAGCTTAGTGTAAAGGCTCATTTCTGACTTATAGCACAAGCAGTGACCATAAAGAAGGTATTATTTTTAAGAATCAATTAAACACAGTAATTAAAGCAAACTACAGAACATTTCATGCAACTTGGAGAGGGAGTGGAGAGCTTTTTCAATATGAAAACCACTTCTTTATGCACAAGCCAGAAAACTTGAATTCAGCGAAAAAGAAAGATCTCAGTTTACTGAAAACATCCATTTCTTCTTAATCTTTTTTGTATATTCTGGAAACCAGGAGATACTCTAGATTGCTATTAATGACTGCACCTGATTTCCTTAATGAAGTCATACCTAAATATCCAAATGAGTCACTAAGACATGACAGAGTAAAATAGATTAAGAAAATTTTGAATTGATCTCCATTGGGCTGAAATTTTCCTCCTAGGATTTGAAATGAGTGCTTTAGCACATAGAAATAGAGAATTCCACTAAAGAATCTTCTAACAATCCTTACTGTATTTTGTTATTTTCAAAGGCACATTAGTGCTAAGCAGCAGGATATACTCACAGCTAAGCCCAGGATATCAGACACTGTTGAAAGAAGGGCATTTGAATCCCGCACGAAAGAACATGAGACAGTGGCAGACTGGGAATACCTCATGAGTCCTCTTTATGATGGATTGGTGTCTGTTCAGGTGAACTAAAACAAAGATTGAAACGAGTACAAAGATGAGGCAGCTGATACATACTGCTTCAAAGGAATTCAGACTTATTTAGTGAAAGAAGCTTGTATTTCCTGGTCAGACCCCAGGGGTATGTTGTACCTGTGTCAGTGGCCTTGGGTTACCCTGGGTATGCTTGTTCTGTTTAGAACTCTAATAATTACAGTCTTGCTACTTACCTTCCCTTTTGAGCTGCCTATGTTGTAAATTCAAATTTGTACTCTGCCATCCTCAGGGAAATTGATATTTTAAATCCAAAGCAAAAGATGCCTACTTTAGACATAGCTGGCTGCTAGGTAGGTGTATAGATGTGTGTTTGACTGTACCACAACTACTCACTGTGATGCAAAATGTTTGTAGGAAGAATTAGCCATTGCTACTGAGACTATTCCTCCCAAACTCTTCACACAAATAATAAAAATTCATTGCTTTTGCATCTATTTCTTCCTGCTAATTACTGAGTTAATACATCTTGAGTTTAAAATATTTTAAAACCTGCAGAAGGCAAAATGTAGGAGCACTTGATCTTCTTATTAGGAAGAAGTACTCTGCTTTTTAAGGGGCTTTAAGGTATTAGATGACTATAGATTTCAGAGTTTATGCACGTATTGGTCTGCTGTTACTCTGCTACACAGAGAGGATATGCACAATGAGATGAGTTTATCCATCTCTCTGGCCTGGGCTTATTATTTAGTAAGACTATAAGAGGGGAGGTGAAGAAAGTGCTTAGCCCTATAGTGGTCAGCAGAAATGTAAATTGATTTTGTTTGTTTGATCTCTGAATCTTTTCAGCTGGCTACTAAAATCCACCATTGTTCAGCCTGCATCAATTCCTCCTGTGCTGAAAACCTGCCTGTGATACAGTATCACACCCCAGACTTGCACTTGGGTTTTGCAGGTTTTTTTCTCCTTCCTGTTCTTTAACCATGGGCTATAGACAAGAACTATCTGACTCTTCCCGACATGAGATGTCTCTGTTTTCATATGCCCATGTACAAATCTACAAATGTGAATCCTGCAAAAGCTACACTGGACCTTTACCTGGAAATCTCACTCTCTGTTTGTTGTTAGAGATATGCAACAGAGCGTCCGACAGACATCTAAGTACAACATGTTCAGAGGACCCATTCGCCTGCCTCTAATTTGAAGTCTGAGAGGTACAAATCATGTGTGACATGTCTAGGGAGGAGGAAGTCAACCACTAGTCATCAGCTGATGAAGCCACAGAACAAGATGTTTACTCCCATTTTGTTTTTCCTTGGTTTCCGGTTTATTTTTACAGTAGGAGAGTTGCAAAAGTAGTAACAATAAGGTTTGATAAATAAAGCATCATGCTGCTTTAGCTGCAGTTTCTCTAATGAAGACATTTATTTTCTTGACTTTTTATTTCCTCTTCTCCTAAACACTGACATTCCAATTTTAACTATCTTTGTATATAAGCTCATGTTTATCTTAATAAATATATACGTATTTGTTATATATTCGTTTGTACCCTTCTAGCTTATGTATAAGGCTAGAGTTTTTAAAACTTCATTAGTAAACTAGAAGTTATTTGCTTTGAGAACGTAATGATAGAAGACATTAAGACTAGCAAGTGTGATTCTGATACATGTTACAATTTGGTCTTAGAAGGAAACATGAGCGGGGGAACACTGAACTCATAATGTTGTCTTATTAATCTTAGTCTTTCATAAATGCTTTTTTTTCCAGGTGTTTCACAGACATTTGATGTTTAGCAAAACAACATATTTGAGCTAGAACAAGAAATGGCTTTCCCTTTTACTTGGGATTGCATTATTACAGTCTAATTCCTCATATGAGTGAAATGCTCCGCCAAATAATGTGTATATAGAAGCTATTTATACCATACATGAGTTGTGTTTAAAGTACGTTCAAGCACGTGACTGAAACTACACGTGGGATATGCCACATTCACAATGGTCTTTCAGATACTGCCATGAATGAAGACACAACTCACACCGAAGTTCCTTCTGAAAGGAAAAAAAATTCTTGTGTGTATGGTGTAAGCATGTGAGGCATACGTCTGTATACTTCCCTTTACAAAACACAGCAGACCCTAATGTTCCAAAAACAGGTTCTACCAAGCCTTCTGCATTTACGAGAATTGACAGTAATTCTGGCAGCCAACACTGCCCCCCTGTGGGAGTTGTTTTAATTTCATTCTACAGTGGCTTCCTTCTTCAAGGTTAATAAATGCATTTCCTGCACATTGCTGAGTATGCCTTTCCATGACTTAAACTTTATTTTAAGGTAAATATTTCTTTTTAAAGCTAATGTTTATCAACTGTTACTCTCCTTTCTAGGAATTACTGCAAAAATGTAAGGGAATATTTAAATATAGGATTATTTGATTTATCATTTATATTTGCTTTATGTTGTGTTTAGTATTTTTTAAAAATTCTACAGACCAACTGGATCATTTTCACAGATGATGTGTAATAAGTTGTAGATTTGTTTTCTGCAGTTGTATTTGTGTATATATACATAAAATATATATATGCAAATTTAACAGTGCTTACAGATGTCTCAAAAAGCTGGCAGAACATACTCATTTAAGCACGTACCTGTCTCTTCAGTGAACGCCAAGGGCTTGTGCAGGAGAAGAGCATATAAGGACCTAACCCAAAAGTCACTGCCATCAACAGGAAACTCTTCAGTGGACTTTGTGAGAGATGAAGGACTTCATACTTTCATATACTGAACTCTCAAACTACACTCCAACACAAATCATGCAAAATACAGCCAGAGTGTGAAAACTCTACAGCGTTACCCCAACCAGGCAAGCACGACTACAATGAGGTGAGCAACCGACTCAAACATTTTGCGAGAACCTTGGCAGACCTTAAAAAGACAGTAAAGAGAATCAATGTTATTACACTACCCTCTCAGCAGATTTGTGATAGTCTATGTATAAAAAAAGGGATAAAACTCTTTCAAATAAAATAACACCTGTTCCAGCATCCTCAAAGCATTAGGAGCCATTAATCTCTACCTTTCCCGGTCATCTCATAGTCAATACACTGCTCTGTATATATGCAAACACCTCACTCTAATTTAGAAATAACTGGTCATGTTAAAGGTATAGCTGATATTACTAAATTATCTTCTTTTGTGTCATTCATCTGAATTTCAATCCTGGATTGCATTAAAAGGTAGCGCTAATGCTAACAGTAAGTTAGTATGCTCAAGTACTCTCATTCAAGTTGCAGAAAAGTTAATTTAGCCAGATAGTCTGTCTTTTTATTAAGATATTGAACAACTAATGCCGTATGCATTTCATCAGGAAAAGGAGGATTGTGGGTGTGTCTGTCCGTGTCTCACAGTGTAGAGAATAATTTTACAGTCCAAAATGTACACAGCTCTTGGTCAAAACTGTCCACCTCAGGGACTGCTTTTTGCAGAGTATGTGCAAATACTTCACTGCACTTCTGTGTGAACACTGTGTCACAGGGGACGTTTTTTTAATATAAAAAAGCACGTATGTTCCCAAATTAAGACACATCCCAGAATTATTCAAAGAAATGGTAGTGCCAAGGTGCTGTAATTCTTTATCAACACAAACCATAGAGAAGGTGGTTGGAAAGCCCATTACAATCAAGAGGAAAAGTAGGTGAGCTGAGATTGCACCTTCAGTTGTCCTGAAAACAACGAGTAAGCCCATTGGTTCCAACCACTACAGAACAGCTGGCTTGTGATGCTGTGATTGCCCCCAGGCTGTGGAGCAGCCCTGATCTTAAACACCCTTCTTTACTACATTGAGTGGTGCAAACCCCTCAGTTCTGGTGCACACCAGTACGCTGAGCTCCCTGGTTTGGTTTGTGTTTCATCCGATCTCAGAGTAAATAAATTCTGATGGAACTGCAGCTCAGCTTGGCTTCTCCTCAATTCCCCGCTGGCACCAGCAGTTGTTCCCAGTCTTGCTATTGCAGCAATAGGGGAGGTTTTGTGCCAGGCAATTGCAACTGCTAGTGTCAAGGGTCAGCTCCACAGCCTCTTGTCTTTGTCACCAGCTCTCACAGCTGGCTGGCATCAATTTATTCTATTCTTTCAGTTGACAAGTAGCTTGAGACTTTCTGCCACACAAATTTTGCTTCCCCCTGTGACCCTAGTAACCTTTACTTGAAATAACCTATACTATTAAATCCTGGCGTAGTTTGGCCGTACCCCTCGGCATCGATTTGGTTCTGGTGTCCTTTCACCAACCTTGTGTACATACACACAGTTGTCAGATGCCATCAGGTGGCAGAACATGTTTCACATTTTTATTCTGCACCAACACAGCCCCAGTACTGACCCCTGGGGTGCCTCATTAATGACTGGCCTCCAGCTGGACTCTGTGCTGCTGCTCACAACCCTCTGAGGTCAGTGGCTCAGCTGGTTTTGAATCTACCTCTGTGTCCCCTTAGTCTACACTTCATCTGCTTGTCCATGAGGACGTTATGGGGGACAGTGTCAACAGCTTTGCTAAAGTCAAGGTAAATTATATCCACCACTCTTGTCTCCTCCACCAAGCCTAACATATTGCAGAAGGTTGGTGAAGGATGTCTTCTTCACAAATCTTACCAGTCCTCAGGATTCTCACCCGCTCACCATGACCACTCAAAGAGTACTGAGAACTGCCCCCTAGTCACTCCTCACACAATATTAAGAGCATCTCTGTTCTGGATTTATTAGTTGTGGGCTCCTCACTCCTCATTTTTAAGAAGGCTATAATAGCAGTGTAGAAAGCAATCCCCATTTTTAATTTTTCACAAATAAACCTTTTGATTGGAGCACCAATGGAATAAATTCTAATTTACAGATTACTAGTCCCAAGGTGCTAATGACAAGCCACTAAAGCACATAAGACTTCATCTGGTAGAGGCAAAAGCTGAATGTCTACTTCAACAATGACCATGACAGAGAAACATTTTGCCATTGTCTTCCAAGCTCCCTAAGAAAAAGACCTGAAGGAAAAAATGCTGGTTTTGTTCTTGAACATTCTCCAGAGGCATTTTTTGACTTGAAATCTGAGACCGGTTCTCTGATCAGTATCTTCCAACATGCTCTCATTGCTCCAAGTCATTCCAGTGGATAGCTAAAAACTTCTGGAAAAATGAAAATCTTAAGTACATTCAGGAGTGACGATGAAAGTGCTTCACAGGACAATGTTGTAAGAATTTTAGGGAAACTGGGGTTATACTATTGTATAGTTTTGTATCTCTTACACAAATGAGATCCCCCTAGTAAAATAAAAAAGTTTATTCATAAGTCTTCTGCCCCTCTGTTTTTCCTCAGGAAATTCTAAATCTCCAAGATGATAAATCACTTCGCCCTTCACTTGTTTTTAAATAAAAATGCTGAAGTCCTATTAGCTTTTCTAGGCCTCAAGCTACGTAGAAAAAAAGCCTGGGAGAGCAACAAGCCTGCAGAGAGACTCTGGGGAGGCAGTTTATGGCAAAGGGAGGAGAAACATTGTACTACAGCTCCAGTCAGAGAGTCCTGAAGTAGGCTGTTCTTCGCTTTGAAATATTTTTCCTTTCCTCCCACTCCCACTTTAGTCTATCTTTGCATAATCTCTTTTATTTTGTTCAAAAATCTCTTTTATTTTATTCAAGTGAAGCAGCAGCAAGAAGTTCCCCCCTCTCTCTCTCTTTTTTTTTTTTTTTTTTTAATTGAGAAGAACTGCTGGTACTCAGCCTCTGGTGGGAAAAAGCAGAGGCCGGGGCAGAGTCCTGGCTCTCTTCTCCCACATTATTCACTCTGATGCAGTTAGAAGCCAATGCACACTAATTGCTGTGATCTCCCCATTTGGCTTTTAACTTAAATAGCCATCTGCAGGAGAATCTCAGCTGCTTTCAGCAGCCAGAAGCACTTGAAAACAGCAGCCCCTAACATTGTTTAATTTTTACTTTGAGGTCATGAAAGAGACCACTAACTGTTTCAATGAAACTCCATAGGATGGGCTTTGGCTGGCTGATTTGTTTCTGCTTTAGGATTTAATTTGAACAATATGGACTTTTCCCCATTAGCATAAAATAAATCAGCACTTTGCACTAGTTTCCCACGCATCACTTTCCACAGGCTGCCAGCATTAGGATCATGTGGACAGATGACAAGCCCTCAAAACTACTTACATCTATTACAGCCCACTGGGCAAATCAGCTCCTGGTTTTGATCATTCTTTAAGTTGTATATCACTGTTACTTGCTTCCCACAATCACCAGGTTTAATATACACACATGGCCTTGTAATTCAGCCACACAGCATATTTAGACAGTCATAAATTCAAATCAGGTAGCCAGGGTTTGGATAATAGGAGAGATTTTTCCTCAGCAAGGCAGCTACTTGAAGTACACCATAGCTATACGTGCAGGATTTCAAGGGGATCAAGTATCAGAATTCATATTTTCCTTCCCCAGCGTTCCATATTTATTCTTAGCACATAAAATGCTAGAGAAATTATTTCGCTCCACGAGTCTGACAGAGGTAAGTTTGAGATTTACTGAACTAGAGTCCAGTTATGTCAGTTCATCTTCAAAATAATGTGGGATGAAACCAATGATCCAAGTTAATGAAGGGAAGCCATTGAGCTAGCTGGAAAGCACAGGGTATTTTTCCGTGAAAGACTTTCAGGCTTCTCGTTCCCCCTACATCGCTCCTGCCTTGCTGTTCTGTGCCACAGGGACATCACTATTCTGAACCGAAGCTGCCCCATCTGCTTTTCCAGCAGCCTTCCATGATGCCTTCATCCCTTCCCCACAGCCCTACCCTGCTGTGAGCTTTCTGCATTTTTGTACATGTCCAGGGATGGCGACTCCACCACTTCCTTGGGCAGCCTGTTCCAATGCCTAACCGGCCTTTCGGAGAAGGATTTTTTTTCCTAATACTTTCCTAAACCTACCCTGGCACAGATTGAGGCCATTTCCTCTTGTCCTATCACTTGTTACCTGGGAGAACAGACTGAACCCTGCCTTGCTACAACCTCCTTTCAGGTAGTTGTAGAGAGCAATAAGGGCTCCCCTGAGCTTTCTTTTCTCCAAGGTGAACACCCCAAGTTCCCTCAGCTGCTCCTCATCAGACCTGTGCTCCAAACCCTTCCCCAACTGCACAGCCCTTTTCTGGACAAGCTCCAGCACCTCAATGTCTCTCTTGCAGTGAGGGGCCCAAAATTGAACACAGAATTCCAGGTGCAGCCTCACCAGTGCCAAATGCAGGATACAGGAAAATATGTCCGGGGTGTCTCAAACAATCCTCACTGTCTCTCCTGACCTGGCTGTGTCGGGTACAATCCTTCCAACAGCCTGCTTCAAATACACGAGCCCCCTGGATTCTGCCACCCAGTCCTACACCAAAGGTGACAACATAGCAAGGGGGTTCATGCAGAAGCAGTGCGATGGGATCTAAAAGCATCCCTGCTGTCAGTCCTGCTCTCACTTCTTCACACGTTTCCTCCCGTGCAAAGCAAATCTAAGTAACTACACTGGGATTTGAGTTGTGTAACCACAAGTTCTACCTCCCAAGAAACCACTTAAAAATAACTACATTACCTGTTTCTTTTTGTAAAGCAGGTACGTCCTAAACTATTGATGAGCAGAGAGAAAGGTTTGGGGGGATTAGAAGTAAAGAAAAGAAAGTTAAAACTAAACAGAATTGAACTAGGGTACAGGGAGGAGAAGCATGTGATTCCTGGCTCTGGGTCCCACAGACAGGGTTGATGATCTTCTGGGTGTGTCTGTTGTGGAGAGTTTCTACAAACAGTTTTGCAAACTACAGCAGAGGTCCCAAATATTTATAAAACATTCAGAAACATTCAGCTTTGTGCACCAAATGAAAATATGTATCCTATCCATGGTCGGGGCTTTACCTAGACATTTCTACGATCGTCTTTTCAGGTCACCAGTCCAAATTAATCTGTAGTGCTTCTTGTCCAGACCAGCCTGTATATTGTAGACTCATGTAAACTCATATGGTAGTTTTAGTTATGAAAGAAAGACTGGACTTGCCAAAAAAAGATGTTGAATATGTATCTAAATACCACAATAAAACAAACTACAAATGCCTCTCTGAAAACTGTGTCAGATGAGAAATGCACATTTTTTTTCCTAAACATTTCATGTTTCAATTGGCAGCTCTAAGCCAAATTACTCTGCCTAACCCCAAAACAACACTTATACAGAAGCATCAAAATTTCATGCAGGAACGTTTTTTGAAAATGAGAGAATTTTTTTCCTTAAGACTGTACATGGATAGACTAAACATTGTTTGGTTTTTTTAAATATACAAAAGTCAGATGTTGTCCACCTGCTAATCACTGAAGTCAGAGAGAAAACAAACCCAAATTGCTCCACACTCACATTTGAATTTTTGTGTGTGTGTAAAACCTTCATTTTGTACAATTGTTAGAGCAGTTTAGATTGAACCAAATGTTGAACGCAAGAAGTGGCTTCATATTTTGTACTAACAAACGATCATTTTCCCTGCCTTGCTGGGCAATTCCAGCACAGCTGCAAACAGCCTCCTTGGATGCAAAGCCTTCCTTTTTGCATTCACCTTGGACTCCAGTGCTGCAACATCTCCAAGATGGGTATTTTTTAAACTTTGGTAGGAGTTCAATAAGCATGTACATTTGTTTGTATTTGCAGAATAGGTTACAGCTGGATTAAAAAAGGGGTTTATGGGAGGAAATGAGAAAGACCAGTGCCATAGACAAGGATTTCATTAAAATGAAGAAATTCCAGTTCTCCAAAGGGAAAAAAAAAAATTAAGCTTCGCTTGAAGATCTTTCATGGAATGATTTGTGTGGTCTTCATCATTTCAGACTCTCAAAGTGTGATAGCACAAATTTACATGATTTTCTGAATCTGCCTTGGAATTTGAGGGGTTTTTTTAGCTTGTTTAAGCCTTAGATTCCATTCCAACCAAGTAAAGACAATTTTTGATCAAAAAGCTGTTGCACCAGCATGTAATCTTCCAATGAAATCTGTAAGAACTGTAACAATAGGCCTAAAATGAGACACTAAAACTTGACAACCAAAAAAATTAGCTGCAATTTTATATCGTTGTCCTATCCTCACTGCATCTTCCAAAGCAGTCATCCTCTAGAGCACACATAGAGCATGTTTTTGCACGTCTGCAAATGTTCTCATTATCTAAAGGACGTCTTACAGTGCTGTTAAAATGTTGGGAGCAGCAGAAGACAGACACTTTTCACATCAGAAACAACCTAAATTAACAAAAAAAAAAAAAAAAAACCCAAACAAACAAAAAAACAAACTGAAATTAAAAATGAGTTAGGATGGACCAAACCCAACTTATTTACATATTATTTTCCATAATTTTAAAACTTCTTTTTACATAGTTGGTTTATGACACTTTTCACCTTCATTTTACAGGCCAGAAGTGAGAGAGTTCAGTTAAAGGTGAAACCTTCTGTTAGCACTTACAAAGTGTCTGTTTCATGTAGAAGACGGAAATGTTTCGTTGCCTTCAACATGTCCTTCTCTCTATTGTGACTGAATCTATGTGCCAAAACAGACACATGTTTTATAGAGATATTCTTTATGCTCACTGATAAGGCTATGAAGCAGTACAGGACAGCAGGAGCTGCCATCTCAAGGCGTGTATAGGTGGGTTATTTTTAAGGGCGAGTTTCTAATACATAAACCCAATATTATCTAGTTGTCATTAATGTTTTTCACTTGTATCTCAAAGCAACCCTTAAAAAGGGAGTCAGGGTCTGAGTAGGAGGTCTACTGTTCTTTGTGAAGTAAGAGAAACATCATCCACAAGGAGCATATTAACTGGACAAACACTGACAATGGAGAGCAATTATGAATAAACTGCTGTACTCATCATACCTTCTTAAACGAAGAGGGGAACAATTAGAAACAATTTCAATAGCTGACTGGAACAACAACGGAACCTCTTTCATTTTACTGAAGCAGAAACTGGCATCGGTCTACACATGTGTGAAGAGCCCCCCCAAGAGAATGCAAGCACTTGTGAAGATCAGAACTTCTGTGTGTGTGGCTGCACACCAAGATCGGGTATTTTCAAAGCCAGCCTAATTTGTAGGTGTCTACTTGAACAGCTGCATGTCTCAACACCCCCATTTGTGACAGCTACATAAATACCTTAGACATGGAGATGTTTTTTTGCCAATAACTACTCTAATCTGCTTTATGGGAGATGTATTGACCCAGTAGATGCTACTTCATATTTAATTAAGCTGCCAAGAGAGGATGTGGGTGAAGGATAATGAAAAGGGACAGAAATTGTCATTCTAGACCACCTGGCCATATTTACTAAAATTTCTTGAGAGGAAAATTGGCTCCTCTGAAGATCTCCAGAGGTTCCTCCACTGGTATTGTAGGATTGCTAAGAATTGGGATCCAGAATTCCTGAAGACAGATGTCTCGTAGAGCAAGAATAGCTCTTAAAGATAATAAATATATAATGCCATGGGTCAACACCAGTGCCAGTCTTAATATACTCGTACTTTTCTGCAGAACAGTCTAGTGGGTAACATCATTGCCTGTGAAGTGGAAAACCTATGTTTAGGTTTATTAACCAAGGGAAGGTTGAAAACCAAACTCACTCCGAATTCACAGCACCTGGTGCCTGAGGGGCTTTCCTGAAATACAGAGTCCACCCCTGAAATACAACACTGGCCTCTTACTCTTGGGGCAGGTGCTGTAGTAACCATCATTATAAGAAGTGGACAGGCATGAACAAACTGTGTTCCAGGAGGCCAGGGTTGTGTTTTGGGTGATTTTGGACAAGCCACATCACCTTACTTTGCCTCATCTCATTAGTTTCCATTTTGAAAAGAAAAACAACAACAAAAGAACTCCAACAATAACAACCAAATACGACCAAATAAAGCTCACTCGGTTTAGCTACTTTAAATTTTCTTTTCCACTTTGCCCCATTTTTCAGTTTCACCCCACGAATTAGACATCACAGATGAGGTAGAGTAGACAGAAGAGCTTCATGTTCTACAGACACAGGAGGGCAGGAGCAAGATGAAGACTATTTTCTGTGAAAAAAACCAGGGAATAATTTATTTATTTTTTTAAAAACATATTTTTTGTATCCTGTTGCAAGCAAAAAATATATACTTCTTAATCACTGAAAGCCTCTGGAAATTTTGACTGAAGTCAACAACAGGCTGATTGGAAGAATTACTGTGAACAAAGAAACAGTGTTTTGCCCAAACATCTAGTCAGGCTTTTATGAATTCTTCTTCTTAGCAGCATGCCATCTTGATGTAATTCGCACCACTACCATCACACACCCCCTAAATAAGGTAAAATTAGATTTCCCTGGCATTTCTAGCTGTCCATAAGTTTCTCTTTGGTTTTCTTAAGGGACATGCTCGCGTTCCTAGCTATGATCTGAAGAGCCCGTGGTGCTTCAGTTGCTGGTGAAAAGGCACATGTGCCATAGTCACAGTATTCAGGCACATTTTCCTTTGTGTATTCTTCTTCTATTAAGTACTTTTCAACAGGTGAAAACTATGAAAACATGTGAAAGAGAATTTTTCATTTTTAGGGAAATTTATCAGTCATTTCAAGCACCATGAATATTGGAATTTTTCTGGACACTGCTTCCAAAAATTTGAGCCTGCTCTAGGGTTCAATTTGTTTTCATTGGAACAGATTTTTTCTCGGTTAACATAGAAATGAGAGATATAGCAGAAATGGACTCCTGATGAAAAAAAAAAACACAAAACCCCCAACAACACCACTTCCCCCACTGAAAGCCCAAATACAAAGTTTTAGCAAGAATTCTCCGGAAGAGAAGAAATGAAAGATTATTATTAAGCTTTCACTTAGGGAATAACATGAATCATTCACTTGCATTGCATTTAGTTTTTGAAAACTCATAGATGTGTCTACACAACGAGACAGCAGGGCTGTTGTGTAGGGCTTCTATCCTTAGGAAAAAAACAGCTATTTAGAAATATCCAGCCCTTCAGACAAAATTACCCATTATGTAACCTTCTGCAAGATTTCCTATTCCATGTTCTGAAGAAACATTGGAAAGTAAAAAGCTTTACTGAGTTGATTTCAATCTGAACTGGAAATACCAGTTCATTTGGATTTTTCTGTTAACTAAAAAGCCTTCAAGAAAAAAAAAAATAAATTGAGAGGTGTCCTCTAACCATCAAGCTGGTACCAATACAATACACTGACTTAAAGATCAGTGAAGCCTATGGCAATAACTGTTTCCAAGGCTGCCGAAGGTACAAAACTGGTTGGTTGGGTTTTTTTTAAAGTAGAACATTTACATCATTAATAATTTGGCCAAAACATGCCGAGTTCAGGATTACTTCAAACTGCAGTTTTTCCCATTATGATGGCAGTCCTTGGTTACAGCACTCAGGTCACACACAAGCCCTTATTCTGAAATACTTTGGCACTTTCTAACATTTCGACACTTCAAATCAATACTTGTTTGGTTTATGCTCATCTTTAGTTTTCCAAGGTTATACACTGAGTTACTTGACTTCACTCTCTAAATCTCTGCATTTTGTTTCCGTTTACTTTTATCTGATGCCTTCAGCCTTCCAAGCTGCCACCTCTAGTTGTCTTCCCTCACTTCAGAGATCTCTACTTCAACTTCATCACTGTTGGCTGTTTATTATCTTTGCTGCTTTCAGCCTTCAAATCTCAATTCCCCATCTGTTTTTCCAGTCATTGGCCTTTTTATACTCTTCTCAAATTTTAGCTTTTATAGCCATCTGGAATTCCTAGATCTACTACTTCCATCTATGTAAACTATTTCTAGCCTGGATCTCTGTCCTTGTATCATTCTTGTCCCTCTGGCTTCTGACATTGTCACTAAAGCCTTATAATCTTGCTTAATATCTCCCTTGCATCTATTCTTCACAAATCCCCAGCTCTCACTACAAATTGAAAACACAACTTTTTGCCGTAGTATTTCAGATTTTGATTTCTTACATCTTAGCAAAGAGGGCATCTGTATCTGTATTATTTCTATGCAGCAAGCATTTTGGTCATGCATGTTGTGTGACTACATAAAAATCGCACTGTTCTGTGTCTCTGCACCACCTCTGAGGGTTCCAGGATTCTGTGCATGGTGAAAAAGCACAAGGGAATTTTAGAAGATCGTATTTTCCACTGACATCTCATTCTGAGCTGAAGTGAGTGCACACAGCAGTGACATTTTTAGCTGGGAGTCCAAGTGAAATTTTTTGTGTGGAAAAAGCCAGCCTAGCCCTCGTATTCAAAGGCCTACTGCAATATCCACTTCCTTTGGTTTACACTTGGCCCATACACATCTACCTCTAAATCTGACATTCAGCTTCAGACTTGTGGTTTCTTTGAATTTGGCACGATACACATAGCTGCAAAATACTTAGCACCAGCCTCCACTGCTCTGGAGTTGTCATTAAAATATACTTAATACATCTTACAGGCAGGAAACTGAAGATTCTGTGAAAAGTAGATCCTGAGAGAGATCCTGCCATCAGACGGTGCCTTAGGAGGAGCTTGGAGAGCTCTGCAGTGCCTCAGTCACACAGCACACAGTCTCACCCTTGTGCAGTGAATCCCTCAGAGGTACCTTGCCCCCTTTCTTGGGTAAAAAAAACCAGCAAGAGAAAGTTCCTAATGTTTCCTTCCCACTTACACCAATGGGCAGAGAATGAAGTGCCCTAGTAGAGAAGATATGAAGTCTATTCCTTGATGAATATGGATGAACTCCCTGATGTGGCAGGAATTTTTTCTTAATTGACTGCATTTTGTCCAGAGCAGCACAATAAACAGAACTCATTAATCACAGCATTAATGAAGTCCATGTAGATTGGGCTCAGATGTCTATCTGTTCAGAGTATCTGAATCCAGTGCAGACATTTTGGAGAAGAAGAGAGACAGGAATTACTGTATTGTCATGGAGCTCAAGACATTTTAGCAAGACCTTCCTGCTAGGTTCCACTCATGCTGCGCTTGCTGTGAATGTCCTTTCTTTGCCCATGAAATAACTGGGCATGAAGGCAACTTTCAAGAGCCTGGATATTGGAAGATGAAAAGTTTAGCCTTTTCTTCCTCACTTGCAGGAGTTGTTTCCTCCTCTCAAGTCCGGCTGTAAGTTTTGCACAGTCATATCACGAGCTACAATTCAAACTGGTTTACAAGATATGGGCACCTGTGCCTGCCATAACCTCTCCAACACACTGCATTGCTCTGATTTACAGGTAAGAAAGGGAAGGGTTTTGCTGCTGATCCCCACAAACACTTCCACACTGGCAAAAATGAAAGCAACTACCTGGTTTTTGGGTTCCAGATATCCTTCTGTTACTCACCTGTGGCTCTTTGTTGTGTTTGTTTGGGCAAGCAGATTATTTACATGGGTGAGAGCTGTATCCCAAGGCAGGATCTTTGAGCATTTCACAATGCCACTCACCAGAGAAGAACAAACACTTCAGCAGGGCTCACAAGCTGCAGTTGTGCCATGGATTTATCATCAGTGAAAAACTGCTGGCCTTAGGTGGCATTGGTATAGCATCGAACTGAGGAGCTGAACCCGTAGGCCATAAAAAGGTGCCAAATCACCTATAAAAGTTACAGATAATTTCCATCTGAATTTAAATTTCCAGTTATTTTCCTCACTAACACACAAGCCAATTTTGTTGCCAAATGTATTTATAACTAGCACATGTAAACCCGCTTCATTTTCTCAGTTGGCTTCCTAGCAAATACCTGCCTATAGGGAAAAAAACGTGGCCTTTACTGATATTAACCTAAATGGTTGTTAGTGAAACGTGAAGAATATCCAGATTTCTAAAGATACTGAAACACCTGTGAACTTTTCTCGAATCAGTTGAAGTTTCCTGATAAATAAGTAGACTGTGACCAAGGAGTCACATTTCTCTTTTGCTTGGTTAGCAAAAAATGAATAGAACAAAGTTTCTTCATTTCAGTTCCACCACCACCAGCTCATTGGTAGTTTACTGGAAAGAAACCACCTAGGATTTCTAGGAGGAAAGAATTCATGGATTTCTGGGGATCTGATCACTAAATCTTGTTCCAAAAGCCAAACTGTATGATGGGAACCACCTCAGCAGTTCTCTTTGCTGGATAATGGAGCTTAAATGCTTGTCGTTTATATAATTTAATCACAGCTACTTTGCCCTGTCACTATTAAGCTACTGTTTAAATTGCTTTCCATTCTGTGTTAGCCTCACCAGCTACTATTTTCTTCTTGATGTGCTCACAAAGTCATGAGCTCACATCAAATAAAACAGATACAAAGACAATACAGATAGTTCTGGTTTACAGCAGCTGGTGCCCACCTTCTACTTTATGGCATGGCAACCCACCCCTCAGTGTTTCTCTTATTCCTGATTTGTTTGTTGCTTTTTGTCCATACTGGGTCCTTCTGAAAACTCATGTCTAAAAGTAAACCCTTAAAAATCTCAGCCACTACAAATCACAGAAACGGACTCAGCTTCTTAAACAAAATCATTATAAATAGGTTTTAAATAGAAATTTGAAGTCTAAAAATACCAGGTAGGTACCTTTTGAGAGGTAGCTTCACCTCCCTCCCCAGTTCTACAGTTTGCCTGACTTTATAATAAAAGCAAGATTAAAAATATATTCCATTCAGGATTTATTTTGAAAAACTTAAACATGCTATGCCCTAATTCCAGTCGTGTATGCTCCCTGTCTCCATTTCAGTTCAGTTTCTATCTTAAAACCACACCTCAGGATATCAGATCAGACGGCTATCAGGAAAAGGTTCTTACCCCAGAGGGTGGCTGAGCACTGGAACAGGTTCCCCAGGGAAGTGGTCACAGCACCAAGGCTGTCTGAGTTCAAGAAGTGTTTGGACAATGCTCTCAGGCACATGGTGTGACTCTTGGAGTGTCCTGTGCAGGGCCAGGAGTTGGGCTCCATGATCCTGATGGGTCCCTTCCAACTCTGCATATGGTACTCCATGAATCTATAACTTCCTCTGTCTAGTACTGAATTCATGCACTTCAAAGAAGTTGATATTTCCTTTTTTTTGCTTAGAAAGAATTTTTTGCAATGTCGTTATTTTAACGAGAATCTTTCTGATGATTACAGACTGTTTTTCTACCATCAGGGTCTACCATTGGTCTTGGAATTCAATATGCAGTTAAGAAAGCAAATCCAGCCTTCTGAGCCACTAGAATGTCTCAAGGTGCTAAGATTCAAAATGCAGTGGTGATGAACACATTCCTCTTCTGATTGTAGCAGGATTACCATTTGGGATGCCATGTTAATTATCCTCACAATAATCCCATTTTAAAATGTACTTATGTAATGCCAGGATTATACATCTTGATCAAAATGCATTCTGCGGTTACAATAGGCTGCCTATAAGAGGGCACAGACAGGCTACCTAGGTGTAATGAGGCTGATGGATGGATAACAATGTCCCTATTCATATACACAGACTCTGCTGTATCTGAGCCATCTGCTGCTGAAACTGCAAATCTATACTGAAGAATGGTAGATTATTTTCCTCTTCTATTGTGCATACAGCACTTCTCATTTGACATAACTTGCAGGCACTAGGTCTGTGCTGATTTGCTCTTAGAATCCGAGACCAACTTTTCACCATCAGAAGGCACTTTGCAAACTCAGAATAACATGCAGCTGTGAAACTGTAGTCCTTAAAGGAATGTGCCTAACTGGATGAAACTGTAAAAGTAATTCCTGTGTTCACACAAATGAGATATAAATCTAGGTTTAAAGAAGTTGTATGGGAGAAGAGAATAACAGCGCAATATCAGATTTGATTCCTCCACATATTTTCAGTCTCTGCTAACAGCAGCAATTATTCTATGCTCTGTAGAGAAGAGAGGGAGCCAGACTTTTCTTTGTCCCATAGAATTGGCGTTGCTGTCTTTGGTAATCAAAACCCAAAATATTTGCACAAGGTCCTTTCCAACCTCAACTACTCCATGATTTCATGCGTGTGTATTTGTGTGCAAAACCTGATCCTAACAGTGCATGTGACCGTAGCCCCGTGGAGAACCTTTTGCTGGGTAAGCAGCAAGTTCCATTGCCCCAGATCACTCTGCAACAGCAACAAGACAAAGCACCAAAGCACTCCTCATACACCTATATAAATCCCTGGGTCACAGCCTCTTGCAGGCACTCACCCTGCCTTCCCTGAAGACCTTGCTCAGAATCCAGGATTTCCCAGACTTAGAGCACAGCACAGCCTCTACTGCTGATACACTCTTGCACCTTTACTGGTGTTTTCTGCATCCTCTTGTGTGTCCAGCTCCGGGGCTGCCAACATATGAAGGACATGAATATGTGGGAGCAAGTCCAGAGGAGGCCACAAAGATGATTAGAGGGCTGTAGCACTGAGAGAAGTTGGGGTTGTTCTGCCTTGGAGAAGAGAAGGCTCCAGGGAGACCTTAGGGCACCTTTCAGTACCTAAAGGGAACTGGAGAGAACTACATATCCCCATGTAGTGATGGAACATGGGGAAATACCTTTAAACTGAAAGAGGGTCAGTTTAGATTATATATATTAAGAAGAAATTCTTTATTGTGGGGTGATGAGGCACTGGAACAGGCTGTCCAGAGAATTTGTGGATGCCCCATGCCTGGAAGTGTTCAAGGCCAGATTGGATGGGACTGTGAATAACCTGGTCTAGTGAAAGATGTCCCTGCCCATGGCAGAGGGGTTGGAACGAGATGATCTTTAACATCCCCTCCAACCCAAGGAGTTCTATAATTCTCTATGTTCTTGTACATCTTTATGTTTACCCTACCCAGTCTGTTCTATTAAACTTCCAGAATTCCTGATGGAGGTAGCGACAAAATATGAGTCAGTCTGATGAAAATTTGAAGTAAAGAGTCCTCCAGAAATTTATTTTTCGTTTTTATTTAAATGGAGGCACAAACCTGCTGTCAGGTGTACATGAAATACTCACAAAGTAGTTCCATTAAAATCAGCCCAGCAGCCCAGGTGTTCACTTATAAAAGCTACACCATTGCTACACAAAATGATCCCTCACCAGCCACAGGAAAAGTTCTCCTTGTCTGGTGTACTTTTGATGGCACAAACCTGGCAAAAGCAATTCTGCTTCTTGTTCAAAACATCTTTTTTATGCAAAAAAAAAAAACAAAAACAAAAACCAAAACAAAAACAAAAAAAAAACCCAAAAGAAAATTATGTCTAGCATGAAAAAGAGGGTGTTCCTGAGTTAACTGAGGCAAGGGAGTGGCACAGAGGAACATATCTCTGCAAGGGCACCTCACCCAAGCCCTATCACTGGCACACACTGGAATACACCCCTTCCCGCTCTTGTATGTGGACTGGAGACCCTAAATCAGACAGCACAGATGTCTCACTCTGGAACATCTCTCCTGTACTTCAGAACACACAGGAGGGATCAGAAAGCCACGGTCAACTATTTGAATTCTATTAAAACATGATTATGAAGTGATGTCTCGCAGCAAAACGTAATGCTTTGAATTCATCTGGTTGGAAAGTCCCTGTCCGTGGACCCATGTCTTTCTGTCAAAAGAACAAGTGCTATCAACAAAAAGGCATCCAGTTCGCCTCCAACACCATTGTTCCCAGCCATCCAGCCCAGTTCAAATCTCACCAGCAGGAACGTTTATGAGACAGAAAGACATTTCATATGTTTGTCTGTGTGTCTATTGAATGCTTTGTTTCTTAGCAAGGACTGCTAAGAAGAACAGAAATAGTCTTACCGGTTTCTGACAATTCACTGCAAGGTGCTTGCACATTCTTGTCTGAGGTGGTGTGAAATGGTCTGGCAGTGGTGATTGCACCCACTGCCCATCTAAATAAAGACACATATTATTAATAATACCCTGGGCCCTTCAGACCTTTCTCATCCCATATCATATTTATCATATTTACCATCTACAATATTCTGTCTAGCTTCGTTTATAGGTTAAACCTCTGTAGACAGGAAAACATGCTAGCTTACTGGGCTTGTTTCTAGGGTATACAAATGGAAGAGGAATGGAAAACAACTGAACACAATAAAATTTTAAAGGCCTGAAGGATGACTTTCCATAAGAAGGGTTTTAAGGGTTAAAAATGTCTTGGTGCCAAAGTATTGATTTTAATCATATTGAAAATGTTTTTCTGTTTTTCTCCACTAACATTGGTTAAGGCAACTTGTGAGAGAACCCCTCAATATATGTTCATCATTGTGGTAAGCAAGAGTAAGTCTTTTGGTTTGACCAAGATGGCTGATGTGTATAAATCCAGGGATGATACATAACCAGTACAAGTGACTGTATCAAATGCTGTCAAAGTTCTCTAGCCAAACATACTCGAACTGAAGACACATGCTTTTTGCTTCTAACTTGTTTTCCACACCATTAGCACAGACATCAACTTTTAAACATTTTATAGAAATGGTAAAAATTGAAATTATTACCCCAGAAAGTACAGTAATCTTTCAATTTTCTGCCTCCCATTATTAAAAGCAGATGCATTTTCACCTTTTTGAAGTGCTAACATTTAAACTAATGTAGTATAAGTAACACTAATACTTTGGAGGACAAAGTTTGCTAGCAGTCTATAACATCATGAATGGGAGGGAAAATGGTAAGAGTAACTGTCCACTGGTTTTATGCAGAGAAAAAAGATGAAGAGGACAATGAATAACTTTATTAGACAGCAAATTTTAAAACACAGAGAGAGAAAAGAGATCTTGAGCTACTGAACTCATGTTTTCAGTGTGTTGTACAGGTCAAGTCTGCACTGCTGAAAAGGCAGCAAATTCAAAAAGGTTTGAAAGAAAAGGGAGGAAGGTTATCCTACGCTCATTTTTTCCCTAAGGCACCTGTTATTAGTGTTGCTGGCTGCAGTGTACAGGGCTCAGTGGGCACTAGCATTGTAACTTTTTGGAAGTTATTGACAAATGGAATTAGCTACTGTACGAACACAACTATCTAGCTTCTTGTTAGAAATTCGAAATCCAGACCTTGAAGGGACCTGCAGAGACTATTCAATGCAACCTTCTTCCCTTTGTGGCAGTTATAAGGGTATTTTGGGTAATCTGATTTTAAAAGTAATCTCCACTGAGCAAGGTTCTGACACCGCTTCAGGTAGTCTGCTTTTCTTTTCTTGTACCCCAAAAAAATTATTTCCATCTGATTAAAAACTTCTTTCCTGAAAATTGAGACAATTCTTTCTCATCTTTTCCACAGAGGAAAAAAAGAGTGAATAAACTAGCTGAAAATTGTGTTTACCTTTCAAATGAATGCAAGGACCACCAAAACACAGGAAGCATATACTGCTGGTCTTAACTCCATATCCCCAGCTTTGGCAGATCAGGATTTTCCTGATTTCCATACATTTCTCCCTTTCTATATGTTGCCTTTTTCTTTTTTTTTTTTTTTTTTTTCCTCCCCCATTTCCAAATCCGAGCCACAGGACACAGTTCTTTTAAGTTTTCTGTTGCCTCATTGTAGGAACACGCTTTTCCAACACCACCTCCCCTGCGTTTCCCAAGGAAGGGGCTCCTGCCATGCCATCCCCCCGTAGGTCTGTAAGGCGTGGGAGCTCACGGGGGGTGGATCTGCTGAGCCGTCAGCGCTCACTCCTCCGGGACCGGCCACCCAACGCAGAGGACAATTTGCCATTACTCCAGCGGTCACAAACATCTCGCGCGGTGAAGAAACAAAACACGAACACCAAATGACAAATGTGAAATATTATTTCTGCCACACAAATGCTGTAGAAGTTCAGGAAAAAAATACAACCACCCTGAACGCATTTTTAAAAGCGCAGTTGCTCACGTAGAGGCTTGCAAGCATCAATTTAAAAGTACTGTATACATAGTTTATATGAATTATTCCTCACAAATGTTTATTATTTTTGCTTTCTCTGCATTCACGTGTTTGTTGCCTAGTGCACACAGTCCAGTATTTCGAAAAGCATGTAAGCATTTACTGAATTACTATTAAATGGAAGGAAAGCAGAAGATGCACATTAAACCCCCCCACACACACATAGGAAGCAGATATAGCACAACTCTCCCACCCTCAATAAAATTGTTGCACATATGATTAATATAATTACTTCATTCTTAAAGTCAGAATAAACAGAAACAAAAATATATATTTATCTATGGAGTAGATTTAAAAAGCAGTGAGCTTTCAAACATTGCTTTGCATTTCGTTTCGCGGAATTCAATAGAAAATCTCACTTTGGCTTTTATGAAGTAAGTGCAGACCCTGTCAAGAAATTGCCTTTATTTGTAGAGAATGTCAATTGGTACCTGAAACTAAAAGCTGAAAGAGCATTCTTTACTGTTACTGGGTAAGGTAATACTGGTTCAAGAAGACTTCCATACAAACAGAAAGAGTGATTTCCTGCACATTTGCAGCTCTCGGGATAACTTCACTGCTGTGAGGCTTACACACAGCAAGTTCTCACATGCATTCATCTTCACAGATACCCTTGAGGTAGGGACGTACTACTGGTTTTGCCCTACAGATCAGGAGCTCAGTCTCAGAAATGGAGATCGCTTGCCAAAGCTCACACAGGAATACATAGGCAGAGTCATGTCAGACAATCCTCTTACCTCTCTGGTCTTCCTGCCTGTCCCATGTTACTGTAGGGCTTCCCCTTGAGTGTGTCTCCTGGCCCCTCTTTCCCCAGATTCCTTGACTCTTGAGCCCCACAGCACCAGTTAGTAACTACTACTCAGTTAGGGAAAGTAGTAGTGGAGCAATGATGGTATCAGCCAATAAAATCCAGGTTTCCAGCCTTAACTGACTCTTGATTATTATCAAACCTATTTTAAATTTCAAGGTAGCACGAAGAGTAAAAGTAAGTTTGCAGTAATCATCTTTGATTAATCACTGATTGTGAATGAGTAGGTATATCAAGTACAGAACTGAAAATGAGCTTTAAACAATAATACTATCAATATCTTGACTAGTAAAAAATTAAACAATGCCTAGACCACTCCCAGGCACTGGAATAGTACTGTTTTTGCTGGTAAGCTGGATGGCCCAAGCCAGATTTTGGAAGTCAGAGCCTTCCAGGAGCCATTTCCAATAGGTAGCCCACATGTACACAGGTATAAACAACAGCTATTCCAGCTGGTCTCAGCAGTAGTGATGTTCCTGTGCAGGTTTGATTTACTAGAACAGACATAGTCGAAGTGTGACATTTTCTCTAATTAGGATCTTCATAATTTCAAGAACGTAACTTTTTTGAAGATCAACACTCTTTTGAGAGTGCTGTTTAAATAGCTACCATAGAGAGGATTTTTCTTTCTTATTGCCTCCTGAAAAGGACATAAGAAAAATAAAACATGGAAAATACTAAATAAGAAAAAAAGAGATAAAACATGAAAAACATGAAATAAAAGTAGGATGGAAAACCATCTCCTTACAATATATAACAGATAAATATACAGCAAAAGTCATAAATACCAATGACTAAGTTTGACCTTTCTTTTGTTACACTAATGGCACTGCACGTCACTTCTCAATAGCGTGGAGTGAGATTCTCTGGGTAACAGGAATTTCTTGTTAACTCACATTCCAAATTACTGGGGAGTGATTAGAAACGCTCACTGCAAAAGGGAAAATGCCTAACTCAAAGTGTCCTGGCACACAGCTCTGCTATAAAGGTGTGCAGTCTGAAGGGTCGTGCAACAGCTCTCCCGCTGTCACTGCTGCACTCTTCTAAAAGGCCACTAGGGTTGGTTCTCATTATCTGAAATGTTTCTTAAGAACACTTCAGGCTTAGTGGAGAAGTCAGAACTAATTGGAACCGACCTTTCCTGTGTGAGAAATAAAAACATATTATTATCACTGCAGTATGCACCCGAGGTACACAAATACAAATTCAATTATGTCGATATAATACTAGTTCTCCTCATAGTTTTCCTCGTGTTCATGTGTTTCTTTAATAGACTATTTTTTTGTATCTGAATCTATAGTTTAATTGCATTTATTCTTGTTATAAGTTGCCTAATATTTTATTTTTTGGCAATATTAAATTATCTCAGATAAGACTGTGGTAAGTTATTATGGCATAAAAAATTATAGCATCTGAAGTAACTCAGACATAAAGGTCACTTGAACACTTCAATTGTCAGCACTGATGAAGGACCTTTTATGACAAAACCTGCAATATTGAGAATAAAACTGCAAACCAGCGAGAATAAAACTACAAAAATGGGAGCAGATCCTACCCAGGAAGGGAGGTCAGCTGAGGTAAATTAAAACTTGATTATAAGCAGCCTAATTTTAAGAATGCCATCCAGTAGCAAAACAAAAACAAAAACAAACCAGTGGAAAAGCAAATACAGTGCAAATGAACACCAGAAATATGAGTGAAAAGTAGGAAGCTGAAATTTCATGCTCTAAAATATATACAGATAAAGTTACGCACAGTAACAACCAAAGAAAAAGCTTGGACTTACCCTTGATTTTTTTGCATACCAGAAACCAGCAATTATAATAATAAAAAGGACCACCAAGAAAATGCTGATTCCTGCCACTAGAAGAACAAAGAAAAAAAGGCAACCATGAGTCTAAACAATTAAGAAAAGGGGAAAATTAATACTTGCATTTGGAGTGGATAATAACGTAGCACAAAACAGTTATATGTGACAATAAAAAATAGGTCTTGATTTTTCCTACAAACAAAAATCTCAGTTAAGTATGAGTTTGTACAGAAATATACCAGGTATGTCACGGATCATTACAGTAAAATATTTTAGCAGTGCAAATGTGGGCTGCACTAATATCCAATGAGCAACAGCTACTGCTGATCACAAAATTAATATCGGTGTTAGAGATTTTATTAAAATAAAAAGCTCTAACTAATAATTATAGTAATAAGAAAGTAAATTACTATGGTTTAATCTAGTAGAGCACCGGAGAAATAGCATTATTTGCAATTAAGGAGTGTCTTAAATACTATGCTCTGAAAACAGAGTTTTTCAGGCCAATGTAGGCTAGTCCATGCATACCTTTTGTATTCTATAACAAACTGCAGTTAAAGTACTTAAAAATTCAAAATTTAGGTAAAGAAAAAAATTATTTAAGCAGCAGTGCTTATATTGAAGTTGTCAACTTACCTAACGCACTTGATAGATGTCTTTCTGTTAAAAGGAAAACAATAAAATTAGAAACATACAGCTGTGTGTGATGAAGTTAAAGCTGGTTTTCCTACCCTTTTTTTTCACGGTGATTACAAAGCACTGAATTTGCAGCCAGGTATTAGAAGGAAACAAACCCATTACTTCTGCCAAAATCATAGATGAAAGCTATTAACTTCTCTGTACCTACACTCACCCTCCTTCATGCCCGCCTTGCCTGCTCAGCAGGAAAGGCTTTGTGTGCCAGAGCCCTCTCATTTATTTAGAGAGCTGGGCATTTACGTGCATTTATAATTAGCAAAACTAAATCCATGTCAAAACGGCAGCTTTCTCCAGGTCCTGCGGTGCTGAACCTGGAAGGAGCAACTAAGCAGAGAAGACTGTTGCCACCAAGTTTCCTCCTCCTCTTTGCTTTTCTTCTGTCTTCACCACTTGGCCTTGAGTAGTACCTCGGAATAAGAAGCAGAGAGAATACGAGAGGAAGAAATCGGGGGGGGCAGGCGAAACCCCTGACACTTCATCTGGTCACACTGGCCCTCGGCAGCTGCTTTGGAGACCAGCACCACCGCACAAAGACACGCAAATGTAGGAAATAAGAAAGCATCAGTGTCCTGAGCCTGTACCTAGGAAGGTTCATGCAGGTTGTAGATGTGATGTTAAGAGCAAAGGTGGGACTTGAGAAGGCAAGCGCTTCATAAAACCTCCAGAAAGGTCAGCACAAGAACACACAGAGGTAGGTGCTGGTGATCCTGCACAGAGAGGTGCCACAGAAAGACACTTTGCTGGTCTGGGGGACCTTTTTCTGCCGATATCTTCCTCATTAGCTGTCCTCTTTCAACACAGAATATCAAGCGATCATGAAAAGCACCCGACATTTTATACTAAACTGTGTATTTTCTGCCTCTCAAGAGAATATTATTTAGGCTGTGTTATTTGAGATGCCTTAAAATATTCTCTGTGCTTCAGTTCACACCCCTGTAGAAATGGGGAAACCTCTTTAAATCAATCACAAGGTTATATCGAGCTAAACTGCTTTGTGGTTGCAGCTCTTTTAAGGGGAGTCATTGTGTGAAAGACAACAGGGGGAAAAATGAAACAAGGTATTCACAGGACTTGGGTGTGCACATTGAGGGAAGAATTGATCCAGGATTTGGATAAAGGAACAAATTAAGAAACGGACCTGGAGGCCCAGGATTGTTGCTTGGTATTGGTCCCAATGTAGAAACTCTTGTGGAAGCTTGAGTATGAGCTTCTAAAGGAGGTGATAAACCTCTTGCTGCGACTGGGTGGCTTGCAAATGATGTCGTCGTCGTCGTCATCGTCGTCTCCGTCTCCGTGGTTACATTAGAAGCATTACAAATATATTCTAAAATTAAAAAAATTTAAAAAATTATTGCTGAAGTATGACATACCATGTATTATTAGCATTGTTTGATAATTTCAGTTGCAAGGTTCAAAAGCTCATAACTTGGACAATCATGCTTGCTGTTATACATTTGGAATGCTTCCCTCCATTCCTTTTCTGTGTGAACATTTCAGTAGAAATTGTTAAGATTTCTCCAAAAATGTTTTGGAAAAAAAATCCAAAACATTGTCATTTACTCAGCTTTTTTTTTTTTTTCTTTTTTCTTTTTTCTTTTTTTTTAAAAAAATCATAGATATTCTTCTCAAATATTTTTTCTTGCTCTGGAGTAAGAAAATGAAATCCATAAAGGAGCAGTAGCAGAGCCTTTACTAGATTTGGGCACCCTTTGAAAATTAGCAAAACCAGTTTCATTTGCTTTGATGAGGGCTGATAGGATATAGCAGCTAAATTCACCTGGGATGTTTATTGATATTCATCCTCATTCTGACTTTTCCTCTTGCCCTATATGCTTCTCAAATGGAAAGCAACTACATTCAAGGAGGTGATGCCAGTAATCAGCTTGCTTTAATTAACAAAGGAAAATACTCTTCCTTTCACATTAGCTCTCAATTTCAATTGCAAATTAATGAAAAAGATTTGAGGAGGGGGGGAAAAGATACTTCCCCTGAACTTTTTTTTAATGACATTAAGAGAGGAGACCTATACTCTTTGTTACCTTATTGGAGCATTAAGCAGATGACTTCTTACTGTCTCAGTCATGACATAAAAAGCAAAACCAAACCTCTTCTGTGGAAGCAGATTTAGCCAGGGAAGTGCCAAGAGACTCCACATGGGCTCTAAAACATCACATGGGGACAAAGTTGTGCCCCGTGAGATTCTTGGGACACACAAGTTAAAAAAATTAGCATCACCAAATAACTTATTTAATCCTGGTCTCCCCTGAGATTTCATTATCTAGGCTGCCTCTCTCTGAGAACAGGCTGAAGTTTTTAGCAGTACGTTTAAGTTACTCTGGGGTTAGGAGAAAACCTTGCTTTGTCACTTGGAAGCTTTCATAGGATTCTGCCGAGCAGGGCCCAGCGCAGCATAGGGAGGCTGATGATACACAGATCTCCAAGAACTCCTCTGAAGAGGGACAGCATCAATTCTCAGCCAGGCTTGTGCTCCCGAGAGCACATGTACACTCATGATAAGATGGTGCATTAGCCAACCCGCTCCACCTCTTCACACTCTCTTAAATTCTCCTTCTGTTGCTGCCTTTAGTGGGATAGAGGCGTAAAGAAGAAAGTGCCTTATGTCATCACACCAACCTAAGCCAATATTTTTCTTTTTTACAAGGAAACAACATTCTAGTGAAAATTCACGAAACTCATACAATTGGTGACAAATTCTCACTGATAAATAGAAATCCCTTTCATATTGTCTAATATCAGACCCAAATTATGTAAGGGGTCTCTGGTATAGGACATTCAGTCACAAATTCTGAGTACTAAACATAAACATTTCCATTAGATAGAACTGATACGAGGGGCTGGGGTCCTGACAGTCCTAATAATGCAAATGGTGCAGTTGGGAAGTTTGTGAAACTTTCACAGGGGGGTATCACCCCTTCGCACTTCTAGTCTGTAAATTTACAAAGTCTTTGTGGGGCAATCAGGAAAACCCATGCTCTCTGTTAAAAGGCCTGAAATAATTCTATTTTTTTGCTTTCTTTGCAGCATCACTGAGACACTGCCACTGTAGTAGCCGTAACCAGCAGTGCAGACAGAAAAAAAGGGAAGAGCTGTATGTGTTGTTGTTTCTCTAATTCTATTAGTCATTGTTAGAATATTTATCATTATGGATAGAAACATTTATTTTTGTTATTCATTAATGAATCTAAGATGACTAATGTTGTAAGAAGTCGTACCTTTTATTGACGTGTCTTTCTGTAAAAATACTTTAAAATACAACCTAATTATTCTTAAAGTTTTATTATTAGGAGTGCTACAGATATTTGTATGGCAAAATAATTGTGCGCTTTTCAAGCATTAATTTAATGATTAAGATTAATTTACTGATAGAGATGTAACTAAAGTAATCGTTTATGCGGTATAACATAATAATGCATGGACAAAACATCATGCATGGATCAACCATATGAATTATCATTTATGATATCCTCAGCAATATCTTCAAAAAATAATTACAGGTATTGAAGAGAAAGTATTAGATGGGAAAAATAAAAAGAAATGTTCACTTACCTGTAAACAACAGAATGAAAATAGGTACCATCTTACACATCTTCATTTTTCCTTTTCGTATCTGGAAAAGGGCAAAACCAACAGCAAACAAGCCCAAATAATCCCCAGGTCACTGTCCCTACAGAAATGAAACTGTGGTTGTTACCCTCAAAGGCAACAGAGCTCACAAGCCTGCCCCTGCTGCCCTTATCATTTGCTGGGCTGCTTATTGGCTGAATCAGGCTGTTTCCTAAACCTGCTGTTTCAAGGGCTGAGATGCCAGCTGGGCTCTGGAACTCCAGGAGTTTCGGACCTACTGAAAAGAATTTACTTACTGCCAAGTGAAGTGTGCAGGGAGCACAAAAATTATGAAACCAACAGATGAATGAGAAGTTTTACTCATATGTAAAGCAAGTTCTGAGCTGTGAATTTACTAAAATACTCCAGTTGTGATGAGGATATTCTCATACGTCCCACCTGCAGAGAAAAAAAACATATCCAGATGGAAAAGCCTGGACACATGGAAATGAAATGCCTCTTGATGACAAAAGCTCAGCATTCTCTTTTGCACTGGTCACAGATCATAATACCCAGATATTTAGGATCATTTAAAGAAACAGTATTATGCCTTCCATACTGCTTGCCAGGTCCATCTCAGAATTGATGGTCAGTGCTCCAGATGGGTTCACACGGGTATGTACTTCATCAGAGGCTACACCACAGAAGGTGCTGAGTTAATGACTGATAATTTGAATCAAAAGAAATAAATTTGTCAAGCAAAAGGAATCTGCTTGGCAAACTATCACCCTGCTGTCAAATTTCACCTTCTTTCTCTGCCGAGGCAATTTCTTTCAAGGTATACAGCAGTACAACATGAAATACTTGTGTCCCTGTGGAGCCATGCACTGTACCACAACTCATAGGCCTTTCCTGGATGTTCCTCAGTCACCAACGTCCACACATGAAAGAGATACCAGTTCGACTTTCAGGAGTGACAAGGTGCTGTCTCACCAAATATTGAGCAAAACCACCACAGCTGTTTATGGGGTACATGAATAAATTGTGAAATGGCACTAAACACAAAGCAAACTGGAGCAGCGAGCATTTGGATAGACATCTCCATTCCAGAAGGCAGCACAATGCTTGCAATTCAGTTAGATTACAGTTTCTTTCAGTGCACACATTCTTATCTTTTTTATACTGAATGCTCCTTTATCAGGCCACAGCAGACCTTTGCAGTAAGAAAGGCTGGCACAGTGTTTTCTCCCTTCCAAATTCATGGCTAACCAGCACAAGAAACCACTTTCATTATGCATCCTTTTTCTATCAAAGACTTTCTCCCAAAGACTGTTTGTGTAACAGACATTTTCTCCTCCAACTTCGTTTCAAGACTATCTCCAATAACAATTATGTTTTTTCCCCCTTCTTATGAACATTTTTACTGTAGTAAGAAATTAAAGTCTTCGGGCATCCCCCATGTACACAAAAAAAGTATTCGTGCAAAAGACAAGTTTAGAAGTTGCCAGATTTCTGTCCCTTTTCGTCTGGAGGCTGAAGTGAGCCTTGGAATCTCAGGTCACCAATACTGTACAGCTGCATTGTGACAGCCCACATTTGAAAAACGAAGTAAGGTGCTTAAACTGAAGTCATGTATCTCTCAAATCAAACACAACACAAAAACTATGGCAAACCAAATCAAACTGCCTTGTTTTGTAGAAGTTGTTTATATACAAATTTAGCCATGCATGGCAAATTTTATTTATTCTCAATAGCAACCAGGAAACAATAATTAATCTAATGGGTAGTGTTTGGGGGTTTTGGTTTGTTTTTTTAATCTTTTTTTAAAAATAAAATTGGGCAGTAGTTTTTATGGGTTGTTTTGATGGACACCATATGATTCTACATAGTTTGTCAGAGTGTTCACTGCCACACCAGATGCTTGACCAGGAAATACCTGAGAAATGCTTGAGCCTCAAATCTATGACTCTGTGTACTGGACGCATAGTCCATAGACATCTGGGTTCAAGCACACCTGCCTGAATGAGCATTTAGGACTTACCTGCCCTTATCTCACACCAGTAAATTCAGATTCAATCGTAATTCTGTTCTCAAGCGCAGAGCTGAAGTATCAAAAGACAGGCTATTGACATATTTTCCTTTCTCCCTTGTGAATGTCTCCCAAAGAAGGCATCATAAACAGATCTTCCCCACAGAAAAGCAACAGCCAAGATGTCAGTGGAATTGTCATTATTAATGACTGTGGAAGAATAGGTGGATTTTTCCTCTAGAGTGACTTTATGATCTTGATCCTTCATTTTGTTCCTCCATCTCTCTTAGAGCTCATACTCTCAATGGAATGCTCTTAAACTTTGCTGCTCTGGTTGTCATATCTTGCATTTCTGAAATCTGCCATTGCCACTGCTAGCAAGAATGTCAAAGTGAATCCAGTCTTCTAATTTTACAATGTGCCACAGCAACAAGAAATGCACTGTATGACAAAAAACAGTGATTTATTAAACAAAGTGGAAGTTGGAGAGAAAATTCAGAAAGACACCTATAAACAACTTTGCTGAAACTGCAGAATCAAGGATTTTGTCAGCCCAGTTCTACCGAGAAAATTGTCATTTGGAACCCTTCTCCGATCCTTCTCTACTCCATACTCTCATTTGGAGTCATATCCTTATCCTCTGACACATTCAAATATAGGCACCTCAAGGTCTCTGAAGTGACAGAAAATACAGACACAGGCAACAGAGAAATAATGAGCCACGAAATATACCATAGTCATGATGGCAGCAAAGTCTCAGCAGCAGGTTCAGGTGAATGCAGGCCATGAGGTGAATGTACAAATGAGCTAAGGTAAAGCAAGAAGGAACTTAAACCAGTACACTCCTCATGTAAGTACATTGGCCATCAGAAACAAACCTGCGGTGGTTGACACACGGCCAGCACGTACAAAGCTGCCGAGCCATTAACATCAGTGGAGTCACACTGGCTGCTGAGGAATGGAATTATAAAAGCTGAGAGTGCTACTGTGCAAACCTGTGCATGTAGAAGCTGGCTTCTACATGAGTAAAAAAATCAATTGTTTTGGTAATAAATGTTCCTGGCAACAAGTATTGGAGAACAGTATGAAATTATCCCTTCAGAGTAAATTGCAAAATGTCTGAAGAGTTAAATATTTTTCCAGTGACTTCAGTGTCCGGTGCTCATTCAGGGGCTTGTCACAGCATTTAAAAAACATATGGCCTGAAGGTGTAAAATTTGGGATTTCTGCAGACTAAAAGTGCCAACAGGGAAGTCCAAGGTGGAAGTTGAAAAAAATTTTTCTTATTTGCCCTCACAAGAATGCTATGTTATGTGAAAACAAATCACTGTGTGATTCCTTCCATCTTCTAAAGAGATCTCTTAAAGTTAATTTTAAAAAAAGAATTCACTAGGAAGCCCTCACTGACTCAGTGTTACCAGCGCTGCTTTGCATCCCGCATAGCAGCTCAGGTTCTACTTAGTGAATTTGATTGTTACTATTTTCAACAGTGCAGAGCCCTCCATACATTCAGAATCTTCTCACATATTGCATGATTGCAAATAGCAGTTTTTGCATCATGTGTCACTGTGGAAGACAGTCTTCACCTCTTTTTTTCTTATTCTTTTATTTCTCTTACTACTAGAACATAAGAGACCAACTTATACCCATTTTCACACCAAGCGTATAATTTTCTAATGAAACTTAGTAAGTTTTTTTGGACCCTCTGACGTTTGTTGTTCCTTTTTGGCCATGGTCATCTATGAGTGTTGGGTGCTCCCCTCTTCTTAAGAGTGGGATGTGACGGTCACACATAGTGATTTTCTTGTCTATACTATTGTAAGTGGTTAGGAGCTGTGGTATGAAGAGAAAACTATGACTAGGAAAAATAATAATTGTGTGGGGAGACTTCAGCTGGCCTAGAGTCTCTGTGGAATAGTTGGACTATACTAGGAACCTTCTGCGCACGTCAGGGTGATATGCACGGAAGGAAAGGCTGTAACACCTAGAACGGCAATCCGGTCTCTAAAGTGATGAGTCATGTTTGCTGGCATGCGTGGTTTGTGTGTCCAATTAGGAATTATTTATGTATAGAGAAACCAACGGTCCTTGGACATGTGTCCATACTCAGGTCTATAAGAACCGCAGCCTCTGATACAATAAAGACCCACCTCCGACCTTACAACGACAAATAATCATTACATTGAAACTGTAGTACGTTAAATGACCTACTTGCATGACACCTTCTATCTACTTATGAAATAGTAAATGCCATACCTCCTAACACAGAAGATCTTTGTAACAAGATATTTGCTATACAGTGACTCAAAATCATTGCTGCTGCAGATTAAGTCATACACTTTGTAGTCTACCACTCTCGTTTTCTGGTCCTCATGCATATATACATCTGCACACACGCTTTCTGTTCTTTGTCCAGGCAAGGCTAAGGAGGTGCTCAGAATTATTCCACTGGGGAGGCAGGGCTTATCACACTGAGGAATGAGCTGCCAGGATCCCTCTCTGGCAGGTTCTCCTGGGCTTAGTTGCCATTTGTTGCTGGCTTGTTACACAATACCATCAACTACAACTGAGATAACTGAACTGAGCAGATTTCTTGAATCTCAGTGGTTAATGAGCACTGTGGTTGTCACATGTGGAAGAAATTTTCTCTAGTCTAATCTGCAGCCTTACTTACTGGCAGGTTCTCTCTCGAAAATGTATGCAGTGCCTAGCAGATATAGGAAGTGGAGGTAAGTGGTTCATTCCTCTTCCTGATTACCTTGGCAGAACAACTGACACCACGCAAGAAGTTTCAGTATTGTGGACAGCAAGCAATCACTGCTGTCTTCAACCTCGTATTTGGAGAGCTTCAAAATTAATCTTATTATCTTTGCCTTTTGAATAAAAAGCAACATGTTGGCCTTCTACATTAACACATTGTCTCAGCTGTCTGTACTAGGGATGTTGTTTCATTTGGAGAAACTGCGCTCTTTCTGCTGGAAACTGCAGACACATCTAATAAAAAATTTCTGTCTCAAACCATCTTTCGTTTCACTTAGGTCTGTCCTGTTTTTTCCAACCTGACAAAAATATGGATTACCCTTAATGCCTATAGGAACAAAAGAGATTGATCTGCATGTCAAATTAAATTCCCTCGAAGTTATTTCACAAAATAACCTAATTTATTGAGGAAGGACCTTTCACAGGCCTGGTGAAAATTTGACCCCTAAACCAGATGAAAATTTGCCCCCTGTCGCAACAGCTCTCATTTTCGTGCTTCCATGTTTGTGTTCCCATGGCCAAGTCCTTCCTTTGCAGAGTGCAGGTAGTAGTTTGCATTCAGCACCATATACAACTTGCTGAAGTGAGAGACTGTCAGCTATTTGTTTTTTCATATCTGAGCATTTCACTCAGGAACTATAAAATGCTTCATCCTCTCTGCATTTTGTAAAGGAGAATAACATTGAGCCCCTTGTGTTTTGGTTCTCTTGATCTATTGACCACACATTTTAAGGAGAGGCTGACAGCTAGCATGTCAGTTATTTTCAGATATCTGTCTCTGTCAAATTCAGAAATCCCAAGAAAATAAACGAAGTGCAGGATTATAAATACATGTGAAATCAGAGCTGTCATCACTCTCAAGGATTTTCCATTGTGCCTGCTGCACTATTTTTAAGCTAAGATTTCCCAGATGTTTAGTAGGAATGTTTAGAGAGTAAAGCATTTCATTTTTCTAATGGCTGTAACATTCAACCTATTCAAAATTGACACTGTGTGCCTTATTTGTTTGGGGTTTTTTCAATTGTATAAGCAGAATAGAATAATAAAAACAAGCCTAAATAGCACTTGATGGCCTGAAAGTTGTTATTTCAAAATTTCACATACAGTTATTAATTCAGATGAATAAAATATGACAGATTCCCTGACAGGGTGCTGCTCATGTGTGCTCACCCTGTCTTCAGAGGCCAGCACTGGGTCTGTATTGCTTTGAGCCACAGAGGAGGAGAGCAGGGACTGCCCTGCACGTCGTGCTCCTTCCACAAACCAGTGGTTTACTGAATGCAGCTCTGACAAGACTGAGATAAACTACACATTTTAATTACAATTTAAAATAGAAAGAAGGAATTTTTATCTGAAATGTTTATCTTATCTTGCTGATTGATATAACCAAATAGCTTCATCTTTCTAGTTAAGCAGGAGGATAGCTATACATTTTAGTATAAGAAAATATAGTTGAAACATACTTGCTTAGAAACACAGTTTTTTTGCTCGTTGAGAATATTGACTGAACCATTTTCTATGCCCTCTACAATCGTTCCTTTTCATTTGAGTTTTTGGTCAAATTGTACTTGAAAGAAAATTGGATTCCAGATGAAAACACATAAAACAAATGTTCTAGAATTAATAGGTCTTATATTCTTACACTCATAATGAGTCATCTTATGATTTTTATTCTCCTTTTCGTTCAGGCTATGGATGACTCAGTCACTAAACCAGTCTTAAAGGCTGGAAATATCCCCTGTGAATCTTCAGAAGGGGCCGCTGTTGTCAGAAAGGTACTCACAGCCTCCAGGTGCTTGAACAGTGAAGTCTCCCACAGAGCAGTGCTTTGGCTTTCTTTAAAACACAAGTGCACTTTTACGACTTTTCTGTAGTCTTTGTTTTTCTGGTTTTGTTATTTTTTTAATTTATAACAGTGACTTTTTTTCTGCAATTATGTTCTCAAGCTTTAGATTCAGCTGTATATGGCTGCCAGGAATGACATGGGACATACAGCAGATGTGTGCGATCCGGAGTATTAGAGTACTGTAAGACATGCCAAGTGGCACTATACATGTTGAGCAACGGAATTAAAGCCCCTATAGGAAGCCTAGTAACAAACTGTTGTAAGAGTAAGCAGGAGAAGCTGCTATGTCAGATCAAAACCCCCCAAACTTGTTTTTTCACAGACTCTCCTGGAAAATGGGGACTGATACAGGTTTTGTCTTCATTGGTTTATGCCAGGCACAATAGGCAAAATTGCGTGTTACAAGCAGGGATGATGAACAGACTCTCAGGGGCAAAGGGCCTAATTACAGTAATGCACTTCCCCTGCTCTGACACATGAATCAATACACACTGGTAGTAAGTTGTAGCCCTGTATTGCTTCCAAAAATTGTGCCACTTGTATTCCTCAGGTAGTGTGGGCAGCACTCTGGATCTCTTTCAACTTACATATCCTATTCAGAGAACCACTGCTGTGCAGCCAACAGGATGAAAATGTTTACCTTAAGATTGTTCTTTGAATGAAGATGCAAGCTGCTTTTATGCCTTTATTAAAACAAAAAAGTTTCCCCCTTCCGAAGTTTTGCTGTGCTTTGTATGCAGTCAGCTACTGTAATTTACCCTCCTGTTAAGTTCTTATATAAGCTGCAGAAAGCTTAAAAGGTTGTAGCTAGGTGGCTTCTGTTCCCTGCCCACAGTCATCAAATTACATCAGAAATGAAGTCATGTAATTGGCTTTGCCACCCAACACACAGATTTTAAGATTGCACTTATGTGTAAGTGGATTTGGCATCATTTACATTACAGGGAAGACTTGCTTCTGTACACACCTCCTCTCCTTCCCATTCCTGCACTCTCTTTTTCTCTCTCACACGTACATACACATGCTTTTACTCAAGAGATGTTCAATATGTATAATGTTAAATTTCTTTGACCCCAGGCCATTAGCCCTTCTCAGGACAGACCCAATAAACAGCTGAAACGGCTCAGAGTTTTAGGCATCTGATCTCTGGAGAAAACATCAGAACTCTGCAGAAGATGCCTATGCCGTAAGGAGTGAGGTGAAGGCAAGTCAGAGCAGCAACCTACAGAGCCTGCAGGCTGACCCACTGAGTGCCCCTGTATTGTAAGGAGTGTTTGCTCTGCAACAGCAAGCAGCACCGAGCCCCCCTGGCACACAGACTGCTGCTGGATGATGCCTTCCTTCATCCATGATTTTCAATTAGGAACCACCGCAACCTCCTTCTCCTTTAAAATACAATTGAGAAGAGGGCAACTGCCCACCTCTCCTGTAACAGATCAGTTTCAGAGCACTCAGAGATACAACTGAGATACTCAGAGACAGGATGTTGAGGAATGCATTCAGTTTGAGCTGCAGGGCGAGCTCTGGGTGGCAGGAGCCCAGGCATGATTAATGCATTCATTCAGTTATTAACTCCTTTATATAATTTTCTAGTACTTCTCTCTAGTATGCTTCTTTCAGAGCACAGTTTATTACACTTCTGTAAACACCATTAAACACGAGTTATCTGTTATATGCACACCTCTGAGGTAACATTAGCCAAAGAAAATTTCTCATTACTTGAAGTGTGAGTCAGACAGAAATCCAAGGGAGATATCCATACACCCTTTGGAAATCAGGCCTACCAAGGCACTTGCCCAAGTGACATGGAACACGTGGCCCTTTGTAACTGCCCATCACTTCCACAGCTGACAGGATAGCTGTGAAGCTCAGAATTGCTTTGCAGTTTGATCTCCTCTCAAGAAAAACGCCGTGAAGGAAATACATAACATACATTTTTCTATCTTTATGCCTTCACAGACAGAACAACCTGCTCTCATGTCACAGTTTGCTACATTCAAGGAAATATCATAATAACTAAATTCTCAGGAGCTGAACCACTGTGGTCTTTACATGGGTACTTAGGCATCCCATTTTCTCAGCTAAATTCCACCTGGTCGATAACATGTTACCTACTTAAGCCTCATGCTTGAAGGTCATCTGCACTGTAGTATGTGCTGGTTGAAGCGTGGCATTTCCGTGGTTCCTTTTCACAGACTAAGGAAGTGACAAGCACCTGAAACAAACAGTCCAAATGTGAATAAACTTGCACAGTATTCATTTGTACAAATAAGCCATTTTCTATAGTCTTACAGTCAGCATAAATATTTTGCTTCCCCTAATACACTAAGTTTCTGTATTATTACTTCGCATTTAAAATATTGTGAACTGAAAGCTCATGTCAGAATTATTAATATTTTTTTTAAAAAGGGATGCTACTTTATTTCACGTTCTTTCAAATAAATACTTTGGAGAAATTGTGAATACCTGTTCTTGTCCTTGGGCACTAGAGGTCACCAGTGGTACGGACACGAGGAAAGGGATTGGTTTTATAGTCCCCAGTAGTACAGAGGCCTCAATCCCCCTCCTGTGACTTTCATGTAAGTTGTTACTGGAAGTCCTTTGGCATCTCGAATTTTGGAAGAGTGAGATTAAACCATTTCTTTCAAGCGCACTATGTCTCAGATGTATAGCTGTGTATCTCTTTGAAAGGGATGGGTGTTTCTTGAAAATATGATTTATTCATCCCTCTGATACTTGAGAGTTCCTTGGCTGATACCTGCTGTATTTGAGCTCTGAGTAATGTTGTTGAGACAGAACCACAGAACACCCAGCAGCAACACATGTTGTTTCAAATGAAATAGCATGGTCCATTTGAAGAAAGAAACAGTGCTCCTTTACTGGTTCCATGTGTGGCGTGTGAAGGGGTCACTGAAGCAGAACGTTCAAGAACATCAGCTGCGTTTTTTGACTAAGAGACTACACCATCTTTAAATACATTCATTTCTATGAGTGATGCTTATGACAAAACCCCCCAAGTCCTCTTGCATATGAAGAGGCTCAGAAATGCTTAGAAATCTATGCTAGAGCACAGCTACTCCTTAGAGAAAATATATCCAGATTTTAACCACTAAAAGATGGAAATTTGCTTAAAATATTTTTATCAGATCAGTAGTTAAATTTAACAACCATCAAGTTTATATACTCTATCAGCTATTTATATAATGCGTGATACCAATATAATCCAAAATAAGAAGCAGGTTTTTTCAGCAATGATTCATTTTATAAAAGAGTTGGACTGGTACAGTGCAATAAACATATAATGTGCAATAAACATACTGCTGCAGTTCTGGTGACTGACTATAATCAAACAATTCTACCTAACAGAAAGTCTTCTTGGTGCATTGAAAGTTATCACTGTGTTAAATATCAAGTCAAAGATTGTTTTGTCAAAGGATTTCATAAGATTTTGGATATTAAACCTATCACAGACTGAAATTTTGGTGGAAAGTCTATTGAAACTCTATAGACCCTGAAATCTGCAGTAGGTAGCAATACCACACAGGCTTTTTTCATGCTTGCTTTCTTCACCCAGGTTTCATCTGGCTTTGAACTGCTTCTACTTTGAGGTGCAGCACATAAAGAACTCTTAAATGATGCAAAGTTAAAAATTATGCCGGCAGGAGGAATCTTACCCTTGAAAGAAATAAAAACAACTGGACACTATGTGCTATGTATTTTCACTACTTTGTTTAAAATAGCGTATTGATGTACTTAAAACACTTCAGATCTGTGTGTTATTTATGATGCTGTAAACATACAGAAAAGCATGAAAGTCACATTTTCCACTGCATCCAAGGAGAGATATTTAAAATTACAGCTATTGGAAATCTGTTTTATGAGCTGTGTGAAAGGTGTAGTCAAATGCAGTGCTATAAACTTTGGCCTCAATACTCTACATATAGCAACTCCTAGATAGTGTTAATGAAAAGAAAAATCAGACTAGATGGAGACTTCTGGCTGCATTCTGATTTTTCTACATTCTTCTGAAAGGAATGTGAGAGCATATGTGAATCTAGCTCACATCTTATAGATCCTTGTATGCAAGACACAAAATCAGAATACTGCAGTATATAAGTTAACACACTACTTGTGATCAAAGGTAAGCAGGGAAGACAGCTCAGCTCAGCAGGGAGGAGTATCAAGGGGGTTTGGGAAGCTTTGTGAGTCAGGCATCAGATCTGGGGCACTTTGTGGAATGCCTTTTCTTATGAGCTCCTGCAGCTTCTGCTCATGGGCTTTTTTCCCTTCTCTCCTCCGCCCCCTTCTCTCACCAGCCCACAGCAAATGTCAGCTGAGTGTAAGCGGAGCACAGGGTGGCATCCCTACAGTACTGCCATGTCTGTGCCCAACCCAAGGCACCTCTTCCACCAGGACCAATACACAGTGGAAGAAGGAAGCACCAGCAGCAGCTGAGAACTGCGCTTGCATGGGGAATTCACCATGGGACAAATCTAATCACTTTCAGGTTCTTTTGGGCAACCCATCTGTGCAACACAGCATCAATACATATTAGATATGGTCTTCACTGCCCACTGAATTTGTCCAGTAAGTCTGAACTGGACTTATATAAAGAAATGGGATTTTTTCACTTAGTTAAAAACATTGGTACCTTTGAAGAAAGGGATTATGAGATGCAGCTCTGAAATCCCTCTACAATAACAAGAAGCTAGCTTTCACCAGGATCAGTTCTCTCTTGCCTGTACCCTATATTCAGGGAAGTGCGTGTTCTATAGTCACTCATGCTGGTGCTGGCACAACATAGCAAACACAGGAAGGGACGGATGGGACAAACCCTTCTGGCAAAAGTCTGAATCAGCTTGACCGAAAAGTCATCACTGACCTGCAGCATGTATTTTATGAATATGCAACATGAAAGAGAGAAGTTGGCTTGAGAGCAAGCCTTAAATTTCCCCTTTAATGTAAAACATCCAGAGGTGTTGATATTCAGGATGTGCTACTAAGCTCATCCCATGCCTTTGTGGATGTGGGTCTCAGCAGAGGGCAAGGGTATTAGCATATGAGATGGGACTATGTAGCTGGGTTGGAAGAACCAAGGAGTTTTTCTTTGCTGATCTCAGGGAAGCTTCTGACATTTTTACTGTAGTAATTTACTGCAGTTTTCATATTTGGTGAATATATGTAGGTCCTGGAAAAGCTCTTCTGTATTTACATAAATCTACTATAAACAAGGCGCATTTACCTTCATCCACCCATCATATAGTTATGGAACTAGAGGAAATAAATATTGGAACTGGCAAATATAGTATTTTATCCCTCTGGTCCCTTCCCATTTTCTTAACTTTCATCCTCTTCCAAAATTATGTTTCTATTTCAATTATTCAGCTCTTTTGTTGTTTTGCTTTTTTCCCCCCCTTAAAAATGTCTTTTTGGTGAGAAGCTACGTTCAGCTGGAAAACAGCTGAATGTAAAACAGTAGAATGTATGTTTGGGTTGGTAAACTCAAGAGGTGGGCTGGTTTTCTGACTCTTTCCCCTAAGCAACCGAAACCCCCACCGGTTTCCACAGGGGATCAATGCGTTTCTCCAGTCCTTACAGCCTTGCTCTACCTGCTGACCGTGCAGAGTAAGGCAGTTTATTTGGGCATTTGTGGCTCTCCCTATAGCTTGCAAGTAGCACCCCTCACCTGGGTCTGTGTCTGTGCTCAAAGAAAAGAGGCTGCACTCGGTGCTGACCCAGAGGAACCGAGATGCTCGTGTCTCCTGAGAGCCCTGGCTTGCTGAGTAAGCCAGGGTAAATTCTGGCACAGATAATTTGCTTAATCTTGAGATCTGAGCACACAGCCGCACAGCATCAGGGAGGTGACAGAGGTGCTCCAGAACTCCCTGTGAGCCTTGTCCAAGAACCTCAGCATGCGTTTCCAAAGTTGTTAGGGTTTTCCACCAGACTTGTGCCATACCAGGAGTGAAGTTAACCATCACGGTTACCTTTGCTGTCAGAGCCCCTGCAGTCCAGGCAGGAATGCAAGTATAGGCTGATAGCCAGCTATCCTCACACTGTGTAGTTGCTGGACTTCAGGAGAAATCAACTTGTAACACAGAGACTATGTTGGTGGGGGAAGGGACAGCACTCTCTCCATGGCCACCCACCGCCTAGAAAAAGTCTGGCAACAGGGGTGTTATTCTTGTTCCATTGGCAATCGTGGGACTTCTGCTAGACTTGATCCTAAATGAATGCATTTTTCTGACCCAGAGTCCTTTTATGTGGTTCGGTATGGAAAAGTGCCATGGTATTTGTCACAAAAAGTCCTCGCTGGCTAATCTGTTTTTAGGATTGTTGATGGTTTATAAATTAGAATTATTAGTCAAACACTGCTCTGTGTGTGCAAACTCCTAGCACAGATTGGGCTATAGGGCCAGCATGGAACCACCTTTTTATCTATGGCAACTTGTTTTGGCAAAAGAGAAGGGGTACGTAAGCAATTTACCCCTGACACGTACTCTAACAAATCTTAGTCATTGTACCGGCCACAGAACATTTCTACATCTCCAGTAAAAGTGAACTTCTTGGATGCCAAAACTTTGGAAGGTTCCATTTAAATATGCCATATGCTCTGTGACAACTAACTGCCTTATTTCTCTCTGTGTTAAACATAAGAGGGGCACATTAACAATTTAAAGCTTAGAGAGGTAAAACTAGATGAGTCTGCTGGTTCCCTTCAATCAAAGCAGAAGTCCTTCAGTAGTGCATCAGCCTGCCTTTCCAAGGCATGCAAGATGCCCATCCTAGAGCTGAGCTGAAAGAGGCATTTAGAGGTGAAGAACCCTTCATGGGTTCATGATCATAAATCCCAAGTCAGGAAATTTCTGTTACTGACAACAGACTGAAAGAATGAGAAAATGAAAGTTGGCAGAGGCGCTTATGCACTACCATGTGTTACTGCGCTAACCCGACTTCAAGATGTCGCACTGCCAGATTCTCTTACTCCCTTTGTATTCCAAATTCTTTGCTCATCCAATTAGCATGAGTAAAATTATATATAAATATACATATAATGCTAAATTCTATGGCACGTGTAGATCTGAGTCTTGAGCTGCAGAACATTTAAAATAGCAGGAATGGCTCAAATCATATATATCCTGTAATTTTTTTGTCATTCTACACCAAGCTGGGTTTTAGAGCCCCAACTGCACACTCTGAATGCAACTTCTTACATTAGAATATTCTTGAGTAATTGCGGAGTTGATGATAAAGCTAAATCCAATATGGATTAATTTTTTAAAATCTGGAAATATTTTTGCCAATGTTCCTCTCTGCCCCTAAAATTCAAAGCTTGAAACTCAGAATGGGCAATTTCACCAAATCTGAAAGAAAAATTCCATGTTTGCTGCTCCTGGTGCCCTCAAAGTAGGCCACTTCCAGTTGGATGATGTTTCAACTGGAACGTGTACTACTGCCATGTGAAAATCTGTCCCTGCAGTTTTGATAATTATTTTTTGCATTAGACTGGGGTTTTTTTTTCATATCCACATAGATATTCACAGCTTTAGGAGAGTGACTTTCTTGACCCATAGGTTTTATGGTGATGGAATTAAAATTCTGCACATTCTGCTCTTTTTCTGGGAACACTAACTACAAAATTAATACAATATGCAAAACAACAGACCAATCTAAAGATCAAATGAGGGGGTAGGGGGGAATCCACCAAACTCAAACTCCTGTTTACACTGATTTTAACTCCATGGAGAACTTTATTTGCCATTCCTCCAACTAAATTTCATTTAAGAACCTACTAAATATATTTGCTTTGATAGGTCTTTCAGCCAAAGGATTTCACTCTTCTTTTCTTTTACATGACAACCTGAAATGTGTTATTTGTTTTGTGTTTGGCAAAAGATACTAGAAATATTAAAGTGTTTGTTATTCGCAGTCACATTAGAATGAGAGTTATGACAGCTTCTAACTGCCTCGAATTTATGCAAAAGTTCTTCATTTAGCTTTCTATGTACATATGTACGTGTGTGTACATAAAAAAATAACTACCACAGAAACACAGAATATGCTGAGTTGGAAGGAACCCACAAGGGTCATCAAAGTCTAACCCTTACCCATGCACAGGATCATCCCCAAGAATCACAGCACGTGCCTGAGGGTGTTGTTCACATGTTTCTTGAACTCAGACAGCCTTGGTGCAGTGACCACTGCCCTGGGGAGCCTGTTCCAGTGTCAAACCACACCCCCCTGAGTGAAGAACCTTTTTCCAATATCCCAACCTAAACCTCCCCTGACACAACTTCAGGCCACTCTATCGGGTTCTGTCACTGGTCACTGCAGAGAAGAGATCGGTTCCCCACGGAACTCCACTAGTGACAGGTCACCAGTCTGATGTTACCCCAGTCACTATTACCCTCTGTGCTGGACCTGTGAGCCAATTTCTCACTCACTGCATGATGTGTTTATCCAGCTGTGTGCTGGACATTTTGTCCAGAAGGATCCTGTGAGAGACAGTATTAAAAGCTTTACTGAAATCCAGAAAGATTACCTCAACTGGCTTCCCTTGATCAACTACACAGGTTACCTTGTCATAAAAGGGTTGATAAGCAGGACTTTCCTCTCCTGAAGCTGTGCTGGCTTTGACCAATGACTGTGTTGTCCTTCAGGTGTTTTTCAATACTTCCCAGGATAATCTTCTCCATAATTTTACTGAAGTGACACTGACAGAACTCTAGTTTCCAGGGTCCTCCCTCCTCATCTTCTTGAATATTGGGACAACATTCGCCAGCTTCCAGTCAGCTGGGACCTCTCCAGATTTCCAAGACCGCTCAAAAATCATCAAGAGAGGTTTTGCAATGACATCAGGAGATCTTTGAGGACTCTGGGATGAAACCCATCAGACCCCATAGATTCGTAGGGATCCAGCTGGAGCAGCAGATCAGGCACACTTTCAGGGTCAACTGGGAGTTGATCATTCTCACAGTCACGGTCCTCCAGCTCAGGGCACTGAGACACCCTTGGTCCATCATCTGTGTCGAAGACAGAGGCAAAGAAAGTGTTAAACACCTCTGCCTTGTCTCTGTCCCTGTTTGTGAGGTAAGATATATAGATGATATAGATATAGATATAGATATAGATATAGATATAGATATAGATATAGATATAGATATATACACACGGTATATATAAGTATAAAAGGTCATTTTCCAGACAATTCTTCTAGAGGATTTGCCACAGATGCTGACAGAAACAAGGCTACAGATCTATATAAAGAAGTGGTAAATCTATAGTGGTAACTTCTCCTTGCCAAAATTTGTTGGACGGCTTCTCATGTAAAGGAGGGTGCTAAAGTAGTGACTTGAATTGTCTGAACCTTCATCTTGCTTTGCAGCAAGAACTCCACACCATTTTTAATCCTTTTCACCTCTCAGGGGAGAAAGGCTCCTCAGAACTTCTCTCAAAGATGCACCACGGTCTGAATGGAGATCAGCCTTCCCTGGATTTCTGGGCAATGGAGGCATTACTGGCATAGTGTGAAAAGAAGGAAATGCTGTCTTTCCCTAGCAGTGTTTGATGTTTTTTCATCTAGCACTATCAAAAGCTAAGTAATGACGCACAATTAAAAGAATTAACTTCTTGTGAAGTCTGACAGTGGAGATGTGCTCAGCTTCTCAAACACAAACACACAAACTCCCTAGAAGCGTGATCTGCAACAGTGCCATTTAATGTCTTCTCATTAACATTCTTGTTTCCTTGATATCAAACTTTCTAAAAGATGTGTCTGCACAGACTAATATGAAACCTGTTGCATCAATAGGAGGCAATATGTGAAACTGAGCCCGTGTTCTACATGTGCAGAGTAATACAATATACACAGAGTACCAACCTACCGTCTGCTCTACCATGGTAAGTGAACCTGTCTTATCCTTGTCTACAACCACAGCTAATTGAGGCTAAGCAACCATTCATTTGCATCTTTGATGCACATTGTCAACAACACGGGATTTTCAAAGTGTTAGCAATGTTAAGACATCTGCAGACACAAAGCACTAGTTTATTTTTTTCTAAGAAAGTGAACTGAAAAGAAAAACCTAAATTGTTGAAAAATGCACACTCACAGATTGCCATTTACATTAATCGGCTGTATCTACCACATGAATCTACAGAAGAGCTGAAAAAACTCAGAGCCGATAAAGTGATCAGGGCTGAATTTGGGACATTAACTTGGTTGAAATATTTCCTGCTTTGTTTGGTCATTGTTGGTTGGGGTTTTTTTGTTTTTGTTTTTGTTTTTTTGTTGTTGTTGTTGTTTTCATGATTTAGTTCAGTCAGTCAGCCCAAGCTAAGATTGTACTTTTTTTCAGCATGGACACAGCTCAAGTATCAAGGGTAGTGGTGACTAATACACTCACATTTTTCCAAGTCTGGCTAAGCCTGTATGATCTTTCTTTTCTTTCTTTTTGACAACCTCTCTCCTCCCTTCATATAAAACACTCTCTAAAACATAAGTTAGATCCTGAAAAAGGGAATTTCATGACTGGACAGAGGTACACTGGATTTAAAATACAAAAATTCCTAATTGCTTACAAGCCACTGCCTCACTCATAGTTTAAAACTGTTCACAAGAAAAGGAAAGGAATGGTCAGCATATGTTATGGAAAGAATGAGTGACCCTGGTGGAATGGGTATCAGAGACCATGTATATTGCTTACCGGCAAGACATCTGTTTTCAACTATGGGACTTTTATTCAAAAGCTGATGAATAAAGCCTCATGATATCTAAGTACCATTTTTAACTCTTGTGACAGTCACAGAACTTCTCTAAATGTCCTTCCTATCATCCTGCACTGGTGATGTTGCCCAAGTCAGCCTGTTTGCAAACTATACCGCAATCACTGTATGTACATGTTTGATTGACTTCTCACTTGGTGTTGCTACTACTACATTTCAGTCATCAGGTCATGTTAGGCCACCATGGACCTAAGTCCAATTAATTTAAATACTGAAATTAGACTGGGACATATAAGCAGTATTATATCTCTAAAAGAAATTAACCTTTAGAAATTTCTTCTCCGTTTTGCTAAAAACTTTCCTTCAGAAATACTTACAAGTCTGAAATGTACCTGCATATTGCCTCTGAGTTAGTTTGTTTACATACAGTAACCATCACAACACAGAAAAATCAGTTAAGTATGCATTGAAAGGACAGCCAGATAGATGCAATGCAGACAAAATGCAAATAAGCTCCAAGAGCCAGACCTTTTTTAAACAATAATTCACTGTTATTGGGAGGTAGGAGATGTTTATGGTAGTCTTATCCCAAAGGCCACCACATACAATATTCCCACTGACTTTAATAGTTATAGTAGGTGCAGATTTATGGTTGGGTATAAGGATGTTTCAGTCTTCACCTCTTCACCTCTTATTAGCACTTGTCTTCTGCTTCCTTGCCACAGTTTAAGCAGTCCCAGATGCTGTGCAGTTCCAAAGCTCCCCTCTAGCTTCCCTCCTATAAAATCAGGAAGAGAAGTATCTTATGGAGTAGATCTTAGTGAGTGGCAGAGATGGGGCAGGAGGGCAAAGAGGAAGGATTCTCTATAGAATATGACCTTATGAGCAAAGGATGGTCTTCAGCAAAGATGAATGTAATTTCTTAGTAGGAAAACATAGCAGTGAGGAGTATAATGCATATTAATAACATAAATATCAGAAACATGAAAAAACAATTATAAATTTTCCACTGCCTTCAAGAATGAATCTGCTAAGGCATTTCAAAATTACAGACATTTGGCCAGTTGTAATTTCAGTGATTAGGACCAATGAAACTGTGAAATCTTAATGTAGAATGAAAGAATTTTATTTGAATAAGAATGCATGGAGCTGACTTTATCCTAAAGTTGCTGTTTAAAAAAATATCAGTTACTTTGCTCTAAATCTGGAAGAGGTTCCTGCAAAATGTCTTGGACTGCAGAATAATGTGGAGAAATGGATATAATTATCTCTGGAGAGGAATATATTCTTCTCAGAGTATTACAAGTCCTCCAGTTATGAATGATACTTTCTACAGTGCTGCAATAAACAGGAATTTTTGCTTACCATACTCTAGCTAAAATTAAGAAGGATAGTTTAGTCGCTTTGTCTCTTTTCTATCTCTGCCAAAAGGTCAAGATTCATATAAAGATACACAATCACCTCTCCAGTATTCTTTTTCTTAGGAGCCAAGTGCCTCTCCCTTTTCTGGCAATTACATTCAGACCTCATTATTGCATAGTCAGAGATTCTGCCTTTAATATTACTATTAAAATGGAATGCAGGAGGCAATCTGACAATGATATACACACACCAAATGCCATCAGCATTCTGCTTTGAAACGCCTTCAATTTTTTTCCTAAGCCATTTCTACATCAATAAATAAAAGCCACAACAACAAAAAAATACCTCTTTTCTTATTAGACTGCCAGAGATCCCAAAATCTAGTTGATATCTGGTTCCAATTTGTCTTTGTGGAAAGGAACCCAAAGACTTGCTTTTCTTCCTCCTTGCAGAATGCAGCCAAAACGTAGTCTAACCTGGGTGCACCCACCCACACTCACCAGTGTATGCATTCTAGTCATGACTCGAGTTAATAAATTTGATTAGCTCCTACAGTACTCCAAGCCAGCAGCCCACAAGGCAGGTTCAACAAATACCTTCGCTTCACTCACTGCTCTCAGCAGACCACCAAGGCTCTAGTTTGTATTTTTAAACCTGGGTTAAATTGTGGCATAACCACAAACCATTGTATGCGATTAACAGTGGGGTTCCAATGACTGACTGACAAACAAAATCTTAGCACACTGAGTCTGCTTCTCCCAGTAGTAAACACATGTTATTAATGAAATGATTCTAACAGGCTACACAATTGGAAGCTTTTTTCTTGATTGACAGACTATGCCTTTCTTAAAAGGCCAAATAAAGAGGGGGTGAAGAGTACACTTGTATTTTTTACTTTGTGAAGTAAAGACATAAAACTACTGCAATATTTTCTTCATTCAGTCCCAGCCTAATGGGATATTCCTCTGGCCAGTCACTGAGTGATACATAACCTTGATACATAAGTTGTTTCTACGAACAGAAGGGACTGGCACCTTAAAAAAATGATGCCTTCCAATCTCTATTGTTCCCTTTCCACTGTGGACCCACTCCTCTGTCATCACTGACATAGCTTACCAGGAGAACAGCTGACTGGGGGAAAAAAAAGATGTCATCATACATGCAGCACGAAATCACTACACCATCATTCAAATCTGCTGTGGACTAGTCCAGTATAATTGCCAGCTCGCTAAACTGGACTGGGTATGGAGCAGCAGGATGAAACAGATGGGCTCGCTCATTCATAGACTCTGCAAGTTCATACTCTTCAGAGGAAACAGCAATGGCCAAAAAACAGGATGAGAAGTGTCACACAATTTCACCATGCCTTCTTTGTTTCCACAAGGAGCGGATGAAATACATACCCAATACATCTTTACTGAAACAAATTCATACCAAAATTGTCATCACAACTGTCAAGGCCCCTAAATTTGACCTATTCAGGCACGGGATTCAGTTAGACATTCAGTAGCTGTGTTCTTCAGGCTATGAAACATCCCTTCCTACTATAGTGTTTCCCTTGACTGTTCATATATGCTACTACAGTGTCATTTGCCAGCCTGGAGGACAGAAAGAAGAAGCAGGAGTTTCTGGCAGTGCTGCTGCCAAAAGATAAAAAATGCAAGTTGAACTTTAGCCTCACTCTGGTGAAATGGCGCCGACTTACGGGGAGTTCACACACCTGAATTATCATTACACCCAACAACACAGTAACACACACGTGTACTCTCATGGTAAACTTGCTCTTGTGCTCAAATAGGAGGTTTGTAATATCTGCCCTACACAGCCCATCATGCCAATCTGTACAGCAGAACTGCTGTCCTTACACCACATGCTTGGCCTTGAGTGCTGCAAAGAGAAGATGGGATAAAATGCTTGACATTCAGGGAACAGAAGAGCAGTGTTTTATACTGAGAACATTCAGCACTCTACTAACAGCACTCTCTCATTTTTAAATATTTTTATATGAAATATACTAAAAGAAACCATCAATATTAATATTGCTATTTTGAGGTTATGACAAGAAATTGTTCTCTTGCATCACCTACATGTGAATGGAAATTTTGTTGGAGTAAACAATTTTCATGGGATTCACTGTTTCCTTTCAAAGAAACAAGCTGTGAATGCTGAAGGGAGACTACTTCCATGCAAAAGGTCAGAGTTCATGTTAGAGCAATCTGTCACAGTTGAGTCAGTGATATTTCCATGCTGCACTATTCTCCCTGTACGTGGTATGCAGCGTGCTGAACTGCCTGAATTGGTATGGTCAGGCTAGAAAAGGGTTTCCTTGCTCACTTTTTATAATTTATTATTGACCTCCCTCTTGGAGGCACTTCTCACATCTCCCAACTTTGCAGCCTTCTGGGGCAGAAGAGTAAATTTTTGTGTTGGAGGGAACAGAAACACAGAAAGGGAAGACTGAAGGGAATGAAATGTACAACAGAGTTGGTGCAGTCAGGAAGGATTATCTGTCAGGTTGTGATGCTGCCTTCTTCTAAAGGTCCATGAGGGATGCTATGGATTTCCTCCAAACAACTAATTCAGACTTTCCTGGATGGTTTCTCTAGTCTGATGTGTTCTCTGTGTTTATGCACCCACTCTTGTCCTTATTCTTTCCTGCTCACGTGGGAATAAAATTATTCTTCCTCTACTGAAGAGACCCAAACTGGAAGGCCGGTTGTTATTATTGTTCCCTTTTTTTGTGACTAATATATAGCCACAGGCTTAACCTAGAAGTTCTCTTTAGATTCCGCTCCGGAGGATCATCCTTCCCAAGAAGAGGATAATTCTTCTTCAAATGGAACTTCAAGGAAAGAGATAAATTGTATTTTGCCTGCTTAATTAGTGTTCCATTGTCTTCTGTTTCCCTCATTAATAACAGAGTGGCAAACAAGACTCCTCCGCCTTCCACAGAGAAGAGGAGGAATGGCAAAACAATTGAAAATGATTCAACTATAAATTGCATTAAACTCTAGACTTAAGCAGGGATTTCAGTCAGAGCACTTTTGAATCACTCACAGCATGGGATATTTCAAAATAAGGTGACACCCTCACATTAAGTCTTAGAAATTAATAAGTAACGCTCTTAAAACTTAAACTTGTTGAAAATAGTTACAATGGGAATAGTGACATAAATGAACCAGCATAAATGTCAATACTAATTTGCATTATTATACAATAAGAATCATGTTAAAGGCAATCTGAGATATTGATAACCAGGGATTCCTGCCTCTCAGGGACCAAGGAGTGAGAATATGAAGTCTGCGTTTTATTGCTCCAGCTTGGCTGGCTCTGATGAGGGCTTGGTTCTCCTATCATAAAGCACAGGCACATCCTGTTGTCAATTAGGCTCACCGGCATTCCCTGGCAGCGCCATTGGGCCCCTGGGATGTTATATCGTTTGTTTTGCTATGTAAACATCATGAAGTAATCCAGGCAGTGAAGGACACAGATGAGCAGGCAATTTGCAGCATACTAAGTAAAGGAATAAAGGTCTGTGAGTGAGAGACAGAATAAATAGTAACAACATCCCAGGGATATAATATCTGCTGCTCTGGAGTCATTAAAAATACATACAAAAGAAAGTTAAGGGACTAATTAAAATAAAATACATCTGTGTTTTGCTTCTGTGGGAAGACAAGAGAAGGACTTCCAGTAGGGGGAAAAAATTTGATCTAGTTACTCACTTTGACTTTAGCACACTTCAAACACAGATTCCAGATGGGGGTTTTTTTATATATAGCATCTAATCTTGGACCTTTTGACTGGGCCTCGAATCAGGTTGTGAACCCAAACATTCATTCTGTACCTGTGCATTTGTCTGTGCTGTGAAAGTAAAATGTAAGATAATGTCTTTAGACACATTTTAATTGTAGCAACTTAGGTCCTCTTGTTTGAAAATGCAATCCCATACTGTATCTGAAAAATCACTCTATTTGTGATACTACCATAAACTTGTACAAAAATGGGACTGCAGCAGACTTAAGAATGTGCTCCTGAGACTTTCTTCCTCTCATTTTGGACACACAAAAATGAGATATGCAGGATGTTTAAAAGCTATCAGAGTTCACTGATCAAAGAAAACATAGAAATCCATGTTTATTAACAATGGTTGTGTTTAAATAAAACTTACTACAGCACACCGACATCAAAATATTTCCCTCAGTCCCTTGGTGCTCCTTGTTTATGGCATTCAGCATAGAAAGCCCTTCCCACCCTTTAATTTATAAATAGTGCTTGGCTGATGGTAGTTTTCTATTATCAGTTTTACAACAGCATGTCATTGTGTCTTTGAAATTTCTAGATAACGCTGTGCAAAAATTGCATGGTTTACTGTTTGGAGCACAGGCTCGAGAGCTAGCATTCCTGGTTTCTCTTCCTCTCCCTGTCAGCACTTTGCAGTCTGGCTGTGGCCAAGCTGCTCATCTTCTTTACTGTTCGTTCTGCTACATCTGCCATTATCCCGATCCTTCATCCACCTTCATTTTGGATAGGTGCAAGCAGTTTTCCGGAGTTTTGTCTCACAACTTACAACAGAATAGAAACTACTGAAGGGAGGCATGGAAAAGATACGCTCTGTCCCAGTGGATTTTCTTGTAGAAGGAAAGACCAAAGATTGCACAGGAAATAAAACTCAGGCAGCAATGTGACCAACCACATGCACTATCCAATACAGCCAGGAAGGAGCAGCTGAGCACTCAGAGTGAAAAAAAGTGGGAAGAGGGGATGTGGAGATGCATGGCAAAGAAAGAAATCCAGCAAATATAGAGAGGAAAAAGCTTAAAAACAAAAAAAGTACAGTAGAAGCTTCCATTCTCACATAGAGCTGGCCCTGCTGCTGTTCTTCCTCCCATAGTCAGGGTAGTCAACAACCAGCTGCCCACGATTACCTGGTTGTGGCTGATCAATTGGCAAGGTCTGGAATGGAAGGTTTCCTTGAGCTGCTTGACAACTGAATGTAGCTCTATAGCAAGAGCTTGGACATCTATCTCACAGACGGCATTCAAACTGCTTGCTAGGAATTATCATCAGTGTTTAAGTTTTCTCTCCCACTCATTTAGTCCAAAGAGAACGAAGATGTCAGCTCCCCCTTTGAGAAGGCCAATGCCAAAACACAACACAGAGCAGGCATCTTTCAAGGTTTTTTTGTAATCTTTTAGTAGGGAAACTTCTGAGGCCTCAGTAAGCAATAATATTGGAAAAGAACCGGAATCTCCTTCTTTTGCTTAAAATCATCCCACTTTTTATATAGAAATGGGAGCTCAGCCTGCTAGAAAAGACTGAAAGGCAGGTCACTACTCGAGAGACAGTGAATTGATGGGGAGGTGGGGCACACACAGATTCAAACATAACATTTTTCTTTAGTTCACACAATGACAGCATAAAAATAGATTGTTTTATGACAGTGCAAGCAATGGATCTGCCAAGCTGAATTTAAACTCAGCTCCATAACGGAATTATATCCCATCAAGTGGCATGACATGCAATATTTCATTTGCTGGCTCACTACTACATTGTCTGTGAGAAAACATAAAACCAGTATCTTTGCAGACTCTATTATTTATATATTCTGAAACTACATGGTATTAATTAATCAGAAAGGAAGGCAGAATTCTTATATGAAATTTTTTTTTTCCATTTCAATCCTAATTAAAACAAGCTGAGCTTAAAAATTGTAAGAACTGATCATGATGACTAATTGGAAAAGAGGAAATGGGAAATACACTTAACCAAAAGACTTCAAATTGATTCACCTTTATTATTGCTTCTTTTTTCCCAAATGAATAATGGAAAGAATTTTTTCCAATTAATTCATCTTCTATTCATAAAATTGAGTAATTAAAATGTTATGTCCTTTCTATTTACTATTGCATTGGAGAATAAAGTTTCAGAATATGACAGTTAGTTTCTAGTTAGATAAATTATTGCATTGCTTCAAAGCTATCCAGAAACCCCACCTTCCCATGCTGGCACTATACAGCTCTTGGGATTTCCAGAAGAGAAGTAATGCTAGCAAAGATGTCCTTGTATGAGCATATATTCCATATTTTTCACTAATATGTCTACATATTTATATTCCTCAGCTGGTAGAGTTTGGTAAGATAATTGTTCATATTGTTCAACCCTTTAAATAGCTGATTTAAATCACAGAAACACAGAATCACAGAATAACTTGGGTTGGAAGGGACCTTAAAGATCATTAGTTCCAACCTCCTTGCCATAGGCAGGGAAACCTTTCACTAGACCAGATTGCTCAGAGCTCCATCCAACCCGGCCTTGAACACCTCCAGGGATGGGGCATCCACAACTTCCCTGAAACAACATACGTCTTGGAGCAGAAAATAAGCATGATGTTCACAGTTCTGAAGGTGGTCAATGTCCGGTCTGAAATGGTTACGTAGTTTACTGCATTCTATCAATATCCAAAACTGAAAGGATTCATCAACAATTATTGCCTAGTCAATGAACATATTTCTAAGGTACAAAATTGCAAACTATGTCAACGTGCTGAGCAAGATCCATGTTTGTGAAACTCGAGCCAATGAAAAGCATAGTAGCAGAGCAATACAGTGTCAGAGAAATATTATAGTTGGCTCCTATGATATGTACCTTAGTTTTTCCATTAAAATGTTTTTGTTTTTTTTCTGTTAGAACAGGAAATAAAAACTGATGACAAATCTATCGGCCAGCTGACTGCTAACTCAGTTTAGATCTCCAGTGCCTGGAAGCAGAGGAGGATGACTTTCTTTAGAAACACATTATGACTATTTTAATTTCTGTGTTAAATACCTAATAGACATATGTCATATTGGCTGGGGCTCAAAACTCTTGGCAAACCAGAGGAGATTTTCTTGGTGGTAGAGACAGAGATGAAGTTGTGTCTTCCCTAGTCTTGTGGAGCTGCTCTCCTGCCCTCCACATCTCTAACTCTTCCTAAATAAGCACCCCAGATCCCTGCTGAGAACATTTCACATGACAGGCTCCCCCACTGTATCCACATAACATTCCAGCCCTTCTTCCAGCTCTTTCTCAGAAGACTTAGCAATTAGGACAGAGAGAATAGCTAAGGAGAAACAATCCAGGAATATCTGGGGGAGGACACTGGAACAGAAAGAGAAAAAAATGAGTCACTGCATTCCCTGTGCCATCTGGCACAACTCCTCTGGGGGTGTTCCTCGGGTGGGACCCCGTGAAGACCTGTTTGCAGATGAGTACCGGGAAATAACAGCTTTTCCTTAATTTCCTTTCAGTGTTGAGTTTCTTCATTCCTTCGTAGGCTGTATTTTAGCCCACCAGATGAAATATTTCTGCCAGAGCACTCTGTGTACCTCCTGGGCTCAGGGGATGCAGTTACAAGCTGTCTGTCATTTACTACTTGCTCCAGAGGAATCCAACTGTCCAGAGAGATGTTTGATTTGCTTTGCTTTCTCCAGAGCATTTCTCCAAGAATTAAAGCCTTAGGGGGCTTCTGTTCATTTACTTGGGAAACCAAAGTTTCCAGATCTTCATTGTTGTCTTCCTCCTTCATTTATATAATAATATCATACTTAGACATTTATATACATTGAGTTGCTGTGAGTATGGTGTCATAGAACTCCTGAAAATAAAATGATACACTAGAGGAGGCATTTTTTTCAGACAAAATTTGCAGCAATTAGGACTTTAACTGTGACAATAAAGCCATTGAACTTAAAACACTTACCACAGAGGAAGATAAAACTAAAGGTGTTGAAGGACTTTTATTTTTCTTCTGAATCTATAAAAAAAAAATTGAATCTGTCAAAAAGCATGTTTCTAGTAAAAAGAGAGCACAGAAAACTGAAGTATGCTGATATTAATAAGTTGTTTGAAGTCTTAAAAAAACCCTCCAAAACCTTGCAGAAAACATTTCTCATAATTTTCCACTTCAATACTATTCTAAAGAATATATTACAAGTTGCCACAGATACCATATTCTTCTTTGACCAAAATAAAGACGGAAAACCAGATATGTCTCCTGCAGAAACGTGCCCAAAACCTGAAAATAATTGTGGATCCTCAGTGGCCCACCCACAGACTCAAAAGTAGAGTGAGTAAAAATATTTCTCCCTGGACTACAGTAACTTTTACATATCTTTGATGAAATCAAGATCAGTGTAGCATCCTGCTAATGTAACACAGGCTGTTCACAACAACAAAGCACTCTTAAGAGGTGACAGAGTTCACTGAGTACTGGGCTGGGTCTGGGGTGATTCTGTTGCTGGATGCCCTAATGGTCTACTATAATCTTATAAAATTACTCCACATCTTTGTGCCTCAGAGGAGAATTTGCAATAATACCTTCCTGCCTTTTCATAGTATTTAGTGATCTACATGTGAAAATGCATTCTTCTTTCCATGTGTTTCAGAGTACATAGATTTTATACCATAAATTCTAGAATTTGGTAGATTTTCATACAGTAGGAGAAATCTGCATCTCTTTCTTAGCCAATATTCCAATCCGACTATTGCAACACAAATGTTTTTGTATTGTTCCACTGCTATTCTCTGTAGGACTCAAATCACAAGAAGTACATGTGAATCAACAGGAATATTTGGGGTCCAAGTTTTCAAGTTGTACAGACTGTTCAAGGAAAGCAAATGAAACACTGTCTAGCTGAGAATCTACTTTGAGTGTCCTTGTGGGTATTGGGGATGTCTAAACCCAGTAACATTCACATACTCACAATCAAGAGTCACTGTTTGCAATGTGAGTCTGACTGGCAGAGCTGCACAGACACCTTGACAAGAGCTTATCATGCAACACGGGAGTTTACACCACACTGTGCAATGGCAAAGCCCACTGTGCTCTCTCCTATAGTAAATTCGTCCTGGAGACTCTCAAAGTTTTCTGTATGTTTTCAAGACATTGGGCAAAACAGCAATCCCAGTCTTTTGGACACATTGGATAGAATCTCAGACCACTAAAGACAATGCAAGTAATTCCTACAAATTTAATGGGTTCCTAGCATCTATCAGGGATAAAAGTTTCTTAAAATTTATTTTGAACACCAGTGCTTTAAAAACACTCACTGGAAGCACATTAAACCAAGGCTTAATTATTAAAACAAGTGAAAGATTTAAGGAATATCATTTTATCCCTACAGACTTTTAAAACAGAAAGTATCTTCCTATGTAAAACATGGAGAAGTGGATGAATTTTAGAAGGGCCATGGCCATTTTGTTATTTGGAATCTGCATTACGTAACAAGGACTACAGACTTGCAGAACTGGGGATTAAGACAAAGAACTGACTGCAAGGGGACACTGTAAGACTTCAGCTCTTCACACAGTTGAAATTGCATCAAGTACCCCTTCCTTGGCCTTTCTTGTTCGTTTTTAAATACCGATTGGGTTTTGGCACTTCTTTTGAAAGGAAGAGGTTGCGCTTGTCTCTGAAAATTTTCTTCGCTAGCATCTTGCCAGTTGTGCTCATTGTGCTACATGGTGTAATGGAGAAAACAGAGTCAGTCCAGGCTGCTAAACTCATTTTCACTTTCCTGTGAAATAAGCTTTAACCAAATTTTTAAAAGGTGAAAAGCCAGTGCATTAACACAGTAATACAGACTGAGAGGTTCGAAGTCCAGAAATTTAAAATTCTCCATTGTAAAACCAAGTAATACATTAGATGTGATACAGACTAAGCTGCTCCATAAGACACATTTGTTCCAGAGGCTGTTACCCTCCATGGAATGGAATTCTCAAAGCTCTGTGGAGAAAAGCTCTTTTTTACAGGGGAAGAAAATATTTCCTAACGTGAGTATTTACTGGAAATTCTGTAAATTTGTGCCACATAAAGAAGACTGATAACTCCTTTAGTATCTTCAGGAAGGATAAACCCCAAATTCAAAGGGGTGTCACATTGCTTCAAGGCTTTGCTTTGCCTGATCTGGATTAGAACTTGAAGTTTGATCGTAAAGGGAGAAAACTGGGAACTGAACTGACTGGCTTGCAATCACTGAGAAAAGGCATCAACATCTGTTTCTGGTCTTTTGCTGAACAATCCCTTCAGCTGATCATCTGGATTGAAAGCAAATTGGTTTGTTTTCATAGGGCCATTTCTTCCACGTTCAGATAAAACAAACCTCTCCTGTGGGCCTCATGGTTTGTGTTCTGAATTCTTGGTTCACATGGCAGAGATTCTCCGTATTATATTGCTACCATATTATCCATCTTGAAGAACACAAAGAGGACTATGCCTCGGCATGTTTCTGTACATTTCCTTTTCTAGTTTTAAAAGATCTAGTGAAAGCATGAAAATGGGATCCTGATAAATTCCCCATGGTCAAGAAAATATATGTGCGCAAGCATATATTTCTGTATATATAAACCGCATTTGTCAAAGATTTTGGCTACAGCATTCTAGAAGGAAATCCAGTTGTCCTTTACCAGCAAACTCTGCTCCCAGATATGACAAATACTGTAGAGTTCACCTTACAGCCTTGCCTTAGGCATCAGTTCAAGGTTTGGCCATAAGATCCCTCAAAGTTAGTGCCCATGTGCAACTAGAAGTACGTTCAGGTCCCACCTTCAATGAATAGAATAGGAATTAAAATTAGCTTGTAGTCTTATCCCCTGTACACAAGTTTTCTGAAACTTTTCTGAAAGCCTGGACAGGGGGATAGAAAAGTTCTCGGCCCCTCACTTCAAGAAAGACATTGAGATGCTGGAGTGAGTCCAGAGAAGGGCAACAAAATTGGTGAAGGGTCTGGAGAGTAAATCATACAAGGAGGGGCTGAGGGAGCTGGGGTTGTTTATCCTGGGGAAAAGGAGGCTCAGAGGTGACTTTATCACTCTCTACAACTGCATGAAAGGAGGTTGTGGCAAGGTGGGTGTCGGTCTCTTCTCCCAAGCAACCAGTGACAAGATGAGAGGAAATGGCCTCAAGCTGTGCAAGGACAGGTTCAGGTTGGACAGCAGGAAGAATTTTTTCACCGAAAGGGTGGTTAAGCATTGGAATGGACTGCCCGGGGAGATGGCGGAGACTCCATCTCCAAAGTGTTCAAGAAGTGGCTGGACATGGCATTCATGCTACAGTTTAGTTGGCATGGTGGGGTTCGATCAAAGATTGGACTCAATGATTTTGGAGGCTTTTTCCAACCTTAATGATTCTGTGCTTCTGTGAAAATTACAGTTTTAAAAGTTTGTCCTCAAGAAGGGTTTCAATCTCTTGCACCAAAGTAAAATGAAACCATAAAACATGAACCTTAGAGTGAGATTCACATTCTCCTGATTCTTCATGGGACAAAGTAATTCCTTATGAGCAGAAAAATGTCAAGTCATCAGAAGTTTATTTGGGGATACAAAATTACAAATATACATCCATTCTAAAGCTGTGATTTGTTGTGAAATATTTTACTTGAGTGCCTCAATAAATGAAAAGTAAGTTTTCAATTTCTTTACATCTCAGTGGTAATAACAATACAAGAAACAGGAAATTACCAAGTTTATTTTATGGGAAATATATTATACCATAATTTATAAACATGAGCAATTCTATCAAAGATGTTTTTTCTGACCACCCATATAATTTTTCAGGACACTATTAATACGGGACAACTACACTCCAGAAGTTGGTCAGGGAAAAAGCACTATTTTAACATAGTTTAACATATTAATATAGGATGAATGAAACTTCTACTTTCTCATTTTTTATCTCCAGACTGATGGTATTTACATAATGCCAGTAGGCTTTTTACAGTTTCATCATCTGATTTCCCAGAAGAGCAAGTCTTTTCTTTATTTTTGTTACAGTATTAAAAGCCCAGAGGATGCACAGAAAGCATGGACAGTGCCTTCTGTTCCGACTGACATGGCCATGTGACTGCTTGTACAGGGGCGCAGTGGCAGCTGAGGCAGTGCTATTGCAACCTGGAAGAGTTAGAAAACACTGCCACTGACCACTGAGGTCCCAGCTGGTCTTACACATTTTAGAGAAGGAGGTCCCTCAGCCCACCCTTTTTGGCCTTTCTGATGATTTACAAGCTGCTGGAAACTTGCTGCCCATTCCATAGCAGAGCTCCACGCAATCAGCCTGCTCCTATATGTGGTGTACAACCTCCCTTCTTAGCCATTTTATAGGCTAGAAATGCGTGTTTCAGTGCACTCAAAGCATTTTAATTTTTTTCTCCTGTCTGGGATTTCTTTTTTCATTACAAACTATATATTCTTTAATATAATTACATATATAATTAATCCCATTTTCATTAAAAAAAATACCAGAAAATACTGGTAACTCTTAGTAGGTTTCAGCTGATCATTATCATTTTCAGCAGCAAATGCATTAGATTTGTTAGATACATCAAGCAACAGTTGTGCTGGAAAAAAAAAAAAGCAGCTTCTGAAACTAGGTAAATGCAAGAATGCTGCTTGTAGCCCAGTTAATTCAGAAGTCAAGGTTTTAACATATGCAACAAGCCCTGGTTTTCCAGTATCAGTAGCATTTGGAAATGCAACCAGATTCTGACTGCTGTGAGACATGGAGGTACAATAAAACATGAAAATGCAATAAAAGTACTATCTTTTTCTTATTTAATTTCAGCTTTACACAGTCTTTTAAGTGCCAGCTGAAGAAGTCTCAAAGCTTTAGTCTGCTTTCTAGTCAAATCCCAAATGTAGACTTCTCTCTATATAATGATCACAGTTTTATTTCTGTTGAACAAAATAGTTTTGTTTGGAACTTAATCTTAGTTTCATTGCACCAAATACAAAAAACAGTTACAACTTACTGAGAGGTGGTCCCTTCCTTTGCCAGGGAGCAAAAGAAGAAGGACTTCATTGGATTAGTTTAAATGTATAATTTAGAAATGCTAGGAAAATGTTTACAGACATTTCCAAAGGCTCAGTGAAATCTGGCCTGAGGAAAAAAAAACTTAAACATAGGCTTCGAAAAGCTTAAAGAAACTTCTTGTATCTCACTGAAATCCCAATTTTTACATTAGATGTTCACTAAAATGTTAGCAGGAATTAGCAAGAATACTGAGGAAATTTCTCTCACTTAAGAGACCTTACTACCTAGCAAACTGCCTACTTTACAGATACTACATATGGGTATCTAATTTAAATTAATGTATTGTGCTTTTTTAACTAGAAATCAGTTCTTCTGATAAAAGATGATTTGCTCCTATCTTTTAATGACTGCAAATGACTCATCCAGATTTCTATACATGCTCCATCATTTTCATTCAAGCACATTTCATTTACCTGGCAGTTTTTATCGGTAAATATCCTGGAACCATCCACGGGGGCTCTGAACAATCATGGAATGGATGTTTATATTTTATGATTTTACTTCTTCTGTAAGACACAAGTTACCTTTCACTATGAGCATTTGAAATGTGAAAATAATCCGAAATTGCTACAAATATGTTAGATCGCTCAGGCTCTGCAATTAGAAATCTTCATTTTCGATCCCACACAGCAGTCTGATGAATTGCAATTCTTCAGCTACAAACCTTTCCCAAATACTACCACTTTCTTTTCACAAGATACTCTCAAACGTCACAGCTATCACTATTCTTCCAGCTTCACGTTTTATATTTATATTGCTGAGTTAATTTAGCAAAACCTGTGAAGCAATTCAAACATGGCAAGTTCTGCTCAAATTGCAAGCTCTGGGTAATCTTGCCATTCCTGAACTGATGACAGCTTCTTTCAGCACTCCTCACGAAACAACCCAGTGTATCTCTTTGGTTTTGTCATCTAACTTATATCATAACATTATGGGGGGTTGAGACTCGCTTCAAAGTGCTTCAAAGTTTTGGTCATGAAGAATCCTGCAACTTGCATCACTATTCCCGTAAATTTCTGAGTGCCTTCTGGCTTGCTTTTGAGCTTATTACCTCCAAAAAGTAACGGTGGAAATCCTACTATTACAGAAAAAATTACTTCTAGTTGATCCGTCAAAAATCTCCATCGATGTAATATACCTGATATTACAAATATCTGAGTATACAAAACAATGTCTTTATTTATACATCTGCCAAACCAGAAATGCGGCAATGTTGGGTAATTAATTTTCTTACACTGAATGGCACAGGGCATGGAGTAGTTAAAATGGAAAAGAATAAAAATTCAAAATGTCATTAAATATTAATTGGAACATTATGAAAAACATTGTTCCAGAAGCAATGTCAAATTTCAAATTGCTTGCCTGTACTGATCATCCCCACAACATCGCTAATAATTTCAAGGCAAAATTGAGAGAAACTCAATCGTTGGGCTGCTGAACGTGAGAAAATTGAAAGACAGGGAGTAGGTGAGTGAGACCAACACTGCCACATCTGAGACAGTTCAAGAATCCCCTTGTGCCCTGTGCAGAAAAATCAGTACTATTAAGGCACGTGACATCTCTTTCAAGGTTACGCAACTTTGATGAATCCCACTCAAAAAATGTCTAATTTTTTTTTCACTGACTTTAGGAAGTTTAGTGACTGGTTCATATAGTGTTCCTATACTGCTGGTATCTGGTTAAAACAAGGAGAACCCTCCACAGGATACCCAAACTGAACCTTCTGGAGGACAGAAAGGAACACGATGATTTGAGCCTTGGCAAAGAAGTAGGAATGGAGCCTGGATCTAAGAAGTTTTATGAACAGTCTTAAATTTCTTAGTGCTTAAATGAAGCAAACCACAGAAATTTGAGGTTTGCCCTTCATGAGCTGGCAGATTACTATTTTTGGCACTCCATTTTCATGATGATGTCAGAATGATTATTTTATTGTAATCAAAATTTGAATGTATATGACATTTTGTTTATGCCAGTCGTCTTTTTGTTCTCCATGTATATAAACAGATATACCAGCGCTAAACAACTACAATTTTGTGTCACAGGCACAGATGTGGAGCAGTATGGAGGCTTTCAAAAAGTTCAGAGTTGCCAAAAATAATCCTCCACCTATCATCTTGCACAACAGCATTGCAGAAGGCTGTTTACACATACACAGCACCTATTACTTGTGCAGTAGAGAAAAACTAGTATTTTGTGGGATTTGACTGTGCAACAAAGATGTAGGCAGGTGTACGAGTTCTAGAATGACTATGTATCTCAATGTATTAAAACAAAGCTTCAGATTCATTCTAAATATCTGAATTTTATCAGAATTCCATAACGTTGAGGAACGCCGTTTGAGCAAGTCCAGCGCTGTTCACACTACAAGACCAAAGTGCATCCTAAGGTGTTCGGCACCATTACAATAACCCCACTTTGCAACAAAGCAGTTATTGGTGGTGTTTTCCCACAAGTACACGGACTATTTAAAGCTACTTTTTTTTAAAGCTATTTATGAAACAACTCCAAACCAAACAACCTAGAGCCCACAGCCCAAAAAGAGGAATCAAACAGGACAGCAACTTCCTTACCTATGGGTTCCTTGGTGTGCCTTTAATGCCAGCCAGAGGTATGCCAGTGGCACAAGGCACTCCTGAGTGTATGTGGCAGTGGCGATTTCAGCAGGGGCTCTGTAGCCCAGCAGGCTGTGGCTCTCGTGCCAGCTGCCCTGAGCCTGCCTGGGCTCTGGCTCTCTGCCGCAGGCACGCTGCTCGCTGCTCTGCAGACATAAGTCACCCCGTTTGGTTTTGTGTATCTGTGACTGAGTCAAACTTTCCTCGTGCTACCAAGCCTGACACTGGCAAGCTTTCTTTCTGTGTACAGTGAGTCAATACACACTCGGACTCTGTTTTCAAGATTCTAGAAAGACAAGGCTGGAAAAGCAGTATAAATCATTCCATGTTGGAAATAATTACTTACATTTGAATTCTGTAATCCTTATTTGAACAAAACTCACATAGACCTTAGTGGGAGTTCAGCTCAGTTAATGACTGAAGTACTTGGCCCTTAATTCCTTTTTCTGCCCTGCTATCAGATGTATTATTATTATGAGAAACATCTGTAATAATACTTTACACTTCCATAGCCCCTGACATCTGGAGGCTTCAACAAACTCTCTCTGAAATTACTATTAGGTATTCTTATGTTACTAAGGATGTCAAGTAATTTGCCCAAGCCAAAGATATTATGTTTACGCTTTACGCAGCTCTTAAAAAATTAAATGAGGTTGCACTGATAAATACCATCCATTACACAACCCACGTATTTATTAACTAACTGGAGAGAAAGACAACTTAAAAAATGATGGATTCTGAAGATTAAAAGAACCGTAGACGCCTAATATCAAATAATGTCAAATTCAGCTACCCATACTTGGAAATTCTTGTTTTGCTTTACAGACTCTAGAGATCACTTAACAAACATGAGGCCAGAAGTCTGAGTGGGACAATAATGTGGTTTCTGTTTACGCTTGCTTGCTTGTCTGTGTTTATCTGTGGGCTGCAGCTAACTGATCACATACTATATCTGTTCCACTGTGGCAAACCAGCACTATTTGCTTTGTTTTTTTTTTTTTCCTTGAGGTACCTTTTAAAATGCTTCCAGATATCAAGCAACCAATTATTTTAGGAGATCTTGGACCTGATCATGCTCCATCCTGCCAAATGTGGCACACGGTAAGCAAATGCCCAGAAATGCACCTGAAATGAGGCGTGTGATGGTCGTTTTAAAAGAAATAACAACAAATCTATATACTGCAAGGAAAGAAATTACAGACTCATGTCATTAAAAGAGAGCAAAAAACCAGCAAAGATGTAATGTCACGAAGAAAGTGTCTGCAAAACTGATCATAAACAGCAACATGTTCATGACAATGACAGGGAAGGGTCTGTTCTCAGTTCGCAGCTAGTTACAATTCATCCCTCATTGTAAGGCACTCAGTTATCAAGACTCAAGAATAATAGTTCATTGTTCTCTTAGCTCTTTCAGATACTCAGAACCACAAGATTGCAATTTTCCTCTGAGTATCCCTGTCATCATAAAAATATGGAATATTTTACAGCTCTGTATGTCAGCTGTTATATCCCCTTGTACCTTCTTTATGTGGGCTCTCAGGGTGATAAGGCAATACAGTACTTCACTTTCTAGACACTTCTAGCTGTAATTTGTCCTTTATCAGATGAAGGAATACTGAACAAAGGCTGAGATAGCTGTTACACTGAAGCATGAATGGGCCCAGAGCCAAAACAAGTTCTCCTGCTTTAAAATATAATGTATGATTTACCTCTATTAATTTAATCTTGTAACAATCTACACAGAGAAACAGATTCTGTTTCAGCCTTAAAAATCTGCGGGGATGTAGTGCCTTGCTGAAGTATTTGAATTGCTTGGAAGTGTAAAAGGCATGGTTCACAACGCTAAATCTTCACATGCATGTTCTTTTAAGGGTAGAGGTCTGCCTGAAAGCATTGCCTTGGAGGAGGGGGAGTGAAAGAAAGTGAGACCAAGTGTTCTGCCTAGCTGTCTACAACTTTTGGCAGTGGATCAGACAAATAAGTTCAGCAGAAAGTCGATGTAATTTTATTGGGCCACACTGTCTCAAGCAATTAGAAAAATATTTGTAAAACATCAGATGAGAAGGGGAAACGTGGAACCCAATAATGCAAAACAATGTTTATAAGACAGAAATTGTGAAACTGGGAGAATAAACACAATTACTCTATCAGCACCTCCAGTTCTGAAGATCACTTAGTTTAAAAGCAAAATGTTTTCTTGTTTCATTTAAAAGAATTCATAGTTTTAAAAGGTTTACAAGTTTACATGTATATTAAAACCCAAAAAGTTATATGTGGATTTTTACTGGGAAATGGTCAGTGCTCATCAACAGAAAATTACATGCTACATGAATGCACTTTATGCACTGACATTCACATGGATATTTCAGCAAGGAATTCAAATCCGCAGTTGAGCAAGAAGGAGCATTTTTAGAACCACACATTCTTTTCAGAAGAACTACAGATCATGCAATGTATGTGTAAACTGCTCAGATAAATTAATACTGTGTGAGGCAACATTTTCTTTGTAATTATTATTTCCTCCCTTTTAAATACTATGCTGAGAAAAACAGTCTGGACAAGTTGCACAGTCCGAGCTTAGACACACACAACAGTAAAGACCATACGCATTCCTTTTTAAGTTGCTGGCAAGTCAGAAATTTGTCTGCATCTAAAGCTGGGACATTCGTTCTTTTCTACCAAGTAGAAATATTTCATTTTCTGCCCCAATTAACATCATAAGACTTGTCACATTAACTGTTCTGTTAATGCTCTGGCTACTTAGGCATTAGCGAATGGAGAAGATTTATCTGTTAATTCTAGGATAACACAGTACTGTCTGACTGCTGGCAGCTATCTGAGTAATAGGATTGGACAAAATATAAGTATTACTATGTGCATTAGAGGTTCTATCAGAATTAATGATTGTTGTTAATGATTCAGAAGAAGATTCCGAGCTCCCTGGAATTCAGGTGTTTTGGGCATATGAGTTCAAAACTACCTTCAGACAAGATGGAAACCTGCCACCTGTGTTTCCCTTTGTGCAAAAAGTCAAACAATTCTAGCTGTGGAAGAGACTGTTTTGACCTGAGTTTCACTGAAAAACACAGCATGCCAAATAAGAGAGATACTCAGGTGAGAGAAGGGCGTTCCGACCAAAGATTCGCGATGCCAAGTGACAGAGACAGGACTTCCACAAACACAGGCTGCTTCAAGCTAACAAGGTGGCAGCCCAGGCCCTTGAGGAATGTTGCTGTTGCAACACTGGGAAGAATTCTAAGAGCAGCAAATACAGGGATCCAGGAGCTGGAACTGTTCAAAGTCTCAGTAGTTTATGGACTACTACAGTTACTCAGTTGCAGCCTCAGCAAAAGCAGGAACAGGCCTTTATAACACCAGCCATCAAGTTTACCTTCCAGGCTCAAATCCAGTGCCAACACACTCAAATAAAATCCAGAGAGAAGAACCTGTGTTGCCCAAACAGCCTGCTTGTGCCTGGCTACGCAGCAATAATTTCCGGGCAACGGTGAAAATTGTCTACAGTATAACAGCCTTTTCCCACAAGCACATTCACAATGAAAACAAGCTGCGAATCTCAGGATAAACCCAAGTCTAGAGAAAGCATCTCTGTTTGAAGTTGTGTTTACAGTGAAACCTTGGCAGGCCCAAAAAACAGCTAAGCTCTGATTTCCGTACATCTATATACTCTGCAATATATCTTGCGTGGACTAAAAATGAATCCTTTGCATTCCAGAAGCATCAAAGAACGACTGCTGAAGAAGACTAAAACTTCTGTGAGTGATTGCTGGCGGGATGTGTGTGTGTGTGTGACATAGCTGTAGCCAGACAGGACATTAAATGTCCCAGCAGAGCTGTTGCTTACACACATCCTTTAGCATACTGTCAACATTGGAAAAGAATCCACGCTGGGAAATACTGAGAAAAATACGTTTTTCAATACGTGTTACACAGTCAGCTGAGCTAAGAAGCAGCAAAGGCACATGAATTAGCTGATATCCTAAGTTCGACCAGCAGCATGGAAAAAAATAATGAAGCTAAAAGCGGACAGAGAAAAGGAACTAGGCAAGAAACGTAAGATTATGAAAGATAGTAGAGAGTTGTATGAACAGATTACGTACGGAGTTTGCATAATTTTAAGAAAAAAAATTTAAAGAAGCATGTCATATAAGCACATTTCATTCTGAGAGAAGTACTTCAGCAGATCAATTTTCTACTGAATATCTCCATTGACCACATGAGATTTTTTTTTTCAAGGATTAATGCTGAGCAAATACAGAGCAAAGAAACCCTTTGCAAGAAGTATTTACAAACAGCCATTTGAATAAAACCACAAAGTGCTTTAGGTGGTATTTGGTTTACCTCACCATTCACACTAAATAATGAAAATGACTCGTATTTGCAGAGAGAGAAAAATTCATCCATTAATATTTTTGAGAATATTAAATAGAAATAAACACACAATAATACCTTTAAAGTTTGTGTCTGGAAGTTACATTTGTTTAAAGGGTAAGATGCAATGACTGCGTTTATAAAGCCTGTCAGGAAAGACTGTAAGATTCTGAATATTGTTGACTTTCTCACTTTCCATGTATATATTCTTCACCTCTTGAGATAGCTTGCAAAGGTAACTGCCTGCATGGAATACCAAACTACCAATAACACAGAGAGACATCACATGTTACACTTGCTGGCTCCCACACTTGTAGGTTTACTACCCGTTTGGAGAGCAAATTTGGCCTCGCTGGAGCATTCAAAGAACAGTCTAATGAGTATCCAGTGCTTTATAGCCTCGGTAATGATTGCCTCATTCCCAAAATCAAGGCCAAAGTCATTAATAGAGCTATCAAAATACACCTGACAAGGCATCCTCTGGGAATGGGACCCTGAACCTCACTGGCCTGATTCCTTGAACTGTGTGGGCCATAAGTGTATCCTTTCTATACAAACATTTTAAAATTAAGGATTCACAAATTTGGCATTTTTAACATTTCCTACACTGATTATCTACTACTTTTGCTTTTAGCAATCTCATCCCAGCTTCGAAAGAAAAAGCTTTCTGGAGTTTTTCAAGATGTCCTCATTACAAAGCCATGTCGCTTAATTAGAAATAACTACATTCTCAGGAATTTCAAGAAAGAGAAAGATTAGACATGTCTGTGTATAATGAAAATATCAAAAGTTACATTGAATCTTACTTTTCTTAGAACAGTATACACTCGTGCTTTAGGAAATATGCTTTCCTCGTGTGGTAAAGAAGTGAGAACTAACAGAATCAATGCTTTGACTGGGATGCTCTCTAAATTATTTAAAAATTAGGATCTTACACCTGGAGTTCTAACATGCCTTTGATTCAATGGGCATTGTTTCAGTCATCTTCAAATACAAATCAGTGCTTTTCAACAGTTTTTCCTGTATCCCAAGAGATACCACATACTAAGTCTACACCTACCCCAAGGTAGAGCATAAAAGGTTATGACATAGGATGATCTCTCCCCTGATGTGGTCACCTAACCTGGCAGAGGATATACCATGAAAAAACTAAAAATATCCCAAAATATAAGTTATTCAAGTATGAGATGAAAATACAATACCATTTCTAAAAACATTTCTAACAAATCCAGGACACATTTGTGAGAAAGTCTGTACTCTTTTCCTTCTTTCCCATCTTAATTACCCCCACAAAAAGGTCAACTACAACCACCAATAGATGAAAAGTAGGAATCTACAATACAGCCAAAAAGCTGAACTAGGAAAACACTGTTTCAATGAAGGCTAGTCCAAACTACTGTAAAGACTTGGATGTTAATTTCACCAAGAATAAGTCACTAATCCACAATGCCAGTTCATTCTAGCTGGTTAGGTATGAGGCAGTGAAACATGCCATGAGCAAGAAAAATACACACAGTGGTTCTGCAGTGGTTATACACTACATAACCCGAAGCAGCAGGCAGCAATAGAAGCTTTATCCTGCAAATTCCCACAGTCATTCCTTAAAGACAGTAGGACAGAAAAGAAAATGTACAGATCCTCCTTTCACATTGAAAAAAGTAAATGGAGGAGGTTTTCAGTTGGCCACATACAGACACATTAGCTTAAACTTCCCAAAGGAAAAAGAAAACTGAACAAAGCCATCTTTGTCTTGCTTCCTTGCATCACTTGACAATCATGGTCCATCACAATCAGCTTACACTCAGGTATAATAAACAGTACTGAGGAGGTTATATTTTAATGTGAGAGATGTAATTTGCTGCTGGTGACAGGTTCAAACCGTGCCTGTAAACCCATCATGCAACACATCCTCTTTTAGGCCTACTTAGATGTAAAATAAAAGTACTGAAGGATAGATTTTGGCTTTGGTAGTACTGCAGGCACTTCAAAAGGACAAACAGGGAAATGTGATGCATTTTGATTGACTCATCCAGAGGGCTTTCTGGGTGCATCCAAAGAACAACTTAAAGAGAGCATGCACATGCTCCCATCACATAATGGTGCTCTACCGCATTAGCGCATGTGGATATGCGGGGCTGTGTAGGAGAAAGAAAAAGACAGAAGGAGGAAACTTCTCACCCCATTAGGCACTGAGTGTTTCCAGAAGCTCTGCAAACCATAACAGCAATTTCCCTCCTTGCCCTGCCCCCAAGGTTCATCTAGTCCTTGTGCCATCGTAAAAGTAGGAAAGCTGCAGAATGCCGAAACTCTTGCCCTATTTCTTACACTTAGCATCTTCCCGTTGACATCTTGGGTTAAACAGACCTCTGGACTACTCCAATGCAAGCATTGTTACAGTTTGATTTTATGCTCTTCTCTTTTCCTTTGTGGAGAGAAAAATAAATCTGTGGAGTCAAACTGAAGACATTCTTCTCTTTGATGCATTCTCTTACAGTAAAGAGCATAGCATTAGAAATTAACTGTCCCAAAACAATAAGCTTAGCAGATTTAGTCAATCTGAATAATAATAATTTATCTCAAATAAGCCTGGGGAGACCAGTTTGCCTACAAATATTTGCCCCAACACTAAAACCAGTCAAGTCTTTGTAAAAATGTAGTTGGTTTATTTAATTATTATTTCCCATTTTCCTACCCCTGCCAATAACTAGACCAGATCTGAAAGGCTAGAACTTTTGCAAGTTTGCCATCTCACATGCTCTAATCCCCCACCTCAGATTCTGAATGTCAGGGTACTTTAGATTCATGATTTTAGGCCTCTATCCAAGACCGTTGTTGCTTGTTTATTAGAATATAAGAAGGTAATTGGAAGGACACACTTTTCCTTAGCGGTAGAAGCAACTGATTGATTACATTATGTGTAATCTCCTATTCATAGAAACAGCAGAACATAGCATTCTACAGGCTGAGATAAAGAGTGTTTGTGTGTGTGTGGCTGAGGGGAAGGGGCACAGCAGGGGAGTAAAATACTAAGAATATCGGTGCACCAGATGAGATGTCAGTGGAATAGAAAGTCATCACAGGATAATGGTCTCCTGCTGCTAAATGAAGGCCAAGGCAAAACAGATGTTGACTCAGAGCAAAGAAGTTTATTTTTAAAGCACAAGACACTGATCCTGTCCTAGTAGTTACTCAGCTAAACTGCTGGTAAAGTATCACTCATTTCACTTGACAGACATTTTAAAGAAAAGCTTTACTTATTCCATGATACTATTGACTTGCTTTATTTTTTGCTTTAAAAAATCCCAACAAACTCCACCACCACCTCAGACTTACTATGTAAGTTCCATCAAGCAGAAATGAAACGAGCAGTGAAAGTATAACCTTTCTGGAAAACTGCACTGAACTTTCATGATTCTGCGACTTTCTGACTGAGGTTGGCTTACGCATAGGCTTCAGGCCACCAAAAACTGACCTACCCACCAGTGCAACTGGCTGTCTTCAGTTACCTCTGCTGTAAAAATCACTCAGTTGTGCAAACGTGCAAATGCAGGAAGGAAACCAGAATGTTTGAGTAAGGAACCAAATCTTTTTGTTCAAGCAGACACTTCTGTTTTTGACGCTTGGATGAGACTAACAAGTCTAGATAGAAATCTTGGTTCCACTTACATCAGTGGCAATGTCCTCACTGATCCACAGGGACTAATGATTTCAGCACGTGTTAGTCTGCAAAATAGATGTGGATGAAAAATGGCCAGTGCTGGAAATTCTTCTGCCTGCTGCCCACTGATACACTTCAACTTTGCTATTGCAAAACCACCTCTGTGAGGGATATAATATCTTTTCTCACTTGTTTATGGCCCTCAGAAAATCCTTTAATCCCCAGTTTCTCCTTTGTACATTATATGATCCCTTCTCTCTCTTTTTTTTTCCCCTTCTTTTTTTTCTTCAAGGTAGAGACTGTTCAGAACAGAAAATGCACGGAGAGAGGGTAAAATTCTCAGGCACTGATCTCAGCTATTGTCACTGAAACTACTACACCAGAAGATAGTAAAAACTGCCTGACACCTCACCCAGTATGCTTTTCTGTTCACTGGCTTTCTGTTGAATGCAAAGACAAATGGCTTGACAGCCACGCCCAAAATACTTTACAGATTTGGGTATGGTTATTTGAAGAATTATTTCGACTTGAGTTACGACATCTCAACAAAACTACATTTGGAAGAAGACAACTCCTAAACCAAGAGGACAAGAAACTTTCCTAGCGAGTTCTGAACAGATGTGCTTTGGAAGAATTCTACTCTGGAAAAAAACCCATCACAACTACAACTTAGTGCCTTCTTCTGGAAGCCATTATTAAATCCTTCTTTAGAGTCTACATTTTGAAAAATCATGGACGTTTATGAGCAGAGGTCTCCCTAAAAGCCAACAAAAGCCAGGCTCCCAAGTCTTTCTGTTCTAGAGAATCATGGTAACACTTTTGAGTCACTCAGGTGCTTCAGAATTGTATAGCTGTTCATCTCTCAGTGACCTCTTGGGTACAATAGACAGCATTCCTAAAAAATGACTGCAACTGTTAAGCTCCTCTAACAAGTGCAATAAAAGTATCATCCAAATCCATTTAATCTGGTTTTCTTGATGCATATTGACCACTTCTTTACTACATTAAACATGCTGTACTAAATTGAACAGCTGTACTATGATTTTCATACTTTTCCTAGCATATTGCCATTGGTCAAAGAATAGTAGTTCAAATGTATACACAGAATATACACTCTTACAAAAAACTCAGTTGAAAAAAATCAGTATTACATAGAACTAACAATACAATTATGTCAGTACTAGTTGGAAGCAGACACATACTGCAGTAATAGTAAATTTCAGCACTAAGAAAGTAAGAAATCACCACTTCTCACAAAATAGCAACTATATAATTGACCGCTAATTTTAAATACTCATCTGTTTGTTCATTCTGGCCATCAAAAGATGACTAAAACCAGATTTATTAAAATGTGCCAGCTAATGAACCTGCTAAACTCACACCAGCTTCTCATTCCAGACAGACCTTTAACATATTTGAATTTAAGTTTGCCCAGCTGTAAAATGGGGATAATTATACTTTATAACTTGTCTATATAGATTGTTAACTGTTGGGCTGGAACAATTTCACTTGGCAGTTTACACCACACAGCAGGAACGAAAAAGTACTTTAAAAACCAGCAGACTTTTTTCAGACATTAAGTACCAGTTAACAAAAATGAAGAATACACATTGTAAACATGAGTGTTGTCAGTGGTAGTAGACTCCAGGTGATATTTAAAACATACTATTTAAATGCTACTTAATTTAGTTTCTAGTTAAGCACTATTTTCTACTGTGATCAACTTTCAGAGCATAGCTAAAAGCTGGCTGTTCTCTGGAACACCCTTTTTAGAAGTGGTTCTGAATTCCTTTACCTCTGTCCAGTTTTGCCATATTCCCTGTCCTCATGGATGTGTGGGGCTGCGTCAAAGAACAGCAAATCCATAATCTACTATTCATTTATTCCCTGGTTACTCTACATGTCATTCTGCAGATAACCACTGCAGATGTTTAAGAATTAATGACTGGGAAAAGAGGAACATAAAGATTTTGGGGTTAAAAACAATTACTGGAACTAGATATCACTGTCCAGTGTTAACTGGTTGAATTATTAATTCATCCCAGTAAAACATGACACAACATTATGGTCAATGGGTTCTCATTTTGGGGAGAGCTGATTGCAAGTTCAGTAACTTCTTTGAACAGCCACAAAAGTGAAGGGGTGTGTGTGCACAAGCAGGAAGGCGATAGAGTGAGCACAGACAGAGCCTCATTCAGGTAAATCCAAGTGGTTGGTGGAAAGCCTGGTGAACACGGATTTCACCATCTGGAAATGAAGCTGCTATATGTTTACTAGAGTTCTCACAAAGAAGATTGATCATTTCCAGATTTCCCATTTTGCTGGGATGGATTAACATCTGGAGAAAAGCAAAGCTGTGTTTGCTCTTGCAGAAGTTCTACTACTTGCATGCATTTATCAAAGCCTGCAAAGTCCTGGGGTATCAGAGATTCCAACTGCTGACCAAAACTTGACACTTCCTAGATAGCTGAATTAAGCTAAGAAGGTTTTAGCCTGTTCTTGGTAAAATAGTTCCTGCTGCTATATAGAACAACGGGGTACAGCTCACTTGGAGAACTTTCTGTTAGATCCTCACTCAAGGAAAGGTCTTGTAGCATCAGAAATCTGCTTCGGTGAAAGCAACAGTGGGAAACTTTTTTATAAGGGAGGCAGTCAAGTCTAACTGCTCTCAGTCTGCCAGGTTTTGCTGTTACCTCTTCTGAGGAATTGTCCAGAGTTCTGCACGACAACTATTCATGAAATATAAATGTTTAAATGTTTAGAGAATCAAGTACATGCTTAATATCATTGATACCATGGAATAATGATTCATATATCATTCATATATAATTTTTGGACAGAAGAGTTAGAGCTATTAAAAATTATAGATTTGTATTTTTATTTAACCATTAATAAATCTACTTATTTTGTAGAGTATTTTATTTAAATGCCCATCGCTTTGAGTATTAATTACAAGAAGGCACTTTTCTGACAATCTCTGTTTCATATATTTTTCTTAGTATAATCTGAAATACTTCCTTGCACAAAAATGAGAATCTGTGATGGTTTTGGACAAGCTTATGACTCACATGATTTTTTCTGAAGATATTTTATTAAATCTTTAAACAAGAGGGAAGCCATTTCCTATGAGAAAACCTGAGGATTAAAGCTAATGTATTGGTGGAAGTAAATGAAAGTTATTTTGAAAATAAAATGGAACATTAGTTCTAGGAAAAAAGAGAGACCTTCTTATCTCTAGTCTGATTAGGAATTGACTCTATAGAATTCAGGGGGAAAGATAGCTTTTATAAGCTCTAAATCAGCAGTTTGTTTGTACTCAGAGAAGTGATTTAGTAGAGGTTTAACTTTAGGCACATGGTTAAATTCCATTGATTCCTATGGAAATAAAGCAGATGTGCTTGGAGTTGATCACATGCTTAAATAGTGTTGAATTAGGGCCTTCATACTTTACAAGTTCAATATACCAAATGGTAATTAATTCTCACTGCACTTCTCAAGGAATTCCTCATTACTAAATGCAACTAGTGGGACTGGTGATTGCCTAATAACTCATGTAGTAACTAATTAATTTGTGCTACAAAATGCAGGTGCAGACCTCCTAAGCGGTCTCATTTTTCTTGCACTGCAGAATTGTGGATAGGAAGGAGGTGCTAATGAATAAAAAAAAAAAAAGTTTGTTGTCAATAGGAGAACTTCAGTTAATGGCTCTGTGTTTGGGTGTGCAGTCATGGCAAGCAGTCTGTATTTCAATCATTGTTGGTGATACACTGAGAATGAGAAAATAAATACATGCAGCATGTAGGCAGAATGTATCCTTACTGGTCAAAACAATATGAATAGGAGGTGAGGAAGAATGATACGGAAGAGAAGCAAATTCAATAGCACACCAAAAATACTAAAGCCTCCTTACTCCCATCAGGTCAAACTGCCAAACAGCCAATGTTTTTGGACACAGAAAAGGCCAGAGGAAAAAGCAGGCTCTTTATATTTTAGGTAGCTAGTGGTAAGCATGGTTAAACACTCCAAACCAAAGACAACCAGGCTTTCACCAATCCCACAACAAGTTTTCAGGGCTGATTTCATTAACAAATATATATGTGCCTTCAACTAAATATTTCAGTTAGTGAATTTAATCAAGAACAGATTAAGCTCTATAGTTGTAGTACCAGACGTATCCAGACTCAAACCAATTCTGTAAGACCACTTTCTACAACACTTCCATAACACACCAGTTTATTACTAGAACCGCATATTTTTCCTTCATCTAATCCCTCTCCTTTACATCAGAGTTTGCCAGTCATCAATATTGCCCCAGGTAACAGCCTTTCATTACTCATCAATACTAGACAGGACCCATATTCTCTTTGTGCAGAGAAGAATCTGCCTGAAAATGCTGGGACATCCGACTTCCCTCCCTCTTCCTAGTAATTTTAAGAACAGATTTGAAAAAAAAGGTAATGGAGACTTTTAAAATTAATAGCTCAGTTCCATGACAATTTTTCTTACCACCACCTCCTCCTCCAAACAGTCTTAATAGTCATGAGGTTTCTGAAGAAAATACCAGCATCCAGCCTTATTTACTTTGAAAAGCAAGAATCTGATGTGGAACAAAGCATTCATTAGAAACAGGATATTGGGAGGAGCTAGACTGTTTTCACCTCGTACTCCAGAAGTTTCTTTAAAGATGTGCATCCTAAATTCCTTTTTCCACAGTGACTCTGTGCTACTGCTACACCCTTCTGACAAAGCACCCTCCATGGTATCTCCCTTCAACAGGTAGCACATGGTTTGGGGCAGGGGAGGCCTTGCCTAGGAATGTCCAGTGCCAATATTGGAAAATATGACTACAGACAAGAAATCTGTTGTCTGACTTTTACGTTCTGGTGTAAACTGGGGTAAAAGTTTTCCCAATGCCAAAGGGCTGGCTCATTGGAATAAACATAGTGGTCAGTGGCTTGAACCTCCTGTGGCCAAGTGTGTCATTAAAACCTGGTGGTCCGTGTGTAAGGTGAAACCACGGCCATATAAACACACACGCCATTTCCCACACGTCCAAAGGAATGCTAGAACCCCCTATTTCCCTACTGAGTGATGCTGTTTTGTGGGCAAGGCGACCTGGGAAGCGAACGTAACAGGCTGCCTTTTGCTCCCTTCAGTTTGAAATTCAGTGGCTCCGCAGAAATACTTCTGTGGTAGCGGGGATGACCAAATAAAGCATCAAAGATGACCTCCACAACAAAAATGCCTGATTGAACTGGATCATACCGAGTAAAAAAATTTCTCTCCAATCCATATTTCTGGATAAACACTTTTCCATCAAAGAAACAGAACATTTAACATGAGACTCATACCACTAACCCACAGAAACTCTTTGTGTTCCTAATGTTAACAGTAACTTGGGATCAAGGCCAGAACACTGAGCTTGTCGTAGGATCAAGACCAGGTTTAATCTAAGAGTAGTACACATCCTTGTCAAACACTTCGTAAAAACACTGAAACAACAATGTACTATGCAACAAAACAGAAAGCTGATGCAGCAGCAACTGAGCATTGCAAAAGTAAAGCTAAGATGGGGTTTTTAACTCTTGAGGTGCTTGGTTATCACTCTCCTCAAGTCTAGTATGTCACTCAACAGCCACTATCAAATCAAGTATCCTAGTCAAGAACCTTTATGTGGTAGAGGCAGGGCTGAAGTCTAGAAAAAGGAGTTCAGTCTTGGTCTAGTTATTATTGATTGTAAGAGTTGATCCCTTGTATGCCAGGAATGGACAGAATACTAACAAAGGTAAGAAATTATGAAGAAAAAGAGCAACTTGGAAATAAAGATAAAGCTACTTTGGCAGAGGTGTAACAAGAGAGTTCAGCATGCACTTTTTATCAGTTCTTGGCCACACAGACCTGCTCCCAGCAGATCCAAACAAACCCATTTTCAGATTTAGGGTGGAAAAAAAATTGAGCAACATCGCCAATGGCAACTTTCAGGTGACTTTCCTAATACTTATGAGGGCTGCTCTGGCTGGGAACCAGTTTTGCTCAGAAGGGCCTTTAATTCCACTCTGAATTCTGCCATGCAGTACCTCAAACCTGATCCGATATGCTGCCTGCAGGATTATCCAGGCAGTAGCTATGCAGCTCATTTAGGATAATCATTTTGTATGTGGTCCATTTAGAGGCATTAATTGCGGCAAAAGTGTGCTTTCCTTTGACTCTCCAGCAAGCCCAAAAGAAACAACATAGAGACAGAATTATCCAAGAAATATTTACATGCTGATATATTTTAAGAATACTCATTATTTATTTTAGAATGGCTCTTTGTTCTAATTTTCCTAATTTGGAATGGTCTTTTTGTAATGCTTTAAAGCCATATGCTGTCATAAGGCCCAAAATAATGTTTAATATGTATCTTAAAAGCTACAGTGAGTGGTGCAAAGTACACACTTATGTTTTGATTAGCTCCATTCCGTGCTATATGTCAGAACAAAAACTCTCACAAACATTAGCCTTACTGTATTGTAGGACCTATGCATAATTATNAAAAAAAAAAGAAGCTGTGTATAAACTAGATAGCATACATAGCTGCTCTGTTTAGGAAACAGCAAAGTACCATGTAAAAAAGTCTCTGTTTAGTCAGCCCACCCACTATGAAAGGGGAAAAAAAAAAAAAAAGAAAAAAGCTGACATTTAGAAAACAGGATATACTGAACAGTTTTCACAATTGTGCCCAGCAAATCTGATAGAGCTTTTTGTGTAAATTCTACAGCAGGGGCCCAATCCTGCAAGTTACCAAGTACTGGGAAATTAAAGCTGTTCAGGATAAAAGTTAAAACAGCATTATAAGTTCAACCTTCCTTTAGAGCGTGGCATTTAAAGAAACCACTAGTTAGCAGGGAAATAGGAGATTAAACAGTAAGTGTGAGGCAAATATCAAAACAATCCCACCTTTTGTTAAAGTGATCTTTTCAGTCCTACTATGGATATGACAAAGTTATACGTCAAAATTACTGATAGAGCAAACAGGAGGTTAAAAAACCTGCAAACCCCAAAAAAGTACACACAAACCTATGAAGAAAAACCCAAATACTATTAAATAAAATTTTCAGAGCAGATTCTTCCTACGTGTTTGGAAAATGCTAAACACAATGAGCTCCAGATGTTAATTGGGGCCAACAAGCTTTAATGCAAAGCAAATACTGCCCAGAATTATTACGCAGGTCACTGCCCGGGGCAGAGACAGCCCGTGTGTGACGGCGCTTGGGGCAGTCCGGGCTGCGGGCGGCGGCGGCTGCCGACTGATACACTGAGCTGGCGTGCTACGGAGTGGCAGGTCTGGGTGGGCGACACTCAACCTCTGCAACCACATCCAGACTTTCAGCCCTTCAGGTTTTTGAATTTTAACAGTCGTGAAGCCTGTATTTACACACACGTGCATATGCATGTATATATATATATATATATACACACACACGAGCATGCATTTCTGCTTGAAAATACTGCAACAAGGGGCACATTTGTTGTGGAAAAACAGAATAATGAGGAAATGTCACTCCTTATTGTGTTACTCGTTCTTAAGGGCTGTGTCTACCTCCCTTCAGCCCTGCCCACAGTCCCTGGTACGCGCAGTTTGAGCAGGAAGGCTGACAGAAATACGCACGTACAACTGACCCCGCTGGGGCTGCGTATGAAGAGCCCTTGCAAGTGTCCCCTGAGCCCTCTGGGGAGATCTCAGCTCCTCGTCACTGCCCCCCGAAGGAGTCTCATTAGACCCAGTGCTGCTCAGCTGAGCCCTCCAGCCTGGTCCCCTCCAAGTGAGATGGGTTCATTTAAACAGCAGGTCTTTTCCGTCTCCCTCGGAGCTACGAATGATAAAGAGCATAGGCAACAGATAAGGAACGGCTTTCAACGCTGGAGAAACATAAACAACACTTTAATTGCAAGCTGAGCGACTTTTTTTAAACGTGCAAACAGTCCAACAGAGCCATCCTATACGAAAAATTCCAACACAGAATTCCTGCAAAAAGCAAACTCCATTGCCAAGGACTCTCCCCTTGGGTATTCAGCGAACATTGCTAACTAGACAGCGGTCGAAGGGATTCCATTGGGGCACTCGCAAAATCAGCCCTTGTACAGATTCGTGTCAGCCTTGCATCTCAGAAACAGAGTAGTCTAAGAAACAGCAGCACACTGTCAACCCGACGGCAGGGCAAGCAATTCAGCTCCTGACAGGTTCAAAAAGTGCTCATTGTCTGAGCAGCAAGTCAATACAAGCCAGGAAAAACTTGCAGAGATTAGACCAGTGGCTAAACTTCAAGGAACAGAGGAAGTTGTGCTGAGGAATCCACTGCCTCTTTTTTTTCTTCTTCTTCTTTTCTCCTTCCTGCCAGAGAAAAGAAGGTTGGAGCTGCTTTGCAGGCTGGCAAGGAAAGCAAGAAAGTGAAGGAAGTTTCCCTTTAGCTCCCTTTGATCCAAAATTATAGTACATTTTCTCACCCAGTTTCCCTGAATAATGCTGAAAGATAAGGAATTACTCTAAAAGCAAATGTTTTCCCTTTGTCTTCTGAATAGAGGTAAAGGATTTAACTCCTTCAAGAACCTCTGAATGCAGGATCATCCCCAGGAATAAGTCCTGAAGGGTACTTTCAGAAAGAATGTGTGTGTTAAGCTTTAAATCACCCTGTTTTGGGGAATCTTGATTTCAAATTGTAATTACAATAAAGATAAAAGGACAGCACCCACAATTTTCATTAGTGTCTCTCCAAGCTTAAAAAAGTATTTCATAATTCTCTTGTCCAGTGAATGGACACCGAGATCCCGTATGTCCCACCAAGCAGACACACATCAGTGAGACGCCTTACAAGTGACTGAGTTCTATCAAAAGGCCTTAAGCTGTAAAATGCTGTTTAATTATACAAACATTTTAGATGCATAGGCTATTGTTTACACAACAAAATGTTACAGACCTTTTTTAGAACCAGATATCCAACAGTTAAAAACTGGAATTCATTAATATGGAGTTCAGGCAGCAAGTGTGACCATCACTTTTTGCATCCACTTGCCCTGGAAAAAGCCCTAGTACCTCCATTTAAAATTGTTATTGCAACTGTTTACAACTTTCACTACTCACTTTATGCTTCTTCAACTGAATTTTTATCATACTTGAGGAGACGCACATTTGGAGTTGGTCTAAATGTGGCAGAACTGAGAGCAAACAAAACTAATCCATGTGTCATTGAATAATGATATACAGGAAGCAAAGATAAGCAGATAAATAAATCCTTGTTTTTCTCCTGGAGTCTCAAAGGCTGCACACTCTTGGAAAGCTTCTGTTGTTTTTCAGTTTTTGCACAACTCCAGGTATGGAAAAGTGCTATATTTATGTCCCTGTCCAGATCATCTACATTTTTTAGACTCATGAAGAGTACTTGGCAATATCAGAAGGGAGAGCTAAGTTCTGTTCTTTGCCTATACCATACTTAGGACCACTATAGAAAGCGCCAAAAAAATTACATGTTTCTCTTGCCTGCTCTTCCAAATGTTATGGCTATTCCCTGACTCTGAGACCCACTGGGGCATTGCTGTCTGCTGCCATATGTTTACCAAATTGAAAGGAATACACAACCGTGCTTGTATACACTGAATTAAACAACTGGCATAGCAAAGAACTTGCAGTCTGGCAACTGAACTGCACAGGGTGGCTAATAGCAGGGGATATATGCCAGAACCTCTCTATTAGCCAAAAGTAGTGCCTCCGGAATGCCTTGCACAACACCAGGTAAAGGTGTAATACCATTATCAATGAAAAGTGAAGTAGAATCTATGCCCTCTGAAACTTGATAAACTCTCAGTAAATGTAAGGACTATCATTGGGTATCTTTGTCAAATGTGGTCTTAAAAATATTTACTAAATGGCTAACCACGAGACTAAACAAAAGCATTACCACCATTGTAAATCAAGATCAAGGCAGTTTCATGCCAGGCAGGGAGGCAGCTGATAATTTAAGAAGAGTGCTACAGATATTATGAGAGGTGAGAGATGATGACGATCCCATTGCTGCTTTTTCTTGAGATGCGGAAAATGTATTTAATAGGGTAGGATCAAATGTTGATATCTACAATATGCCTCTTGCAAGTTTTGTTTTGGATTAAAACTCAGAAACCTAATTAAAACAATTTACTTTCACCCATTAGCCTTAATCCTTATGAATGGCTTACTGTCTTCTCTGGTTATTTTACCAAGAGGCACTTGAAAATGATGTCCTCCCTCTCCTGTCCGACTTTGCACTTGACCTTGAACCTTTGGCCATCTCCAGCATTTTTATTCTGAAAAAGTATTTGCCATCTATTGGTACGAGTAGGTGAAATCCAGACAGTTATTAAAAGGCATTATCAAAGAATAACAAAGACTTTCAATGCACTGGTGTACCAGAGGCATAAATATCTAAAATACCATAATATCTAAAACTTTGTCTACTGCCTAATTCCCATTAAAATCAACTAGTGTTATGAATTTTGCTTGCTTAGGGATTTTTTTTTTTTTTTAATAAAAAGCAGTATATTCCCAAACATTTAAAAACATTGTTTAATTCTCTAAGTAAGAATCAGGCCTCTTATAATTTAATAGTTCAAAGAAACAAAGCTCTGCCAAGTGGAGAATGAAGTCCCTAATTCTATGTACTTGTTATTTAATCTTTGATAATTTTTCCAAAGGGTAAAATGCTTGAACAAAAGTAAGAGGGACATACAATGAATGATTGAAGAATAGAAAATAGTTGAATAGGTTTCAAAACTGAGATCCTCTGAACTGCAGCCTTTCAAACAGACTTAACATTAGCAAGCTTATACAGAGACAGGTAAAGTTCCTCCCTATTTGCAAGCAATACAAAGTTCCATCCAGTTGCTCTAAAGCAACAAAATAAACTAATAGGAGAAGAAATTTATACCCCTGAATATATGAGCTGTTGTTTCTATAACTAACTTACCCAAGTTCCTACTCTACCATGAAAGAAAACACCCATCTTTAAAATCACCCATCTTTATGTTTCCAACTAAATCCCCAATAGCACAGTTACAGACAAAAAAAAAAGGAGAAAGAAAAGAGGATTCAGGTTGTGCAATGTACCTCCAACTAGGGTGACCCACAGATTTCTCGAGGGAGGGTTATAAATCTTCCCCAATGCAAATTCTACTTATTCTAAAGAGCAAAAAACCAAAGGCTTTGTCATGTCACTGCAATGCTATTTCAAAAGACAATCTTGTACCCATTACAAGTCTCACCATACACTAGTGAAAGGGCTTTCCTAACAACATAATTTCACCTACTTGCAGAAAAAAACCTTTAGATTATACAGTATTTTTCACTGTTGCTTTATTTTTAGTATTTTAGCAGCAGCATTCAGGTTGTTTTTCGTCAAAGCTCCTGGCCAGCTTTCAAAGGCTACAGAGCGAGTACATACTGAATCTCACCTATGAACAAGCAAAAGATACAGCTGACTGGGCTTTATGACTCACTCCACAGACCTGTGCATGTCAGAGGCTGTCAGCAGCTTTGGGAATATCAGTAATCCATGTACAGTAAGTAGCATTTCCAGCTTTGAAGGAAAACAAGACTCACTCATTGGTTAAACTGAGAAAACTAGATGTTGAAAGCAATGTCCTTGAAAAATCTTAAAACACAGAGAGAGCTAAATAAAAACTAACCAAAAATATTACTGCTTCATACTTCCTTCATTATGAATAGTTTTCAAACCTTTTCACCATAGTGGCTTTGCCAGTGTGTGCTTTTGCCCTTCCCAACTCTTGCTGCTCCTCTGCCCACCAACCATCGGCTTAGTAGGATGCACATTGTTCACTTCCATTTCTTTCTGCCATTTTTCAATTTTTAAACCCCTTTCAAGTTTTAGAGCTCTACCTTGCTTTATTTATTTTTCTCTCTGTGCTAGAAAAAAACATCCAGCTAAAAAAAAATTACAAATAAGACTCCAGCTAAAAGCCACAGAATTCCTGAGGTTGGAAGGGATCTCCGGAGGACTTCCTGCTCAAGCAGTATCACCCAGAGCAGGTTGCCTAGGACTTTGTCTAGAGGGGTTTTTAAGTAACTCTCAGGGCAGAGACTCCATAACCATTCTGGGTAACCTGTGCCAGTGTTTGAGCATCCCTCAGTAATAAAAAAAAAAGGCAAGCGCAAAACCACTTATCTCCCTCTCCCCACCCCCAGTCCCAAAAAATTAACCCCCCCCAAACAAACAAACAAAAATTCACATCACTATTTCAAAAGCAGATAATAGATTATAATCTTTCTTCCACTCAAAAACCCAGGGAATTAATTTGCAAACTCTGAGTGACCAGGCCTATGCAAATCTGAGCACCTAGGCACCTGCATACATGCAAGTCTCGTCCATGTTTATTTAAGTATTTCAATAGGAAATCGTGCATTCAGATAAAATTGTTTATCCCCAATGCTGTCCTAGGGCAGGACAAAAACAAGACAGGAATATGTATCAGTATACATTTCAACATAGAAAACATGTTAAAAACAGCTGCACACTGTATTTTCTTGAAATAGAAATTGCAAATTCTGCCCAGATGAAATACATTTAATAATTTTGTCTATTCAATATATGAATTTTTATTACCATACACCTTAATTTTCAAAGATTTCTATTGTGATCGGGTACAGAGATTATTTGATAACACATCAAGTGCAATGCATACAATACTGTATCTAGAAACTGAATTTATGCATTACATTTTGAAGAAAAAGATGGGCAGAACCACGGTTTATGCCCGACCTTTCACTGCAGCTTAGGAAAAGAGCAGATTTCAACAGCGAAAACTTGGTGAAATCCTGCTCTTAGAAAACATGCCATTGTTTTCTTAAGTTTTTAACCAGAGTAAGAGAAAATGTCATTTTAAAGTCTCAGCTGACAGTTCCCCATCAATGTTGTAAACCCAGGGTTTATTGAGCACAATAGCAATTTCTCTCTTCCTTAAAATCTTTGCTGCATTGGTAGTTGTCCTCCTCCACCTCTCTTATGGGAATTCCCAGTGCTTTGAACAGGTTTGCATTTAGAAGATCTGAGAAAGATCACATTTCCTCAGTAGTGTCATTCCAGGGAGCTTGGCTGGAGGCTTTTCAAAACAGTAAAGGAGGCACCCAATTCCCACCCAATTTCTGTGAATCAGATACTTAGGAAAGCCTCACTTCTTCCCTGTACTTTCCAGGAATGACTATTTGATATACTCTGATTCTCTCCTTTACCATTGCTGCAGATAGTCCTCATTATTTGAACACCCACACTGATTTTTCTGTGACTATTTGTGTCTAAAGGTTATAATAAACTTCACCTGTTCAAATCCAATTCTCTGACATTTGTTGTTGCCAGAAAGTTCAAATCTCTTTTCAGCCAGTAATAATACTGGTGACAGCTGCCAGAACCTTTCCTTTGTGAACTTTTGCCCATTTGAACTAATGGTGTCTTACTTATTTTATGATTGTTTTTTTTTTCTAGTAGCTTCTCCTCTGTGAAGCCTTCTCTTGGCTATGTAAGTCATACACCAATCTGGAGGACACCTGCTTTTTAGTACGTGCTGCCAGACCTATTTGAAAAGTCAAATCTCCACTAAGCACATCAAACACTCTGGTCTCACTAGATCAGAAACACTGCAAGTTGTTTAAGAATGTGGCTTGACATTATACATAATCTGTTTTAGCTGCAGGTGGCTGCCAAAAAGGGAAATCCTGCTCCCCCTATTCCTTAGCCCATGAGCTGAATGCTCTCTCCCTCTCCTCACTTCCATTTGAATGTAAAGATCCAGAGGCCCCTGGCTGGATCAGTTCAGTGAGCTGCTGCAATGGAAAAATCCTGTCTTCCCCCATGGAGAAATGAGTGATGTTTGCTGAACTGACACCCTGGCAGCAGCACGATGTACTAGACCTAATGTAAGGGAGGACAAACTCCTGGGCAGGAGTGGAAAGGAAGATGCAGGAAAAACTGGAGATGATGTGAGATAAAACCACAAACAGCAAGTACAAGGGCCACAGGTGAGACGGTGAGTCAAATACAGAACTGAAGACAAATATGAGAGTCAGCTGATATGTAGCATCATGCAATTTCTTGTGAAATATTTTGGAAAAGAAAGATGGTATTCATTAGAAAGATTAATGCATTAGATGATGTTCTGAGCTTTGAACCTCCATCTCAACTGCAGTTTTCTTAGAGAGAATAGTCCAGACACATTTTTAGAACACTTTCTCACAAGACTATTTACAACCTACTTTTCAGAGTTTTATGTATTGCAGAATAGAGTCTCAAAAGGGCAGATGGGGGAAACGATCATCGTATTCTGAGACTCTAGAATACAGTTGGGCAAATTGCCATAGGGGAGATAAATGTCTATATATTAAAAAATAAAGAAAAAGGCAGTGAATAGAAAATATATTAAGAAAAGCAAAGCAAAAAAGAAGCAATAAGCTATGTGTGGAAATTACAGTGTCAGGGTCTGCATCTAGCATTTGCCAACATTAACAATTGATTCTAAATTTGAAAACAACTAATTCTAAATTAGGTGAAAAATCCATAGAATAGTTTTCATAGTAAGTTTCATTTGAGAATCTGGAATCATTTGGCAAGTCATAATGAATTAAGACGCACAGACCACTTGTCTGTTTCGGGAATATTCATACACACATTTCAATGAGAACAAATTAAATAACAACCAGCATCTGACATGCCCAAGAATATTCTATCAGAAAACCAAAAATAACACCCTAACCACTTGCCTCCCAAAGACCTATATAAGTTCAATTATATGATACACAATAATGTTCACATGATTAAACGTGCCAGCATATTGATCGGTAAAGGGCAACATTCCCAATTGTTTAGAAGACATTCTCCTGGACCACGTCTATGTGATGTGACATATATGTTACTATTAACAACAGTTTGGTCCAAGGAGTTACAGATTTATTATCTATGCTACACCAAACATATCCAACAAGCTACTGTATGACATTAATAGAGCAGCTCCATTGACAAGGAAAGAAAAGCCTCAAGGATGAAGAAACAGGCTAGCGCCTGACTTGGCTCTGTTGTTACAATAATGTAACCATAATAGCCACTCTAAGACTGTATCAGAAATTTCAACAAGAAAAGGCATCATAGCTTAGCTTTCAGTGACATGGAAGTCAAAGACAATGTTCCCATAAACTATCAGATCAAAATCTTTCGGATCTTACGACTAGCTAGCAGAGAATCATGAGAAAACTCTGCCCTTTGACTCAGGAGCAAAACCAAGCTGTATGGGAAATGATGCTGATAGAATGGGAACCAAAGGGGAACAAACTGAGGAAGCAAGTTCTGAGTCTCTTTATTCCAAGTGATAGATATCACTGTGCAAACAGCAACAGCAAACTGAGCATTTTGTGAGACTGGCAGGAAGGGCTGGCAGGTAGTTAAATGAGCCACCAAACTGCAGTCAAGCCAGAGTACGGAGTACATAAAGTGACATGAAAGGGCCAGTAGCTGATTAAATGGACCAGATCTCTTTGTCTTACTCTATAAACTCTGTATGCCATGAACATGCACACCAGTCCTATGGCCTCCACGAGCAAGCACTGGGGGATTAGAGTTCAAACACAGCCTTGACAAAACTAAAAAAGGATTGACGAGATTTCAGTAGAATGCGTATCCCAAATGGGGATAGATGCAACCCCCAAGTGGCATCTGGTAGTAATACTGTACTATGGCAAATAAAATAACAGCAATAATAATTTACATTGCTATATACTCCCCATTAAGGCATCTGAAACTGGCTACTGTCAGAGAACAGATGTAGGACTAAATGGCATGTGTCCAATAGAGATGAAAAACCTAATTCCCAACTGCTACATTTACATGAGGAGAAAGGTAAAAAAAAAAAACCCGAAACAGCAAAGAAAAGGAGAAATCAGGCAAACCAGCTTTTAGCTGTAATATTTATGTGAGTACAGGCAGACCTCAGTAATTTATACTAGGACTTCATTATCAAAAGCCTAAATTGCACGGAACAGTGAAGTTAAGCCCACCAAACAACTGCCTACAACTTCACTGAGCTGGTCTTTATCCTGACTTAGGAAAGAACATCCCAAGACTTACTCTCGCTTTTACCAGCTGTCAATCACTACTAAGAACTTCATAAATTCGAATCACTTCTCCATGCCCTTCACACTTTAGTCACAGAAGGCAGGTGCTGCCATGATAATCTGGAAAATATCATCTTCAGAAAAAGATGCTCCCAAGGAAGGATCTAAAGCTACTGAACTTGTGCAGCCACTTTATGTCCCCGAAGCAGTTCTTAGTGACAGAGGTCATTACGTGACTTCCCAGGGAAAAAGAAACCTACTGAAGAGAAAGTGGAGGTTTTCAGTCAAGAAAACCCAGAGTCAAGTTTACAACTTGCAATGCAGAACTCCTGGAATACTAACACAATCCTCATAAGTCAAAAAAACGAAGAGGCTGTCTTCACAGGAGAGAGAAAAACATCCCAAGTCTGTACCATTTGATTTATACTTGCAAAGGAAAATTGAGCCAGTTATATGTGTAGACAGGGGTTGAGCTGATGTGTTGCTTTTCTCCTCTTCCATTCTGGGAAATGACTGTGGGTGATCCCTCTTCTTTCTTTACCTCCCACTGTCTCTTCCTCCTCCACCAGAAAAAGAAATTAAAAAACTCAAAAAATCTGCTTGCCAGTAGACAGTGTGAATACCAGCTGAAACACCTGCACGCCAGACACATACAGCTGTCCTCTGCTTCGCCTCTTGCTGACAAGGCATCTGTGCCGCACACCACACACACCAGTTTGCTCGCTGTAGGTAAGGAGACTTTTAATATCATTATTCCCACTGCTCTTGTACAGTTCTCTTTACCATCCCCCACAGCCTGCAGAGGGGAACGTCTCCACAACGTATAGCAGCCCAGCAAATTTGCTCTTTATAACCCAAAGCTGTGGCTTTCCAAATTCTCTTATGGTACAATCAGCACATCATTGTAGTGTTGGGTTACAGGGCAGCATGAAGTCAGAGCCCTCCTCTATGCAGGCAATACAAACGTTTATAAGGTTAAAACCAGGCCCAATCTTCTAGTACAGAACCCCCTCGCTCCATTTTCACAGAGTGCTGTGCTTAGATATAACAGCATCCCTGCTTATTTCTTCACATTTTTTCTTCCTGGTTGTGCAGGAATCAGGAATAAGCCAAGCACAGCAGGAAGTCTTCCACCCTGAGAATTCTAACCTTATTTCAGACATCCCAGAAAACTGGACAGGAAGGATAAACTTCAAACCAGAGTCAAGCAAAAATTTCAAACCTTAAGATTATGAAATAGAACTGTATGAATAACTTCTTTCAGTTCCTGTCTAAAGGGAAAAAGGATTTTTGAAAACTGTTTCAGTCTAACAACTTATTTTCAGGGGTTTCATTTGATAAGATACAAATGATGTCTTGGAATTCACTGTAACAAAAGAAGTACTACACATAGGCAAGACTGTTTCAAAATGCAAAATTGAAATATATTCTTTGTAAAATGTTAAAATATCTGGCCTTTTTCAGCTAAGTAATATTCACCAAATTTTACTCTGTATATAATCTTTCAAGTGACACCCACATTTTATGTTCGGCTAAACCAAATTTTGCATGACTTTTTTTTCCCCAATAACATCAATAAGTAAAAATGGCCTGGATTTCAGTACTCTCACTGCAGTAACTTCTCTTTTGTGGGTTCTCAGCATTTATAGAAACTGATGCCTGTGTGCAGTAGAATTTAGGATCTTACCATTTGCCACCTAGATTTTAAAACTTTGGCTACAAGACAAAAATCTACAAGTCTGCAAGACAAAGTGCAAAGACATACACCTAAAGAAAGCATTGCTATTTACATAATCTCTGTTAAATTTTAATTTTTCCCATTTTTGAAAACTTAGTGACAAAAAATGCCCACTTTTGCCTTGTCAGATATTTGATACTGAAGGAACATTATAGATTTGATACTTGACTTTTTTTTTTTTTTTCATTTACTAAGCTAAACACTAGTAACAAATCTTGCTTTTAGGTATACTGGATTGCCTTATAGCTGCTGGAGCTGTCCCAGATCTAACTGTGGAAGAACAGAAGGAATCTGGAATGTCAGTTCCTAGAGCTCTGTATCTTTCTTCCTCCCCCCTCCCCCC